>WAAF01005176.1:226399-518448 GCA_013400475.1 Tricholaema leucomelas | reverse complement strand
AGGGGCAGACTATTTTCTGATCATCTGTAGTCTGGTCAGTCACAGCCAGTGCTCTGGATTCTTTTGTTTGAGGGTTTGTTGTTTTTTTTTTTTTTTGTTGTTGTTGTTCTTTTGTTCTGTTGGTTAGGTTGTTCAGTTGCTTGGTGTTCTGTGTGGGTTGTGTGGTGGTGGGGTGTTTTTGTGCATTTTGTGATGTGGTTTTTTTCCCTTAAGTTGAACCCTTCGTAAAAAATAAAGGTAGAAGATAGGGTAGGAGGTTAGCTTAAAATACAAAGAAGGTGTAATAGAAGTGAAATGAAGGTAAGGGTAGTGCAGAACTAGTGGCAGCATGAGCAGAGAAGAACTGAGTATGCTAAAGAGAAATAACATTGAGAATGTGATAATTCACTGGGATTTGGAACAATGAACAACTTAGAGCAGAGCTATAAAACACGAGTAAATGTGAAGACAGGACAGAAGATAGCTAGTCTTTATCAGTTCTGCTTACAACACAGGATGTGTTTTTGTTGTGCTCACTAAATCCTGTTCTTTGGTGTAAATTAATGTAGTTAAATTACTGAGAAGACTTTAACTCTGTAAAGGTTCCTTAGTTTTCTAATAAAGGCCCCAAGAGAGCTAACACATACCTTGAGTTTTTGCACCATTTGTTCTTGTAGGTTTGTGCATTCATATGGAAGAACAAGTATGTTGTGAGAGTTTTAGGGGTGGTTTTCTATTTTGTTACAGTCAGTAGAATATCAAAAATATTTTGGTAGTGTTCATAAATTATTAACTCTTCGGTAAATTTTCACTTGAACTTTCCTCCGTTCTCAGATACTGTGAACATGAATTGCTCTCCCATTGAGATATATGGATCCTCAATCTACTTCTCTTTCTGATTTATGCTGTCAAGTGATTTTGAGTCATTGTGTGTGTTACTGTGTCAGTGTGTCATCAAAAACTTCAGTTAAACTTTTGAAATTGCTGTCTGAGGACTAGAGTCACAATTTCTGTCCTTTATTCCACTTTTTTAATGGTAAAAAGTGCTTTTTTCCTCAATATGTTATTCATAAGTCTTGACCATCAAAATTTGTATACCATTTAATACTTGATTGAATATGTTTTTATGTAGGTTCAATTATGTGTGTAGGCTTTCACAGAAAGATTTGTATCTTGAACACTTAATATTTGACTTGTGATTTATTCTTGATTAAAGCTCTTTTCATTATAAGATCTAAATCTGTGTGCTTCACATGTACGTATTTTCCTGGTTGTATACAACAGACCTTTAGCAAGTGATGTGTACTATAGTAAGGACATAGAAAATAATGATGTACAATAGAATTGAAAGTGAAATTCAGCTTGAGAAATATAATGCACAACATTTGTATATGGTTATATATAGACTTAGCTAATATTAAGTCCCAAACTCTTTATAGTAGAGATTTTGTATTTGAGGCCTCCCTGTGGGATGAAAGCCATATTTTCAGTTTGCAAATTTAAGCACACTTTCTGCAGACTCCTGTGAAGACAGTATTTTAATTTGTTTAGGAATGGGATTAAGGTGTAGCAAAACAGTACTTTTAACACATCTAGACATAAGTTAATATGTCTTAGCTAACCTTTCTCACATATTGTTAAATAGTACGATTTGCCTTAGGTAAACATTTATCAGGTGCTGCCTTCATTGTCACTGATGGGCTGCAAGTGCTATTTATCAGTGAAGAATAGAACAAAGATGTTGTGATGTGAGTTGTGTGGAAGTAATAATGAAGAAACATTTTTAAATGTGTGCTTTGAGCTAATGCTAGTTGTTCTTTTAATAGTTTATCTGATTCGAGAAAAAGGACTCGTACAGGAAGAACTTGGCCTGCTGCAATACCACACTTGAGGAGAAGAGGTCGCTTTCCACGAAAAGCACTCCAGACTCAAAATTCAGAAATTGTCAAAGATGATGAGAGCAAGGAAGATTACCAGTATGATGAACTCAATACAGAGATACTTAACAACTTAGCAGATCAGGAGTTACAGCTTAATCACCTAAAGAACTCAATTACTAGCTATTTTGGTGCAGCAGGTAGAATAGCTTGTGGGGAAAAATACCGTGTTTTGGCTCGTCGGGTGACACTTGATGGAAAGGTGCAGTATCTGGTGGAGTGGGAAGGAGCAACTGCATCCTGACTGTAGGACTGAACATTATGTTCACTGCACTGTCATCTGTAAGTACAGTTCCTAATGCAGAGCCACAAGAGAAACCTATCTTTAAATGTGTTTCTAAAAACAAAACCGGTTTAGCCTTAATGTGTAATTGCTACCATTACAGCTCTTGTTATAAAGACTTATCTTTTTAAAATTTGATCTGAAACTTAAATTTTTAATCTGAACACTGTTAGATGGTTTTAGGATGGGATATTTGGGGTTACAATTGCTTAAAAATGTGCATGGTGTTTTTTAAAGAAAAAAAAATGCATTTTTCTAGAGAACATTCCATGGATACAGTTATTGTGATTTAGAGAAAATACTATGTAGATAGCACAAATCTTTGAAAACTTTTGTTTTGTTTTCTTACCCAAATGTTTGCAGAAATGTATTTCTATTTCAATACTTTCTAGATTTCGTAAGTGCAGTGTATATAATGCCTACTGAAGACTGTAAAATACTGAAGTTTTCTTTCAAACAAAATGTAAAAGAAAAAAAAAAAGACAAAATATATTGAGTCTGTAAATTGCTCTGTGACCAGACTTCATTGTTGTCTTAATATATTCTTTGTGTGTGTGTGCATGTGTGTGCATATGTACATGTGGTGTATTTATGCACACACATACTTGTGCGTGTATATATATGTGTGTGATTGTGACCTATGCAATACAAATTATGGGATTGGGCAGTTTGAGAATACATCCCATAATTCTTTTTTTCAGGAAAAGTTGCCAGTATTTACACAACAGCATTTCTTCTCAGGCTTATTGGATGCTGTTGCTTTCTACATATACTAAAGAGAAGTGTCAAATCAGTGCAGCATGTTCTGGCAATGGGTGCAGTCATTGATGTTCTAGGTAATATATTCTGTTATTTTCCATGTGCATTAACTGTTACAAAATAATGAAGAATCCAAACATTTTGAAATTAACTCTACTAGAAATAACAGTTTGAAAGTTACTGTGGCACTCTGTAAAGTTTGTCCGAGTTATAAACTAAGCTGAACAGGATACACACAAGATTTCTACGTCTGTGTTTTAATGAACATAGTATGAACAAAGTGTGTTATTGCACAGGGTCAACAAACAGTTTGTTGCCATTTGAAGTAACATTACTGATTTTATTGCAACATTACCTCTTTTGTTTTTATAAAATGTATCAAGTTCTAAGTTTATAAGTTTCTGTCTTTAAAAAAAAAAGTAAAAAAAAATCTCTTGCCAGTATTAGAAGTTTTTTTGTCTGCTACTTTTGAGGGAGTTTTAGCCAAAGAGTAAACAGAAGAATATTTTTGCTTTGGTGGTTATTCGCTGTACTGCATAAAGTTATTTTCTTTACATGCTTACAGGTTACCACAGAACTTAAATTTATGTAACACTTGAAAATGACAGAGTGGTTTGAAGTGTACTGCCTGAGTTAGTACTTGATTCCATTGTATGACTATTTGACTTTTTCTGTTCATCTTGAAAAGATGACTTTTTATTTTTTTAACTCCTGTCACCTTATAGCCAAAGGAAGCAGAGAGCTATTTATCCTTGCTTGTCTTACGGCTAGCTGGGTAATATTAGCTTTATAAAACTGCTAATTATAACTGCCACTTCTGTTTACCTTCACTAAAATGTGTGAGATGTTTTCCTCACACCCTCAGCTATTAATTTAATGTTGCCTTGCCTATAGCTGCAATATTTTGATAACACGGCAAATTCATGTTAATTTTTGAATGTTTCTATCTTGGGATAATGCAAAATGTAAAAGCCTTTGTAACCTTACTCACACCATCTGTATCTGTCTTTATTGTTTCACTTTATCCAAATCCTTTAATTCTAACTGAACACCAGCAGTATTTTTATCAAATTTCATTTTAAGATAAGTAATGGAATGTACTTGGGGACTTTAGTGCGGCACGGAAATATTTGTCAAATTTAAGCTGTCCATAGACATAACTGTTGTGAATGTTGTTTCATTTTATTATGGTGGTTGACTTGACTCTGATGTTCAGTTTGTATTTTTGGAATTGCTTTTTTTCTTAGAATTAAAAGACCAACATTAAATGTGTGTATTTTTTGAGAGAGAAGAATGAGTTTTGATTCTGTGTTCTTGTGAAGTACCTACTTGATAATTTTCTCCCTTGCATTGTTCCTCTGTAACTTGTCTGTTAACTGTCCTGGAGACACTTGCTCTGTGCGTAAGACACCAACAAGTGTTCCAGCTATGCTTGAGGGATGTTTTTGTTTCAAGGTGTTGTGTACTGGTAAATAATGCATTAGGGCTGCTGAAGGTACAGCTAGAGTAGTAATTGAAGCACACCTAAAAATGCCTTTCTCTCACTTCTTTATAAATTTCATTGTATGTAGCAATGAAGCATCTAAAGGAAAAATTCAGTTGTTGCTGTACCTAATTACTTAGTTTTGGTGTGGCTTGATCATTGTATGTATGCATGTGTGTGTAAATACATGTAATTCAATATTGTGGTCACTGATTTAGACCCATTTCTATATGTATCAGATCTAATATTTTTCCATTATATATTTGTATGACAGTAGTATTTGAGTAGGTGAAGTCACTCTTGAGATCACTACAAAAATTAATGTTGACCACATCAACAAGACAGCAAAGAAATAATGGCATGTGTCTGATCAGAATTGTTAAGTAATCTTCCTAGCAAACTACTTGTCAATTAATTGTTTTCAACAAAAACTTAGAGGAATTTTGAATAAAACCTGTGCTTTCTCATGTGTAACAGTGAGGCATTTTGAGTGAGATTGCAAATGAGTTCTGCAAAAATTGCTCAGTGTGATCTAAAATGCAAGGCAGTATTTTGATTCAACATTAAGACAAAAATAGATCAAAAAGGCCTTGAAGGTAAAGATGTGCAGTCTCTTTTCTAGGACTGGAGTGGGAGAATAAGTGGATGGAAAAAAAATTTCCTAAGTTTTGAATGTCTTACTAAAGCAAATTTTAGTGTTATGTTTTAAAAGGAAATTGGTGAATTGAGATGGAACATACCAAAGCTGGAGACTGAGCAATAGTCAGAACACAGTGATAAGGATGAACTGGACAGGAGCATCAGCTGTGAGCAGAGGGAAGAGGATTAATTCTGCAAATGAGTGCAGGTAATACTTTCAGGCTTTAAATCTTGTTAGCTCTCCAGTTTCTTTGCATCTGCCTGAACAAAAAGTTATGCTGTAGGCAGGGTACAATGGCAGAAAAATGTTTTCTAGAAATAGGTAAGTTTAGAACAGTGAGTTGTGTCAGTGCAGTACTGAAGCTGACGGCTAAACATTTGTGTGTCACATCCCATTGAGATCCTAGTCTGGTCAGAATGTGAAGAAAAGTAATCGGAGTTGTCAAAGTTAGTAGAAAAACTGATTTCTTACTGTAAGTTTGATCATCTACAGGTGAGGTATGGCAAAGACTGCTTTGGTAGTCCCTGAGGAAAGTTGAGAGGGGAATGACCATCTCCTACAGAATATAGTACAGGACAACAGGGAAAAAAGAAGTGGGGGGCAGAAGACCAATACAAGTAGAAATTGTGCATAGTCTGAGAATTCCATGCTTTTGCTAATTTTTCACTTCTGTGATTCAGCAACAATAAACCAATTTTTGTTTCTAATGACGTTTTATCTGTTCTGCATTTCTGAATCCCTTAATGTGCCTCTTAGCTACCTCAGCATTAAGCTTTATGTACCATAATATCAACAGTAGTTCTGGCATTCATTGATAACAAAATGTTTTGTGTTGCACATAAGAGTTTTCCAGTTCTTTTCATACAGTTTTTCTCCTAATCTGTTCACTTACTTCACCTGTGTGTAGTTTTTCATGTGGTCAGTTTCCAGCTTCTGAATTCCACAGTGTTCTATCCTCTGCCCAGTTTTATGTCTTACATTGACTTGCCTGTGGATTTGCTTTTCTAATCTTCTGTTTGCTTACTCTCCAACTTGCTATCTTGACGTTTGCAGTGTTACGCTTACTAAGCTCATTTGCTTGAAAACCTCCTTTATAGCAAGAAGTTGGTTCATAGTCCCATTTTGTTCTAATGTAAGCATCATTTCCAACTACTTCTGCTCTTCCATTCACCAACACATACATGCAAAACTGTTGCTGTTATATTGTTCATTTGCATCATCACTCAATCTGATAGTTACTGCTTGGATATGTACACATTTCATTCATGAATGTTGCTAAGGTTGCCTGCTTAGTGTTTTTCACATACATGCTCTAACTTAGTATTCACAGATAGACTGCATGATAGCAGAGGTTAGAAAGTACTAACATAAAAATATTAGAGCAGTAGAAAATACCAACAGTGAGTGGAAATTCAGGATAAGAAATGATACCTGAACAACTGCAAAGGTTTTCAGGCTGTAAAATGTTAGAATATATTTGCAGTGGTAGCAGGAAGAAAAGGTGAACCTAAAAAGAATATCAAGTACAGCTAAGAATTGATCAGGATAATGTGGAGTTGCTTGGTGATGCTTTTTCTATGAAATCCACATTCAGCTGTGCTTTCTGACAAACCTGACTTATTAGGCTAAATGGCTTGTTGCAGAAAATGAGTTATGTATGCATATATGTAGTATGTATACTTAAGTCCAGAAATACAAAAGTCTGAGAAATACAAGGAGAAATAAGTTCATTAAACTACAGTGAGAATTTGTTGGTTTTCAGAGAGTCTTTCAGTAGGATGTGAAAAGATTAAGACAGCTTTTGGGCTATTTAAAAAAAAAATAAAATCTGCTAACTTGCTCCTTGCTGCCTTTTCCTCCCATGCCTTTTCTTCTCTGCCTGTGGTGATGAGCTCTAGCATTGTAGATGCTCAGCTACCCCACAGTCAGTGGGAAATGCTGACGCTTTAGAATAGGAACTCCAGTTTGGTATTTGGCATTTGAACCTGCTTCCCTCTTCCTAGTCATGTGGTGTTGTCCTGTGGCAGAGAACTGATTGGGAGGAACAATTTCTGAAGAGACAGCCTAAGTGAATGACTGAAGCATGCTCAGGGCTTTGTAACTGGGATAGTGGGGTCTGGCTCTGCTCATCTTCAGAGATTGTAATCAATAATCTTTTTGTTAACTGTTTAGAACTAGGATTTATTAAACTGTCAGAAGCTTTTTGTGTGGACAGCCATGGCTATCTTTGACTTGACTGCCATTTTTACTACTCCCTAAAATCGTCTGGCATAATAAAAAACCTTAATTAGGTGGTTAATGTCAGGTCCTTTAACAGAACATTAAAATAAGGATACACCCCATAGATTAATGGTTTTAGAACTTATCTCTTGGCAATGGTCTTCCTTACATACCTGTGTACGAATTTGGCAGGTAGCAGATGGTGAGTGAAGAAGGCTATCTTCTTTCCAGAAGGTTGGTACATGGGGAAGAAATGGATGGACTTGTGAGCAGAATGGGTTCCTAGTCTCATTAACTGTCTTCAACTATACATCTTCTGTCCTGCTATCACTTTTTAATTCAGATGCCTCTGGTGAAACTTAGCAGTGTAGGTAGGTGTATTTGCAATTTGTTAAAGAATTTTTAATTGCTATTATTGTCTTTGGTGATACAAATCAAGTTACTTAAATTCTTGGGTTTGAAAACAAAATTGTACAATCAGGCATATAGGTTTTGATCCTTTTTATAAATTTATCAATGTGGTGCTTACTCTTTGCTGTACTAGCATTCCTCCTATATGAATAGTGAATGCTGGAGCAGGGTAAGAGAATGAAAAATGCTTAAGAGAAGCCATTTCTGAGTGATAACTGAGAGCTGCAGGTCTCTGGTCAGCAGCTAAAGTTTACAAATGTTAAAACGACCATCTCAAAGAGAATTGTTACTTGAAACTAGAGAGGGCATGGGAACCATTAGTTCTTGTTTGGTGTTCTGTTGGGTCTTTTTTAAGATATCAGAAAAAGCTCATTCTGTGAAATTTCAGGATGTCAATCAGCTGTTGGGGATGAGAGTCTGTAGGACAGACTGCCATGTAAATATTGAAAAAAAAACAGAAAATAATTTAAAAGAGTAATTTGTGGTTGAATAAGTCTTGCCACTGTACCCCACATAGTCGTGGTCTCTGAGGATAGTCCTACAACCTGACAAATGAGCAGTTAGACAAGCAAGTGCTGTATTGCCAAGTACTGGAGATGAAGTGGACTTGTGTCAGTCTGGAAGAAATTCAGGCAGGAAGTGTAATTTCTCACAGTATACTTCAAGAGACCAGAAAAGGGAACTCCTGTGGGCACTAAAGATGTCTTTGTCTAATATGGCTTTTGATAGCTTTCACTGTGCATTTACCTTCTCAAGTCAAACCACTCTTTCTTCTACCACTAGTTGCCTAATCTGGCAACCTGTTGTTGCACCTCTAGTATTCCATGCTATTTGCTTTGTCCGTTCAGAACACAGTACAGAAAGAAGTTCCTGTGTCACTATTTGAACAATGTGGTTAGCAGCCTTCCGGTCAGGCCCAAGTTTCTCTTGAAATAGTAAACAAACTTCATTAAGCTTGAAAAAAAAAAACAACCAAGGCTTCAAAAGAGTGAGCTTTTAGTCTCAGGATCTTGCATATTCTGTTAAGAATGTGCAATTACTATATACTAGTAATTTATGTTGAGGGATAAATTGCTATGGTTTTGTTTTGTGATACTACTTGGCCGATTTTCTATTTCTCCCTAGGCATTTCTCTGTAATATGCTGATTATACCTAATTAGAAATTAAAAACTTTCATCAGGTGTCAGTTATGTTTGCTTGTGAGGAACACTTATTTTTAATCTTGAGTTTCATGTGATGTTAATTAGAAATGCACAAACTGCACCCAAGTTAGAGCAGTGTACTTTCTGTAAAATCCATTCTGAAAAGCATTTGTGAGGACAGATGGCCAAGTCAGTGCAGTGATTTTTAGAGTACAGATGCCAATTTGCTGCTTCTCCTTTTTTTGTTTTGGGGGGAAACTTAGGACTTGAGTTACTTACAAGTAACACTCAAGTGAAAAAGTAGTTTCCCAAAGTTACAGGTATTGCTTTAATACCAAGAAATCTTGACTTAAACCAGCTTAAGAATCTTGCTGTCTCTAGCTTTGAGCAACAACACTTTTACTCAGTGGTATTACTAACTTCTATAATTTTGCAGAAGACAATACTTCTCAGAATTGCTCCTAACCCTATTGCCTGCATAACTGGAAAATATGCTGTTCTATTTGTAATGAACAAGTACAATATGGAATATAAGTAATTAGGTGCAAATGCTGGGGAGAAGAAAAGGAGGCTTTTATCTGACATGCATCTGATTAAATGTATTCTCTTAAACATCAGAGGTTGGTGTCATTCTGATCTGATAACTATATTTTATTTACATTGGTAAAGCTGATTTTGGTTTACAATGAATAACAACAGAACTTGAAAGCTGCATGAAAAGAAATTAAAAAGCTTCATGTCCAAAAATCAAAGTTCTTTTTAGCCTAGTATCCTTGATACAAAATTTGTAACATTCATAGATTACATTCTTCCTTCACTATAAAATAATGAACACAAATGTAGGTTTCAACAGCATTTATTGAAAATCTCAGTTATGCATAACTTCAACATCTGCAAGTCTTAAAACATTTAATTCTGAATAAAAAAGTCAATTAGGAAACTTGATTTATAATCTCATTGTAAATTGTACACAATCAAAAGCAATCTACTTTTCAAAAACCAATGAAAATTTGATTGAGCTGGAAGTTTAGATGCCAAATCCTTCACGTATGATAAACATATTGCAGCTGCCAAGGTCAAAGCAGTTACCTTTATGAATGGGGAGAAGTAGTCAGAGCTCCTAGTTGATGTAATAATTTCTTGGACAAACTTTGACAATGTTTTCCTTTTACCAGGAACTGTTACTTGTACTATGAGAAACTGTTGCGGTTCAGTGTTGTGTGTTTGATCACAGAAGTCTGCATACACTAGCAGCTTTAGCTATTATACCATACTGTTCACCACTAGATATATAACCACTGTCAGTAAGGCAGAGCAGATAGGTACTGTCATCCCTTAAGGTGCCTTTGAAAAACTTTTCAGAGCTCATTTGGGGGAGGTCTAAGCTAAAATCTACAATCTAGTAGTTTTGATACAGGAGGTAGATGTCCTATTCACAGCTTCAAGTAGCTGGTTTAGCGTTTTGCAGATGGGTTGTAGCATTACACTTGTGGTGATGTAAGCAAATACAGGTCTTCTAATAAGATAGAGTGCTGTCCTGAAGGGACCAGTTCAAAACCTTGGAAGCTGACTTCAGCAAGCTTTGGCTTATGCCCTGATGCAGATGCATGGCATTATTGGTACTAGAAAATGCACAGGGAAATGGCAGAAAAATACTATTTGTTATGCTATTGGAAATAATTCTTCCTAGATTTTGTTCTGTTCATAGAAATAAGCTTTATAATTGCAGCAGTTCAGAATAGGAAGTGTCATATGGGAAAAAAAGATAGAACTCTAAATGGAAACAATCTTAACTTGGACATAGATGCACAGAAAGAAAATGTAGCTCAACAGCATTTGGAGCCCTTTATAGCAAGTTCTGTAAGGAATAACACTTTTGCTTATAAAAAACATTTAGAAATGTTATTGCTAGGTCCCACTTTCAGAAGTTGAAGTGCTCTTTCTGTGTACTGTAGCCCTTCCTATTATTTACTTCATTTGAACAAAGTTTTTTTCATGTATCTATTGACCCTGTTTAATCTGTTAAAATAATTTTTAATCAGTCCTGAAGCTGTAATTCTCCTGTTCATACCCAGATGACCCAGCAACAGGCAGAACAGTTAACAGAGATGTTGTGTTTTTTAAAAAGGGTTTTTTAGGAAGTGTTTCCTAAAAACACTTTTGTGATGAAATGCAGTTTAACACACTTGGGAAACTTCAGTTGTAAAAATAACTAACTTCCAACCATTACAAAAAGTTCATTCTTACTCAGGAGTTGTGGCAAAAATTCTGCATGCCTTCACTGAACTGCTAAAAAGCCACTTCATTTAGAAATTACAGGTTATTGATCTGAGGATAGTTTTGCCTAAAGTGATATGTGTTTTCAGTTGATCCTAACATTAGAAGCCTGTAATTTATGCTGTGCTCAAATAGCCAGATACAGAAACACTGCTCAGGTGCAGTGAGTGTGCTTAGACAGCTAAAAGGCTTGTGGAAGTGAGAAAAACAGAAAGGTTAGGTGAACAGCTTTGGTTTTTTTCATGCTTAGGTAAGTCCCTCTACTAAGTGCTACCATAGTCACAGCTTCAACAGGTAAACTAATAAAAAAGATTGGCAAATTGAAGTTTCAAAATCCTTCTCTATCTTAAGGTAATTGTTTTCACACAGTTACATACTCCTCTTTAAGGGAAAGAGTAATATGATAAATTACTTCTGGGAAATCTATTACATGAGGTTTTGATAACTAAGTATTTATAAACCATATTTCAAGGTGTGTATGCATTTGGTTGTATACACTAGCCATTTGTCTTTTCAGTCTGATGTAACAGACAAAAAAAAAGTCTACAACAGCAGGTCAGTTTTATAAACAGGAACTGCACGTATTTTCTCCCATTAATTTTAACACTGACTTAATTTGATACTGGTTCTTTGAGGTGCTAATATTGGCCACCTCTAAGGAGTTCTCATGATGTTAACCCATACAGCAAAAGCTGAAGATTGTTAAACCCATGTAACGTTGAAGACAAATGAGAATAAGTACAGGCTACCCTTATGGCCCCAATCTTGTAAACACTTAAGCACATATGTACATTCACTGTTTAACAGCAAATAAATGGATGTTTACATTACCACAAAGTTTTATGTGAACATGGGAAAAACCACAAGAGCATTAACATTACTTTGCATATGCATCAAGCATCCTCTGTGCACTATGCATGTCAGTCATTAGCAAATGCTACAAGCAAAAAGAAATATTGTTAGTAGCACTTGCAAAAATGGAGGCGCTTAGGGCAAGGCATTGTTTGTGTTAAAACCAAAAATCTAACCAAACAAAACCTTAATCCCAACAGAAACACGCCCCCATACCCTGCCCCCCAATAACAAACTATGCAAGAATACCTCCACTGCCACCACTGAACCAAAAAATCCTACGTGAATTGAGAATCTGATGTTCAAAAGAATCTGAAAGGTCATGTGTTGGGGGCTTTACTGTAATAGGTTATTGCTCCCCCTCTCCCTGCATACCTGTTACATTCTTATACTGAATATTAAGTTCTACTTTTCCTCTTATCTTCAAAGAGACTTTTCAACATGTAAACTTGAACAGCTGATACCACCACCATAACTCCCAAGTTGACCATGGACCAGAAATTCACTCTGTCAAAGTTGCTTTCTTGTATATTTCGGTCACGAGCCTCAAATGCTCTGAGGAGTGTCTGAATTTGAACACTTTTGCTTAATCTTGCTTTGACACTGTTGATAGATTCCTGGTAAGTGACAAAATAGTAGTTTAAAAAAAAAACACAAACCAATGTAAAACTTGCAACACATGCTAATATTAATACAGTATTACCACCTGTAATTTAAGTTGGTGCTTAGTGATATTTTCATTAATTTGTTTAGTCTGTTTCTTATGTACTACCCAAAAGGTTTAATTCACAGTATTAATGTTTTACAGTAATTTGATTTTTCCCTTTTCACAGGCTAGGGAAGCAAGAAAGAAATCAAACCTAAAATCATGTGGTTCAATGTTCCATGTACTTTGGGGAAAACTGATTCCAGGTGTTCAGATGAAAAAAAAAGGTAGTGATCTCTAAAGAACTGTCCTTAAAGGAAGTTAAGTAGTAGCAGACAAATGTAGGATTTATTTTTTTTCTGCTGGATAATCTCATGGAAGCACTGCTTAATGCAAACTACCATCAGGACTGCAGCTATAGATAAGACAAGTATAGCAATGTTATTTCCAATTTCTATATATGCTTTCAATGTAGCAGCTATCAACTACTGCTTCACCTTGGATACTGCAGCAATTTTGACAATAAACTGACTAGGACAACTAGACGTCCTACAAAGGACACAGAGCATGTTTCAGAGTATCTAGGGAAGCAGATAAACACACTATAAATTTCTAACTTCTGCATGTACAAAGACAACACCTATGTTAGATTTGCATCAACACAATAGTTGCAACATAAAAACTGATTTCATCAAGTGCTTTCCACAACACAATAGCTGCAACATAAAAACTGATCTCATCAAGTGCTAAATTTTGTTCTTAATACAATTATGTGACTGTTAGTAAAAAGAGTAATGTCTGCAATAACAGGAGGGCATAAATACTTTTAAAAAGGGTAAACCAAGCAGCAATAGTTTCTCCATGGAAGTTTTCTATGTGGCATATCTAACAAATATTTTTAAAGAGCTATTTAGGGAAGCTAAATAATGATTGTACTAAAGTTCACGTATTACACAATAACCAACACCATAAAAGAACTTTAAAAATGAAATAGAATGTCCATTTTCCCCAGCAAACATGTTGTTTATGAAATGTTTACATAATTATCAACTCAAAGTTCTGTGAAGACTTAAATATGCAATGGCATAAAATAACTTATTGTTAACCTTAGAAAAATTAACCTACTTTTAGACTGTGCTACTTTGAGCCTACCTAGAATGTTTTGGTGAGAAGGACTAGATCACAGGCTGTAAAAGGAAAACAATGGTGATGTCTACTTCACTCATAGGCTCGCTGAAATGTGTAAGAATAAAAAGCAAAACATAGATAAAGTCATTTCGCTTCAACTGCTGGGGAGCTCTGGGCTACTGGGTGAACTGCATCTTACTCTCTAACCTCACCCACCATTTTCTTTGGCTGATCCACCTTTGCTTAATCCCCCTGGCTGAACTTCCATTCTTCCTTGGGACTGAGGTAAGGATGAGAGGGGTAGGAGGAAGGTGAGGGAGCGGTTGAGAGCCCCTCCTGGGGACTCTGGTTTCTGGGAGGGCTGTTGTGTTTCTATATTACCTTTTTACCTTGTCTATTTCTGTCTATAACTGTATATACTGTAAATATCTGCTTGTATATTGTGCTAGCTGTAAATATAAGCTTCATTCATATCTCCAGAGCTGGCTGAGTCTAGTCTGGGTGATTTCTAAAGTGTGGGGGGGGCGGGGAACACCCAAACCACCACAAAGACCTGCAAGGCTCTGAAATTAAGACAAGTTTAACCTTTTTTTCTTTTTTTTTTTTTTTTTCTTTTGGATGAGATACCAGTTCACACCCAAGTAGCTATCAAATCCATTCAATTACTGCTTGTGGTTAGTGCAAGAGGGATTTGCCCCACAGTTTCCCTTAGACTTTTTCTAATTGTCTTGATTGTCAATTTTAAATACCTGGACAGCTTCTCAAGATTTGGTTTTAACTCTTTTAAGTGTATTGTACACCTACAAAAGATCTTAAACACTGTTTGTTTTGTTGTTTCGAAGACTCTATTTGACAGCAATGTGCTCTTGTGACCAAGAGGGCCAACAGCATCCTGGGGTGCATTAAGAAAAGTATGTCCTACAGGTCTAGGGAAGTTCTTCTCTCCTGCTACTCTGCCCTGGTGAGACCTTGAATGCTGCATATAGTTTTGAGCTTCACAATTCAAGAGGCAGGGATCTGCTAGAAAGAGTCCAACTGAGAGCTATGAGAATGACTGAGGAACTTCAACATATCTCCTAGGAAGAGAGATTGACAGACCTGAAGCTGCTTAGTTTTGAGAGGAAAAGGATGAAATGGAATCCTATCAATGTCTAGAAGTATGCGGGATAGGTGTCAAGATGAAAGTGACAGTCTTGTTTTAGTGGTGCCCAGTGATGGGACAAGGAGCAATAGGTGCCAGCTAGCACACATGAGACTCCACTTCAACACAGTGAGACACTTATTTACTGTGAGGATGCTGGAGCACTGAAACAGGCTCCCTAGAGAGGTTGTGGAGTCTACTTCTCTGGAGACTTAAAAAATCTGCCTGGATGCATTCCTGAGCAGCCTGGCCTAGGTGGTCCTGCTTTGGCAGGGGGTTTGGACTCTATCTGTGGAGGTCCCTTGCAACCTGCAACATTCTGTGGTGATTCTGTGAAATAGAATGCAATGTCATTTTCTACACCAGTGTATTTGTAAGTCTTGTGGATGTTTGTTTTTAGGGTTTTACCAAACTAAGGCAGAATGGCAAAATGACATTGATTTGTTCCCCCCACAAGATATCTGAAAAGAATTAAACACCAACTACTAACCAGAATGTCTTCCAATTTCATATCTAGAAGATCTGTGCCTGTAACATACTTCTTCCAGTCTTCCTGATCTTGTCCATCTTCTCCCATATTGTCCAGTATCAGTTCAAAGAAAATCACCTTTTCAGAAATGGTACTGAATGTGTTATCAAAGCAGAACATGTAATCTCCATCTTCTGTTTCAACCCTGTGTATATAAGCAAAATGTCATTAAATCGACACTCTTAGTGCTGATTCTCAAAAGGTGAGTGTTTTTAAGTAAATTTTCCTCTTCAAGACTGACAGTCATGCACTTGGAAATAACTGACTATGCTTTTAATATTAAAATACCTCTGAAGACAGTGACAGGCTGCATAATCACAGCAAAACAATCCCACTGACTCTGAAGACTTAAAATGAAGATGGTAACATAACTTCATTGTCTTTTGTTGGAATTTTGAATAACTTCTAATCATTACTGATATTACAAGTGGAGTTCTTATATAATAAAATTGCAATAATTGCACTGTATCATAATAAGAGGACTGGAAAAATAATATTAAAAATCCCACATTATTATGACTGACCTTTTGATATCAGATGAGACCTTTTTCAACTCTAATTTTTGTACGCTCTTAACAGCCACCATCCTTCACTGTATGGTAAAAGCCATATAAAAAAGACATTCAACTGTTTTTATTCTCCAACTGTCCTTTTAGCCTTTTGTAATACTAAGGAGAAGTACTTGACCTTTGCTTCAGTTACATTTAATAAAGAAACCAGATAAATACTTTTATATAACATTTCTAAGTTTGAGGATTTTAAACTTACGTATGAACTCCATCTGATTTTCTTTCATCAAAAACTAGAGTTTCACCTTTAGGAGACAGTAGATGAAAATCAATATCTAATCCTGCTCCATCAAGAACCTGTGAAACAAACAAACAAAAAAATCTCTAACCAGTGGAATTTCCTGTTTGGATTGCTGATGGCAACATTTTTAGGTAAGGGAAGACATATAGAACCTTGATTTGCCATTGGAATGGGCTGCCCAGGGAGGTGGTGGAGTCACTGTCCCTGGGGGTGTTCAGGAAAATACTGGATGAAGCACTTAGTGCCATGGTATAGTTGACTGCACAGGGCTGGGTGATAGGTTGGACTGGATGATCTTGGAGGTCTCTTCCAACCTGGTTGATTTTATTCTATTCTAGAAGCTGACTATGCATGAGTTCACACCAAGTTAACTGGAAATAGATTAAGAACTGCTTCAACCCACAAGCATTTTAGCCATTTCAAATCTTAATCTAAACATCTCATCATGCTATCTTATATTGGATCATAATATATAAATAAAATCTCATTGTGATAGCTTATACTGAGCCATCTCCTGTTTTTAGAATGCACACACTTTTATCAGTGGTGAGGGTCAGACAACCTGTAAGACCAATGGCCAAATCCTAGCACTAGTTCAGTGGCAGCAACTTTTTCGGTCTTTTCAAAGTCTTTCACTTTCATGTACTGTCATCCCTAATTTTGTAGGGCTAATTATCAGTGTAGAAGACAGAACTAGACTTCTGGTGCTAATCAAAGCTGCACCCACAGATGATCTTACCTTTGACTGCACATTTGAAATATGACTTATCCCTGGGCATTCTCCTTTCCTAAACACAAAAGCAACTGAAAACATTTAGCTTCCTAAGATCATAGTAAGTATACACAGTCCTACGAAGCTGTGCTGCTTTTAACTGTGTAAATGGCTACAGTGCTGTTGCTGCATCTGCTATTGCAGAAATTCTCTTCTGGGAAGGCAGTAACTGCAAGGGAGCAGAGAAGGATCATTTTTAGGGTATTACTTGAGTCCATGCTCAGGGGTCATTTTTGTTTGCCTTTTTTCCATTAAGCTAGCTGAGTAGAGCAGTCTGCCTCTGCTTAAATTGAGGGTAAAGTTTACAGTGACTTGGAAGTGACACGGCAGACTTACCCAAAAGAGAGAGTAGACAAGGAAAAGTAGTAGCTAACAGCTGATCAAATTACAAGCCATATAAAGAGCAATACCTTCAGGACAATCTAGACCCTTGGAATAAAATTAATACCAGAATAGGCTTTATTGAATTATGTCTTTGGAGAATGACCTACATCCCACATAGATTACTCCTATGCTTCAGCCAGGATAATTATTATAAAGTAAATCTATTTCAGTAACATATAGAATAGAGATCTTCCCAGCAGTTTGACAGCTCTTCCCTGACCTTAAAGGTAGTCTAGATAAATAAGACTAAGAAAAACATACATTTGAGATAAGTGTTAAATATCAGTACAAAGACAGGTACGTAAGGGAGCTGTGCATCAGCAGCAATTTTGTTTAGAGCTACAACACAAGTTCACGGCCGTCGACCGTCTAAATTTTATCCGTTTTAAAGGACGGCAACGTGATCTTGTAAAATAAAGCGAATACTCGGTTAAAATAATTATGAAAAGGCTGTAGCAGTATTCTTTTATCTCCCAAAAATACAGCTTTGAATAGCGTGCAATTTTAACGTAGATCTGTGGTGCTAAAAGAGGCCTGCTGCAGACAGGGTGCACATCCTGCCCAGAGCAGGATGTGTAGGCAGCAGGGCGAACTCCAGCTGCCGCACCTTATCGGGGAAGGCCGGCGGGACCACCCGGCCGTCGCCCCGTGAAGGACGCGGAGATCCCTCTGCTTCCCCCAGCACAGGGCTCCCCTGGCGGACGGCCGCGAGGTGGCTCCAGCCGTGGGTGCGGGCGAGGGGTGGGGAACCCTCGGGAAGACGGGAAAGAGCACCCGGCTGCAGAGGCGCTCGGTACCGCTGCTGCTGGCGGAGCCTGGGGAGAACGGAACCGGTAGCTGAACCGCCCATCTCCGCCCATCACGGCCCAGGACCAGTAGCGACGCCGTCACGACAGGATGCGGGACCACTCGGCTCCCTTTAGGACTACCCTGCGGGCAGGCCCCTTGCGGCCCCGCAGCCCTGCCGTGCCCCGCCCGACCTGGTACTCGAGCTCCAGCGAGGCCTCTTTGCGCATGGGCTGATAGAAACACTCCTTGCGGCCGGCGGGAAGCGTGAAGGTGAAATCGCTGTCCAGAGAGGGGGTGAACTCGGCGGCGCCGGGTGGCAGCAGGAGCAGCGCGAAGCACGCGAGCAGCTGCAGCTGCGGCCGCAGCGACATCCCCATTCCGGCGGCGTGCTGCGTCGTCCGTGCGTGCGGCCCACCCACCGTCGCCAGCCCGCGGAGGTGGGAGTCCGGCCCCGTGGGGCGCGTGGGCGGGGCAGGCTCTGCCCCTCTCACCGGTCTTCCAATGGCAGCTGCGGCAGCACCGCTCTCCGCCCGCCCACAGTGCACCGCGGCAGGAACGCGGTGGATCGGGTTTACCTCTGCTCGGGCTGCGCTTCTGCCGCCCAGGTATAGCAGCGGCGGTGGCGCAGGGTGCGGGAAGGGAAGGCGGGTACTGCGCACGCGCTTTGCGGGGAGCGTGGACTTGGCCCGCGCTGTTTGAAGTGGCGTGAGGGCTGGGCCTGGGGAATTCTGCAGAGGGAGAAGGGCGTACTTGCAGCGGGGTGTTGTCGCCGTGGTTTTTTTCAGAGCCGAGGCGAGGCACAGCCCCTTTTCGACTTCTGTTTTCTTTTGAGGCTGACGGCCTTGGGCCGCTGGTCGGAGAACCCTAAGGCAGACGAGCGCCTGATATCGCTGGCTCTCGGCTAGTTTGTGCCCTATTGCTCTGGACGTCTGGGGCGCAGCCTCTTTCCTGCCGGGCGCCCCACAGGAACGGCGACTACCGTCGCTGAGTCGTGCTGTTGGTAGTACTCGGCCTGGGCACGCAGACTGGTAGCTGAGGGCGGGCGGAGTGGCGCGAAAGCAGAGGAGGAATCGTAGCCCTTATGGTTACTGGCTGCCTCCGGCCTGCAGAGGTGGGCGGTGGAGGGGCTGCAGTTCTGCTGGAGAAGGGCGGGCGGCGGCCGCAGCGCCTTTGCCGGGAGCGTTCGTCCTTCTGAACTGTTTGACTGTTCTCTCGTTCGGGTATCTCAGGCGATGTGCAAAGGTTTCTTTGCTGTGGTAAGAGCTGCGCTCCCGCAGCCTATTATCTCGCATCTTCAGTGCACTCGACTTTTCGTTGCTCTGATTTGTTTAATTTCGCTGGTCACTGGACAGCAAGGCAGGTGCTGGTACTTTTCTAGGCACCTTGCTGCTTGCATGGGCTTTCTAAAGTAACTGAGATGTTTTGTGTGAAAGTGAATTTTTTGTTGGTTTGGTTTTTTTTTCCAACTAATACATATTTTTTTCCAGTTCTCTTAGTAGCTTCTTGAACTTCATGAACATAGGCAGAGCTCTTTCTTATAAAAGATTATATAGTTGCTTTTCTCTGGCTGACGTTGGAGGGGGTAGTGTACAAAATGCATGTTTTAACATTTGAGAATGTAGTTTGTGGAGTTTTTTCCTCCTTTTTTTTTTCTTTGAAAGTACCTTTGCAAATAATACTTGCATATATTTAACAGTGTTTTATTGCTAAGTATTACTTTAACCACATGTGTGTTTCCTATCAAATACAGAATGTGGACTTGCCCAGAAAGTGCTGCTGCTGAAAATCAGCTTGCAACTTTACAGTCATTACGGAAACAGCTGAGGAGAACTGAGAAAAGTCTCCAAACTGTAGAAGAAGAGCTTTCCAGGTAGAAGTGTGTTTGGAAGTGAGAACAGTCTGTCATCATGTAAATCTGTCTCATTCAGTGTAATGGGTTGTTGCAAGTAGCTCATCGTGTGTTTCCCTTTTGTATACTCTTTATGAGTAATTTAACAAAGAAAAAAAATATGTACCAACTTTTTATTTTCTCTTCTAGCACTAGTACAAGTGAACATTGTGGTCAGTGCTTCAATGAGGCTGTAGACTTCACTTTGGGGGACCTTGTTGAGCCCAGTTGCAACTATCAAGGCTCTTCCAACTGTAAGAATGCTGGTAAAACATCTTGCCAGGATTTTCAAAGACATCCCAAAGTAAATATTGTGCTTTGTTACTTATTTGTTTGGGTTTTTTTTTTGTTCTTTGCTATGCTTATGAATTGTTTTTGCTTTTAGCATTAGAACTTGATGAACTGTAGCATTAGGCAGTTATATCAACAGAGAACTCGTAATGTGTTTTAAATATATTTGCTCTATAGAGTTTCCACTGATGAATATATTGCTTACATATGCATGTGTAAGTGTTTATGCATGTATTTATATAGAAATTGTTTATTGTATCTAGTCTTACTCAGTGACTACAGTTTCTGATAGAACTGTGGAAGAAAACGAACGTCTTAAGGAGAAGCTGGATGCCCTTCATGAGCAAAATGCAGCTTTGACTTCTCAGAATCACCACCTAAAGACTAGAATGGAAAAAATGAACTTGGAATTGCTGCAGTCAGATACAAGAGTAAGTATGTTTAGTGTATTCATCTAAAAGTAAACCCCCTAGTAAAACAGAACACCCAAGTGACTGTGACTTCTGGGAATGTAATTCTAAATGTAGTAATGCTGAAGTTAGTATTTGAAAATGAATAGTCTATTTTTTTCATAACATGTAGCATTAGTCTCAGAACATCGTGGTTTGGAATCTGTTTTTCTGTGAGCACAACAGCTATATAAATTATGAATTTTATCTGTTCATGTTCCAGAGTTGAATCTAAAGCCAGTAAGTCATGGAGTGAATAATACATTATGTAAGGAAGTAGTTAAATGTATTTAGTCTTGTATGTTTATGTGTCTGAGCTACATTAAGATCAATGAGAAGAATAATAAAAATACAGTAGTCATTTGTCTACAAAATCAGAAATGTTAATCTCTCAGATTGGATTAATATTGCTTCCTTTAAAAAGGGAAGGTCAGTTAGAAAGAACTACTGTATTCAAGAAATCATTACTGATTTAATACAGAATTTTATGTAGAGTTTTCTTCCAGGACACTGTATTTTTGCATTCTGTTTATGTGTAACATTTACAAAACATAGCTGTGTTTAATGCTTTTTATTCGAGGAATGTTATCTCCAAGACAGTACAAAAGTAAACAGACTGTTTGACTATCTGTCTGTTTGACAAGTAGCAAAATATGAATTCTGGGGAAAAAGCAGATGATGATCAGTATATGAAGAAATTATTTTGCTAGACAACATACTACACTGGTATGATGTTAGGGAACTGGAAGGGTGTTAACTGAGCAAAAAATGGGAAGACAACTTGTATAGCCGAGCAAGCATCTTCCTCAGTATGTTTAAGACCACTAAGTCTTTCAGCAAGCAGATTGTTCTTACATGTTTCTCCTGAAAGCTATTTATGCAGGTCTTAATGAAACCTCAAATACATTTATATTTCAGATTTCATATCTTGAAGCAACTCTAGGTACACATTTAGAAAGCATTCCAAAGCTGAAAGAACAGATTGTAAACTTGGAAGCAAAGGCTTCAGCTCAAGACAAGATTTTGAGGTAATGTGTACTTTTACATCAACATTTTACATTAGTCTGCTTGTTAGACCAATCTTTTTTGGGGTGATGTACTTGTGTGGGTAATATGGTCTGGGGCTTTCATTTGGGAGCCATATATAGGAGGAGGGAGATGTTTTGTGTTTTACTGAATGTACAATGGCATCGTGGTCTCTATAAGGAACGATGTGGCCAGTAGAACAAGGGAGGTTCTTCTTCCCCTGTACTCAGCACTGGTCAGGCCACACCTTCAGTCCTGTGTCCCGTTCTGGGCCTCCCAGTTCAAGAGAGATGTTGAGATACTGGAATGTGTCCAGAGAAGGGTGACGAAGCTGGTGAGGGGCCTGGAATACAGCCCTGTGAGGAGAGGCTGAGGAAACTGGGGTGGTTTAGTCTGGAGAAGAGGAGGCTCAGAGATGACCTCCTTGCTGTCTACAAATACCTGAAGGGAGGCTGTAGCCGGGTCGGGGTTGGTCTCTTCTGCCAGGCACCCAGCAACAGAACAAGGGGACAGGGTCTCAAGTTGTGCCAGGGGAGGTCTAGGCTGGATGTTAGGATGAAGTTCTTCACAGAGAGAGTGATTAGCATTGGAATGGACTGCCCAGGGAGGTGGTGGAGTCACCATCCCTGGAGGTGTTGAAGAAAAGCCTGGCTGAGGCACTTAGTGCCATGGTCTTGTTGATTGGATAGGACTGGGTGCTAGGTTGGACTGGATGATGTTGGAGGTCTCTTCCAACATGGTTGAATCTATGATTCTACTTCAAGAAATTAGAAAGAATAACACAAGTTTATAATGTTAAACATTTGTGCCCTTTCAACTAGATAGAGTGATTGTGTACTACCTGACTGCATATCTTCTGTAGACAGCAAGCATATAGTGTAAAAGATTCTTTCATCTTGAGTCAAGGTAAATAGCTACAAAAAGGTAGTGTAAGCAATGTCTAGAGGCTGTCAGGAAGACACACGTCTGTCAGTTTATCTTATAATGTCATGCTGTATAATATTCAATTAATATCTCAGTCTGCCTTCACAGAAGAAGTAAAACCCCTTCTATATAATTTATATTTTATATAATATAATAATATTATATTATAGTGTTATTTTCCATGTGTGTATCCTGAGCAGTCATACATATTGCAGAAAAATGGTTATTTCTGTGTAGATCTCATAACACAAAGTTAGCCCTCTGTGTTCTTTGCAGTTGTGACATCTGACATCTACTGGTGTGATTTGGACACCACTCCAGACCTCCAGACTCTAAACTGCTCTTGCAGCATGTTTTACTAGTACTTCTCTGACATTGCGGAAAAGAACAGCAAAGTTGTGTGTGTTTGGTTGTTTTTTTTTTTTTTTCAAACATAAAAGCTTCTTATGTTGTAATGATGCTTTGTTTATTTGCTAGAGATGCAGAAGATAAGCTAGATCAAAGTCAGAAAACAGAAATGGAAAGAGAAAACATGTTACAAAGATATAAAAAGGACTATAAAAATCTGAAAATTGAATTAATTGAACGAAGCAAGCAAGGAAAGAGGTAGCTGCGTATTTTTAATACATTGAGTACAGAATAATAGTGCATAAGTGCTCACTTGCATTAGCAGGTGTTTGTGGAATCAAATGATGTCTTGGCTTCCAGAATATGTTGTTTTTTGAAACGGGGAAATTTTGTGTGAATATAGTTATTACTTAAATAGGCACTTTAGTGCTTTAGACTAACAATATTTTGGTATTTTTATTATGAAATCCCTTTATCCTCTTTTCTGAATGCTTTTTGCCATCTCCAAATGGGCAATGATCCTCAGACTGAAAAACTCTAATCTGAGGGTACACTGTAGTTAAATCAGGTACCTGCCCCCTCCCCATGAATTCCCTTAGTAGAAGAGAAGCAAATGTTAATTGAGCAGTGGTAATTCTTGTGTGCCTGTATTGGGTGTCTGAAGAGAGTGAATGCCCAAGGTTACTGTTCCAACTTCCTTATTAAGTAACAGTGGGGAGCAGTAATAAAGAGGCAGAGGCCCAGAGTAATAGAGCAAAATAGCAGGCTCTTTGGGTTGCTCCCTTGAACAGTAGCTCACCAGATATCACCCCAGTCTCAGCTTCCTTTACTATTACTGATGGAATCTCTACAGTACCCTCTAAGTAGTTTATACTGTCAGTCTCACTGTGATTCCATCACAAGAGATTCTTTGAGTAGTTCCCCTCAAGCAGTTTGAATTTTTAAGGAGCGCTGCTGTCTTCTGTTTACCATCTATGCTATCCCAGTGCCTAAAATGGGCTTCTACTGTGTGGGACACAAGGATGATGTGAATCAAAGTTTTTGAAGTGGAATCAAAAGTGTCTTCATGAAATTTTGTCTTACTATACAAAAATTGTATTTGAAACTAATACAAGCCACAAGGTACAGTTTTTGTTATCTAGGACTTGGAAACTAGTAGGAAGATAAGAAGTTACCTGCAGCAGTGAATGTAGTAGTTTAACTCGAGGAGGTAGTTACATAATGAGTAGAATCTGTGATTTTTTTGAAGTTGGCATGCTTCTTTGCAGAGCAGAACAGCAAAGAAATGAAGCTTTGTTGAATGTGGAGGAGCTGACAAGAGCATTCAAAAAGTATAAAGAGAAGATGACTGAAAAAATGGATAAGGTAACAAGTTTTTTCTTTCTTTTGCATTGCTATTGGGATTTTGCTTCTTTTGATAAGCTAGGAAGCAAACAGCCATGAGTTCACTTTGTTTCTGCTTGTTGGTGGAGAAGTCCTAAAAGAGGTGGGACAGGGTAAACAGCTGTTCATGCTGGTAACTTCAGTTATTCTTTCTAAACTGTTTTTGCACTGTGGACAGACTGCTTCTTGGATGTATCCTAATATTGCTGCTATTTCTTTTGTCTCCTGCTTGCCAGCTGCCAATTTTACATTTTAAAAAGTATGTGATCCTTTTAAAAAGACTCTTCTGACCCAGTCCCTATGTCATGTTTAGTTAAACATTATCTAGAGAAGAGTTGAGATGAAAACGAAGTAATCTCCCAAAGTTCCAGTGGTCAGAATTGTTGATGCTTCCCACCTTATGGAAGGAAAAAATACAGGCCTGAGACAGGTGTTACAGAGAATTTTTATTAGACTTCTTTCCTTGTGGAAGGACATTGCCAACAACAAATATGCCTTAAAATAATAAACCAAAATAACATTTTTTCCCAAATGACAAAAAAGGCAAGTTTTTTGCCTCTCTTCCTTTATTGATAACAGAATGATTTACAGGCTTACCAGAAAGAAAAAGAAGTGTAATAGAATCATAGAATGGTTTAGGTTGGAAGGGACCTCAAGGATCATCCAGCTCCAACCCCCTGCCACAGGCAGGGACACCTCCCACTAGAGCAGCTCGCCCAAGGCCTCATCCAGCCTGACCTTAAACACCTCCAGGGAGGAAGCATCCACAACCTCCCTGGGCAACCCGTTCCAGTGCCTTACCACCCTCACTGTAAAGAACTTCCTCCTAACATCCAGTCTAAATCTCCCCTCTTCCAGCTTAAACCCATTCCCCCTCGTCCTAACATTACTAGACCGTGTAAATAGTCCCTCCCCAGCTTTCCTGTAGGCTCCCTTCAAATACTGGAAGGCCACTATAAGGTCTCCTCGAAGCCTTCTCCTCTCCAGGCTGAAGAGCCCCAACTCTCTCAGCCTGTCCTCATAGCAGAGGTGCTCCAGCCCTCTGATCATCTTCGTGGCTCTCCTTTGGACCCGCTCCAGCAGTTCCATGTCCTTCTTGTATTGGGGGCTCCAGAACTGCACACAGTACTCCAGGTGGGGTCTGAGGAGAGCAGAGTAAAGGGGGAGAATCACCTCCCTTGCCCTGCTGGCCACACTGCTCTTGATGCAGCCCAGCACTCGGTTGGCTGTCTGGGCTGCATGTGCACACTGCCGGCTCATGTTGAGCTTTTCGTCAACCCAGACCCCCAGGTATACTGTATACTGACAGTATTCTTTTTAAAAAGCCTATTGGCCAAGGAAACTTAGATTATTGTCATACAGTAATGAAAAACAGAATTGCTTTTTAAGGTTAAGGCTGAAGAAGTAGCCATGGGAAAACGTCTAATTAATTGCGAAAAAGAAAAAGAGGAGTTGACTGAAACCTGTGTCAGCTACAGAAAGGATCTAGACATCCTAGAAGAGCAGTTAAGGTAATGCAAAGGCTTTGAAAATTCTCTGTGCTGTTACTTAAGAAGAAAATGCCTGTTACAACTGTTACTGTAAACATGCTGCTCAATTGGCATAGTTCAAACTAAACCAGGACCAGCATCAGTGAATACTTGGGATCAATATCAGCAATATAACAGACCATAATACTGAGAACAAGTCAAAAAACAAAACCCTAGCATACACTTACAAATTTCTAAATTATTCTCTAATGCTGCCACATTTTTAGTAAAAAGCAACACCCACTAAGCCTTCTGGGAATATGGGTTTGCTTGCTCCCGCGTTGCTTCTGTGGGAGGTGCAGGTGCTCTGGCTTTATGCATACCTGTTCTGCTGCCTGCAGCCTGCCTGTGCATGTGCCCTTGAGAAAGCACCAATGAGTTCACTTACACTGCCAGATGTGACTCCCAACTTGTGGCATAGTCTTGTCAGTCCCTAGCTAGAATGAAGGATGCTCCTGGCACCCACTGAGGAGGCTGCACTTGGGCCTGGACAAAGGTTTTGATTCTGGCTGCATCTTCTGGAATGTCAAACCAGGTTTGACTGCCAGTCTGTTGCCACACCGAGGTCCTTTCCCTCTGTTGAAGTTTTATTTTCCCTCCAAGCTGAACCTTGCTTTGTTTCAGAAGTCTTTTAGTAATTCTTTCATTAGTTTAATGAGGGAAGACAGCTATTGGTTGTCTTTTGGATTATTAGGTTTGGACAAACACCACAGGTGATTTTGTTTATGCCCTTCACATGTGCTGTCTGCATTCACGTTTCTGTCTTAATTGTCTAGGCCATTTTGGTAGGGGTGGACAGTGTGTGAGCACTTCTGTACTAGCTTGAGCCTGCATTGATGGTTCTCTGCTAATCACGAGAGTTGTTCCTCTAGACTGCCTTTTTTCTCTGCAAACTTGTACTGGATTTGGCACTTATGAGGACCTTTGCTGAGCTAATTCAGGTTGTTAAATCAGCAGGTACCTAATAAAATGAATAATCTGCCTTGTGCTAAAAATACATTTTGCTCACTGTAGAGTCAGATAAAATGGGAGAAAAGAGACAGGATTTCTACTCTCTTTAGTAGCAGAATGCTAGACTTAGCTCAGTCTCAGTATGATATCTTGGTCCTTAGGAACAGTGAAAGCCTAGTAAAAACAGTGAAAACTCTTATTTTTTTTTGTGTAGAGTTAATCCTAGATTTTGGAAAGGAAGAAATGAGTAAAACAGTATAGTTATAGCATGTTCTTTTAATGAAAATCCTCTATACTGACCTATAACTTCTAAATTGGTATACTTTTTTAGGCAATTAAAAGAAGAGAATCATAACACAAAAGAAGAAATTAAGACTCTAGAGGCAAAAAACACCAAAATGGTATCCATGTTGACTCAGTCTGATCAGAAGATTGTTGAGCTTGAGAGCGAACTTAATGAAAAAGAAATAGTACTGAAAGAGAAAAATGCTCTAGTAAGTGAAAATGCAGAGCTAAGGGCTCTTATGGCACAGCAACAGAACCACTTGAAATTATGCCATCAAGAAATTGAAGACTCAAGAGAAGAGCTCAGCATACTGGAAACTGTTATTTCCCAGTTGTGTCTAAGTACATCTGAGGAGGTACAGTAAGAAAGAGATCCTTACAAATTGTATTATGTATCTTAAAAAACTGACATTGCATGGAAATCTTGTGACACTCTTGAGAAACTGTGTAAAATACCTTTGGTTTTCAAGACACATGGATGACACATGGATGACACATTTTTTTAAGCTTAAATATTTTATTTTTGCTGCCTTCTTAAATGTGCTGGCTTCAGGCACATTAAGGAACAAGGAATATGCATGTTGGAATAGATGAATCACCAAGCATTTAAAATTACACTTTCCATTTCTGTTGTTCTGTGTATTGATTCCTGTGATGTGTTTTTAATCTCTAAAACCTGACCATGTCCTGTTATGTGATGCAGAGTAGAACAGTAAGAAGTTTACTGTGTGGCAGATGCCCTGTGTCACACAGCCAGAGTTGGTGTGTTTGTCTCAGCAATGGAGTAATTAAGGCAGGAGAGATTTTGAAACTGATTTTAAATTATTTTTTTACTGGGAAAGAGAAGGCACACCACCTCTGGCTGGTGTTGTTACCTATATGAACTCTGTTTTATGAGTCTGAAGCTTGTCTTGGTGGAGTTTAGGGATTAAACTGACTGTGATGGGGCGAGTCATGTAAAAACAGCCAAAGCTGTGAACTACTTAGGAAGTCAGAAAGAGCTAAAGAGATAGATTAAGTCAGGAGTACAAATTGCATCAGATATCTTAATTTTTGAAGTATGAATGTGAGTAGCAGTAATGAAAACAGAAGAGTATGCTTTCTATATGGTTTTGGACTTGGAATGACCTCTGTTAAAGAATGTACAGTAATTTTGCATCGGGGTGGTTGTGACCATAGAAACTTACTTTGGAGAGCCTTGAAAATTGTTTTAGGACCTTTTCTGGAAAATGTTTAATTTTTTTTTGTGAAACAAATACAGGATTTATACAGTATTTATTTATACAGATTTAAATACAGTAATTTAAGGAAATAGTTATCTGTAATTTGAGAAAACCAGATATTAAATGCAGCCATCAACCTCTGAAAGGAAGCATGATGTGAAAGGCTCAAAGCGTGGAATTACTGCTAGTATCTCTGTTTTCAGAGCAAAAAATATTCCTGCTTCAGTTCCCATCATATAAAAGGAATGGTCTCAGTTTCAGGTGACCTGAATTTCTATAATTTCTATTAGCATGAAACAAATTTGCAGTGCTTTGTGTGCACCTACTTAGAATAATTTTAATGATCAGTTTATCCAGTTTTAACATCTTGGCGGATGTGTCTTAACACTTATATGCTAGTATAACACATTGATTAGTGTGCTAGTTTGAAGCTAGCTAGAATGTTTTGGTGAGAACTAGATCACAGGCTGTGAAGGAGAAACAAATGGTGATGTCTACTTCACTCATAGGCTTGCTGAGATGTGTAAGAACAAGAGTATAAACATAGATAAGGTATTTGCACTTGGGGCGCTGCCTGAGCTCTGGGCATTTCTCTCCCTCTAACCTCAGCTGCCGTCTCTCTGATTAGTCCACTTGCTTCCTAACCCCCCTGGCTGACCCTCCGTTCTTCCTTGGGGCAAAAGGCAACGTCTGGGGTAAGGTAGAGGCGTGGGAGAAGGTTGAAGGGCAGTTGTGAGCCCCTCCTGGGGACTCGGGTTTCTGGGAGGGCTGTTGTGTTTCTGTATTACCTTTTCCCTTGTATATTTCTGTCTGTAAATATATATACTGTAAATATCTGCTTGTATATTGAGCTAACCTGTAAATATAAGCCTCATTCAAATTTTCAGAGCTGGCTGAGTCTAGTCTGGGTGATTTCCAATGTGTGTGGAGGGGCTGGTAACACCCAAACCACCACAATTAGTCACACTGTGAGGCAATAATATATTGATTTTTTTTGTCTTTTTCCATTAACTTGTAGTTTAAATGGCATGACTTGAAACACCAGCTATCCTGTTCCTCAGCAAAAGCAGCTCTCTCTGAATCTTATTGTGAATTGAACAAACATTTGATTGCAGATCTAAGGTACAACTTTCTGGTTACTGGATTATGGTCAGAATAAGCAGATAACAAGATGGGATTAAGAGAGGCATTGTAGGAAGAATGTTAAATATTTGTCTCCTCTTTTATAGTAGCATTAAACCAGCAATGAAAGAAACAGAGATTGTAAAGCTTTCTCCAAACTTACCTATCTGTACTGGAGCTGAACATCTTTCCAATGATAATGAAAGACAAGAAAATCACAGCTTATGTGGCCTGGAAACAGAGCCTGTCAAACTGATCAGAAGTCAAGAAGGTAAGCTTACTGAAATAGGTGTGTGCTTCTGACTAATCCACAGAATAGGAATTTTGGAGATGTTTTAAATTGTTTCTGTAGTGTTTCTTAAATATATCTGTGTTAACAGATATGGTTTAGTTGAACAAGGGAGTGTTTTGCTACTTGGAATTCTGGAACTTGTCATGGTCTCCTGGCGCAGCATTCTTCCTTTTGCAAGTTAGTTACCTGGTCAGCAGTATGCTACATCTTGTATTGAAGTAGAGCTAAGTTGTTTTTTTGTGGTTTTTTTTAATGCAAGTTATGTGAAGATCTCCATATTATCTTCGATTTCTCCTTGTCCTGCTGCAGCAGGATTTCTGCAATTTTGTTTTCAATGACTATTAAGACAGTTCCATGAAGTGGCTTCGAGGCATCTATATAATGTTGCTTAATATGACTGTGTTAATACTTTATTTTCTTTTGCCTTTTTTTTTTGACAAGGTGGTAGATTTTGTTTGTGAGGGAAGTTTGTTTTCATGAGTCACAGCTTTCAGTTACATTATGGGGAAAAAAGACCCAGTCTTTTTTTCTGAATACTGTGTGCTAGTTCAATATGCTGTCATTAAATCATACTTTTTCTCTTTAATTTGTGTGATTATTTGCTTGCTTAATGTTCTTTTGTTTGTATGTTCTTTTATGAGTTGTTGTTTGTGGTTTTGTGTTTTGTTGGTTTTTTTTTTTTTTTTGCTTTGAGAGAGGAGAAAATGTTTACAGTTGGAACTTATCAGCAAAAAATTTGAAAAGGAGAGGCAAAGATTCCAGAAAGAGTTAAGAGAGTTACATGCTAAACTGACAAAAGCAGACGATGAGAAATTTTCTTTGAAGACGAGCATGGCTCAGAGAACCAGTCAGTTCCAAATCATACAGGAAGACCTACTGAAGAAAGCTTCTAAAACTGATAGCTTAGAGAAAGAAGTAAGTTTTTAGCAGCACTGGAAAAATACATTAATTTTTGCTTAGTTCAGTAATCAAAGGTAGTTAAGACAATAGTTATGGGGAAATCGCAATTGCCATATTAATATTAAATCTGACTTAAGAAGAATTGGAAAGTAAGTTTTTCCTTTGGGCTCAAAATTTTAAGATAGGAGCCTTAGCTTGTTAGTTGTCAGAAATCTTACTTTAAAGCTGCTCTAATATTGGGCTTTACTGCTGCTCTTCTGCATTGTCATGCAAAAATATGCACAGTCTTACTGTGTATGATCATAAGAAATGTTGATAGAACAGTTCCATTTTTCCTCGTTAAATGTTAGTACAAGTGTCAGAGATGAACATCCTTATCCAATAGTCTCAAAAATAAATAAATTAAGCTTCAGATAGCTCTTACCTAGTTTGAATAAGTTAAAATGCTTACACTTACATTCTGGTGCTAATGTGTTTATAAAATTCTGGCATAATGGCATTTGTCGTATTTCCTAATGGCCGTGAGTGTTATAAATGTGTAATAGCTAAATTCACTCTTGGTGCTGACAATTGTCTAAAATTGGATACATCAGAGGTAAATTGTCCTGAATTCTTCTGTGTAAGCAGTAAAGTTGAATAGGTGATAAAAACAAATATTAAGAATACTGGAAAATAGTAATAACTGCAATGGAATTGTTAGTGAGAAAAGATATACAAATACTTGAATAAACCTGAGATAGTTCTCTTTGTGCTGTTTTGTGACATGTTTGATTTCAGATAACAAAGAAATCTTCTCAAATTTCTGCACTTGAGAAACTGTTGGAAGAAAAGACTGTTGCTTATTCTGCTGCAGCAGCAAGAAATTCTGAGTTGGAAGTGGAACTCATGGTAAAATGTTTTCAGCGGGAAACTGTTTATGTGAAAACAGAAATGAGATTAAGGTTTAAATATTCCATATATTCAAAATGGGTAGACTTTAAGATTGGCAAGTTTTAAATAGTGCAGGTTTAAAAAAACTGAATCTTATGTTATGTGAAACATTTCTTTTCCATGCTTTTGACCATGGTAAGTTATTAGTGGACATGTTACTCTTGACAGTAAGTGCAGTGAAAATCTGGTCCTGTTGAGATCAGTGGTAGCATTGCCCTTTTTTTCAGTGAAGTATAAAAAGACCATTTAGAGGACATTTTTATTTATAGGTAGTGAGTCAAGAAGGTTATTTTAACACTTGGAGCACTGTGAATTAGGTGCTTGAACGTGTCCAGAGAAGGGCAACGAGGCTGGTGAGAGGCCTCAAGCACAAGCCCTACGAGGAGAGGCTGAGGGAGCTGGGATTGTTTAGCCTGGAGAAGAGGAGGCTCAGGGGAGACCTTATTGCTGTCTACAACTACCTGAGGGGTGGTTGTAGCCAGGAGGAGGTTGCTCTCTTCTCTCAGGCGGCCAGCACCAGAACAAGAGGACCCAGCCTCAAGCTATGCCAGGGGAAATTTAGGCTTGAGGTGAGGAGAAAGTTCTTCCCTGAGAGAGTCATTGGCTACTGGAATGGGCTGCCCAGGGAGGTGGTGGAGTTGCTGTCCCTGGAGCTGTTCAAGGCAGGATTGGACGTGGCACTTGGTGCCATGGTCTAGCCTTGAGCTCTGTGGTAACAGGTTGGAGTTGATGATCTGTGAGGTCTCTTCCAACCTTGGTGATACTGTGATATTGTGAATTCTAGTCTGAATATCATTCTGTAGTTTTGGGAAGAAGTCTAAAGTTGCTAGAAAAGGAAACTATTTATGTGGTTCCTGTAAAATGGAAATATGTATTTTAAAGATTCCATCTATCCATGTGAGTATAGAATTTATTTTTGTCATTATCAGAAGTTCCTTGCTTCATTTAATATAATCTGTGCCAGTAGACAACCTCAGCAGACAACCTCGTCTCTGTAGTGGCTGCATTAAATACATATGTTATGGGAGTTACATTCCTTGAGATGAGCCATGCTATGTATAACTTCATTATTTTCTGTGGTGCTGTTTTATGAAATCTAGGAACTTGATCATCAAATAAACCACTATTTAATACCACACCTAAATATTTTAAGTCCATTTTGCTGTTGCTCTTTCTCAGGAAAGAAGCAGACTCATTCATGAGTTGGAAACAACTATCTATGGAGAACGTGAGCGAATAACTTCTGCTCTTGAGAAAGCAAAACTGGTTCACCTTCAGCAGCACCAAGAGATGGAGAAACAGATGGAACTGGTAAGACCTTCCTTGTGTGTCTGAGTGATATACTTGGTAGCTTTTTTACTATGTTAATTTCTTCAGTATTTCTGAGGCAGATGTTCAGTTAAGAAGTTACTTTAAAAGTTGTATCTTCCTCCTGCGTTTTCTGTTTGTTGTTCATTTTCTATCTAACATTACAAAATCTCATGATATGCTCTTTTCTGCTCAACTGAAGAAAAATGGGGACCTGGGAAGAGCACTCGTACTCTTTGCCTACTAGGGTTAAAACATGTTGGCTACTAACAGTGTTTTCTTGTTTGCTGAACCTCTGCCAGCCTAAGCCTTACAAGTGTCTGTGTTTAGGGTGAGCTGCCAGTTGGTTTTTCAGTCTTCAGAGAAGAATTCTGTTGCATCATGTGATTAGAAAGATAACAATGGCTATTTTTAGCTGCTCAGGGAGCTTGTCACCTTTTACTAAAGAACATATCTGTGCTGGGCCTAGTCCTGTTTGATATCTTCATTGGTGATCTGGATGAGGAGATTGAGTCCACCATCAGTAAGTTTGAGGATGATACCAAGTTTGGAGCGTATATTGATCTGTTTGAGAGTAGGAGGGCCCTGCAGAGGGACCTGGATAGGTGTGCACAGTCCAACGCCATGAGTTTTCCAAGTGTCAGGTTCTGCACTTTGGCCACAACAACCCCATGCAGTGCTACAGGCTGGGGACAGAGTGGCTGGAGAACAGAGAATGACCTAGGGGTGCTGGTTGACAGGTGACTGAGCATGAGTCAGCAGCGTGCCCAGGTGGCCAAGAAGACCAACAGGATCCTGGCCTGTATCAGGAATAATGTGGCCAGCAGGACCAGAGCAGTCATTCTGCCCCTGTGCTCAGCACTGGTTAGGCCACACCTTGAGTAATGTGTCAAGTTCTGGGTTCCTCAGTTTAAGAAAGATGTTGAGGTGCTTGAATGTGTCCAGAGAAGGGCAGCAAGGCTGGTGAGGGGGCTGGAGCACAGGCCCTATGAGGAGAGGTTGAGGGAGCTGGGGTTGTTCAGCCTGGAGAAGAGGAGGTTCAGAGGAGACCTTATCACTGTCTACAACTACCTGAAAGGAGGTTGTAGCTAGGTGAGGGTGGGTCTCTTCTCCCAGATATGCAGTGACAGAACAAGCTGACAGAGGCTCAAACTGTGCCAGGGCATGTTTAGGCTGGATGTTAGGAGGAAGTTCTTCACAGAAAGTGATTTGCCATTGCAATGGGCTGCCTGGTGAGGTGGTGGAGTCACCATCCCTGGAGGTGTTTAAAAAGAGGCTGGATGAGACACTTAGTGCCATGGTTTAGTGAATTGGAAGATGTTCGTTGATAGATTTCAACCTATCTCAAAGGTCTTTTCCAACCTGGTTAATTCTGTGATTCGGTTTTACTGTCTTGGCTGATGACAACCAATTATGCTCTGCCTGCCTTCATTCTTCTGATTTCCTGCCACTTTAAAAGATAAGGCACTTAGGGTTTCTAAATGTTTTTAAGGATGTGCAGTACTGCTGATGATAGGAATGCATTCATTTTTTTTATTCTTAAAATGATGGGTGGATAGAACTGCATATTTAGATGTACAAATTCTCTGACAAAGCTTATTAAAACTAAACCATTAATTACTTACAAACAGCTTCAGACAGAGCTGGAGAAGAAACATCAACAATTCACTGAACAAGAGGAAATTATATCTGTTTTGCAACAAGATGTTATACGTAAACAGCATCATATTGACTCATTAGATAGGCTGCTGATAGAGAGCAGAGAGGTAAGGTTGGCTTATTCTTTAAATGCAGATCAAACAAATGACTAATAATGATGAAAAACATGTATAAACACATGGAAAAAACAAAATTATGTTGTTGGATTTTATTTCTTAATTCTTGAGTAATTGACTGAATCTAGTGTAGTCTCCAGCTACTGCTACTCTATATTGTACAAACTTTGGTGACCATTATTTTCTCTCAGCATTCTTTATATGCCTCTGGTTTGCCCTTTATCAAAGGATGAAGAACAATTGCACCTATTTGTCACTAGGTGAAAACCCAAGAATGTTCTATTATGGCAACATTTTATTCCTTGTAATAATTCCTACCACTGCAGAATATGAAGGGACACTTACTGGAAATGAAATCCAGTTTAGAGCAGGTTGTACCCAAATACAGTACACAAGCAGTTGTGTTCTAAATACATAGATTCTCATTCCTGATTTTTCATGATGTGCTAGTTTGAGCCTAGCTAGAATGTTTTGGTGAAAGGAACCAGATAATAGGCTGAGAAATTAAAACAATGGTGAGGTTTACTTCGCTCACAGTCTTGCTGAGATGTGTGGAAAGGAAAAGCAAAACAAAAGATAAAGTCACTTTTGCTCTGCACTTAGCTGGGGCACTTGGCTTTGGGCTGTGCTCTCAGCTCTTTGCCTGCTGGAGAGCTGAGGCTGCTGGCTGAACTCCATCTTGCTTTCTAACCTCACCCTCCATTTGCTTTGACTGATTTCACCTTTGCTTTTTAGTCCCTCTGGCTGAGCCTCCATTCTTCCTTGGGACTGGGGTAAGGTTGAGAGGGGTAGGGGGATGGTGAGGGGGTGGTTGAGAACCCCTCCTGAGGACTCAGGTTTCTGGGAGGGGAGTTGTGTTTTGTATATTTCTCTATATATATCTGTATATACTGTAAATATCTGCTTGTAAATTGTGCTATCTGTAAATATAAGCTTCATTCAAATTTCCAGAGCCGTCTGAGTCTAGTCTGGGTGATTTCTAAAGTGTGGGGGGTAGGGAACACCCAAACCATCACAAATGAGTTTTTGTTAGTCAGATTACTGTTACTATGTTTACATTTTGTTCTCTTGAATAAAAATGTGTGCAAACAGGAAATGGAAAATCAGAATGTCAAGAAAGATCAAGGCTTGAAGATGCTGAAAAGTCAGTTAACAGAAGAAACAATGAAAGTTAGTAAGATCTCTGTAATTTTCAATTAATAGTTAAAAAACTTGAAGTAATGGTGTATTTCCTTTTTCTCTTTAGAAAAACCATTAAGGCTGCTTTATAGGAATCTGTCCCACAAATGTTTCACAAGTCATTAGCCTGGAGTCTTTCAACTATTTTTTTTTTTTTAATTAAGAAAAGTATGATGAAACCTGCAGTAAGAGATTATGCAATGCACAATTGTGTTACTAAATTACTGTCGTTACAAGCAGGGCGGAATTGTGCTTGTTGTACTCTTAAAGTAAGACGTCTAACAGAGATAATGTTATGTAGGGTTTTGCTCTAGATATGACATATTTTAAACATTTGTGGTGCTGTAATATATTGGTCATGCTTTTAGCCATCTTTACCAGTCCCTATTGTTTGCCTGAGAAATATTTTCTGTGCAGCCCTTGCAACACTATTTCAATAAACCATTGCCGTGTGGTCATTTACTACCATTAGGTTTCAGAGAGTATTAAATCTTCAAGTTATCACTTGGAGAGGACACTGGAATCTTAACTAGTAGTACACTCATTCTGAACTTGTGTTGGACCAGTTTTCTAAGTGACTTCATAGTATTTGGGATGTTTTCCAAAATCAAGACCCATCATAAATTCACTTAAAAAAAAATGGTGGGGGAGAGGTATGTATGATCCAGTGTAGTTCAGAAAACTGATAGCATTGAAACATTAGCCAATCTGCAGCTAAATTCAGCACAATTCCAGTTGATGATAAGTGTTCTTAAAATTGTAACCAAGCAGTTAAGGAAAATTTAGCTTCCATGGATTTAGTCCTCTGAGAGTTTGCTCATTACAATTGTTATCCATTCGAGGTTGTATTTGTTAGAGATTACTCAAATCCAAGCTAACAGTAAAAAGGTAAAATAGCTAAACTGTTTTGACATAGCTAAAAGCTTTACCTTTTTACATCTTTGGTAGAACCTTGGGCAATGTATCTCAGCACAGAAAGGAAGGAAAAATCAAACAGCTGTTTATTAGCTTTCTGAGAAGAATTGAATAAGACTTGGATGAGGCACTTAGTGCCATGGTCTAGTTGACTGGATAGGGCTGGGTAATAGGTTGGACTGGATGATCTTGGAGGTCTCTTCCAACCTGGTTGATTCTATTCTAACCCAAGATGATCATTCCAAATGTCTTGATGCAGTTCCCCTATGTAATGAAATGTGGTCTATTTAATTTTGGTATTGGTATTTCAGTTTTAAACCATATCATACTCTTCTATGCTTGTTTTTCAATACCTTTTAGATAAAAATGTAGTTTTTCTGACATTTTACACAAGATGGAATTTTTTAACTCCGTTTTCTTTTTTGGACTGGATTTAACTGACTACTTAAAATTGTGTTACATTTAACTAGGTGAGACAACTTCAGTCAGCACTAAATGTGTGTAAGGAAGAAGTTGCACTATATTTGAATCAGTCAGAAGAAAATAAGGAGGTATTTGAAAATCAGCTCAAAAAAAAGTCTGAAGAGGTAACAGCTTGTTTTAGCATTTCTGTATTGGAAAGAACACTGTTTATGAATTACTTCATCTAAGTTTGTGAATGAAGAGACAAAACATTTGCAGCAGGAGCTGTGAATAGAAAGTAAGCATTGAGAAGACTGCCTTTTGTGAGGGTTAAGAAATTGTCATGGAGGGGAAATTAATTGATGTGAGATGATATTTCTTCCAAAATTGTTTATTAATTTTGCTATTCAGAACTCTTGCCACCCTCAACCACTAATTTTAATAATATTTTGGTTCTTACATGGTCATGGAAACATTCTATGGATAATATCTATCTCTAGCAGTAACCAGCAAAATATTTAGACATTAATTGAACTGGAAGAGAAAATTCCTGCGGTCAAATGCCGCTTGCCCAATAGATGGGCTCAAGCTCTTTCTGCTCTATAGTAGAAGGCAATGGAGAATTACAAAGGGGCATTTACTCACAAATTACTACTACCCACTTGTGGGGCTTAGCCACAGTCCAGACAGTGCCCAGATGCTTTCAGAGGACTCTGTCTTGTTGGACATTGAATGTTCCTGGCTTCTGGGGAAAGGATGCAGACAATCTCTGACCTTGTCTCCTGGCTTCTTCTGCATGTTCTGTGTATATGTCCAGGACTGCTAAGCAGGACTTTCAGGTGTAGAAGCGGGATGTCGTGCAGTTTCAACACGATGTCACGCTGACCACACAGGCTGATCATGTGCAGGCATCCAGGGTCTGCTCCTGGTAACTCGTGGCAGTGGAGTTTACCAGGCAGACAGTAAGTCAGTAGGCAATTACAGCACGGCTGAGCACAGCAGAGAGAGAACAGCACAGAGCAGGGAAGCAAAGCACGTTGTTTAACTATGCATCTCCTCGTATCAATGTGGGCCAAGGTTAACTGCCCTTTGGACACAAGAACAGCCAATCAGGATGGCAGTTAGCCAAACCTTACCATATTAGGCAAAGCCATAGGCTCGCTTTTACCCAAATTTGGGAAGAGGATGGGCCTTGCACAAGGCAGACACAAGCTAAGTGTGTGTACCTTGTTTACCACAGGACCCTGGGCAGGCCAGATTCAGTGGCTACAGGTTCTTTTGTGTCTATTTGTCGTCTTTTCCCGTGCTTGCCTTTCTTATGGAGCAGAAAAAACGTGCCTAGGCAAAGCAGGACATGTATCAGCCTATTTTGGGCCTATCAGGCCTACCACAACAGAAATACTGGATAAGCTTAGGGAAAAGAAGTATTGAGAGAAATGAATCATTGAAAGAACTAACAAAATCAGAGGGAAGTGAAAAGAAAGCGTTCTCTTGGGGGAAAAAAAGTGAGAGCATGCTACTGCAATATAAATTTAGATACGTGTAACTGATCTGTGACAAGTCAGGCACTCAGAGTTGCTGATTTTTATTGTCATAGAGGCAGGAAGAAATACAGGGGTCAGACCGAGAACAAAACCTGAAGGCAAAAGCAAGGACTTTTTGAGAAATATGGTAGTAAGAAGAAAGCCAGAAAGAGAAGTCATTCAGTAATTTGGAAATGAAAAATCTTTGTGTTTTTAAAATATCAACCTATTTAGATTTAGAAAGCAAGAAGCCAAAACCTGAGAGTGACAAGTTACTGCATTCCTCACTTAAAAATGCACAGCTCAGTGATGAGTCGAGATGTAGTTATGTAGTGTTGAAACTGCAATGCAGCTAAATTCAGAGGCGGAAGTTTTATTGAATCCGAAGTGATTCTGTGCTCATTAAGATTAAAGAGAATAGCTGGTGCAAGTGCAAATATGTTTTATTTTAATGGAAAATGTGTTTTCAGGTTTGTTATTTACAGAAAGAAATACAGATAAAAGATCAGAATATTCAGGATACAAATGAACAAAACATTCTCCTGCAACAGACTTTGCATCATCAGCAGCAAATGTTGCAGCAAGAAACTATTAGAAATGAGGAGCTGGAAGATAATCAAATTAAACTTGAAAAACAGGTACAGTATGGTGAGAAGAGAGGTGATTAAATGCTTTTATATATGCCTTTGTAGTATTTGTGAAAGCTGAACATTTCTTTCATAACTGAGTTGATAGTTAGATTATCTAAGATCTATATAAAATAAACAGTTTAGTGTCTCGTTTTGTCTTTAAACCAGGTTTTGTGCTGTCAGAAACTCTAGCTGCTGTTAGAGAGGCCAAGTACTTGGAGAAGCAAAGAAATTTACCACAGAAAGAATGTTGAATCTCATTGTGTTTACTAGCAACTGTCTTTCAAATGTAACTGCAGAGTTCTGGTCTTAAATAATATGAAATCTGTGTTAAAACTCAGTACATGAATTGCAAGACCAAGATGTGTATTTCTCTGGTACGTAATTTGATTGTGCCAACACATTTTAAATATCCATTCAATTAGGTATCCAGTTTGGAGCAAGAGCTTCAGAAGCAGAAAGCACATGCTGAAGATGAATTGAGAAAAGTAGTGGTGAAATTTCGCCTAGCTGCTCAGGAAGCAGATTTAAACAGGGAGAAAGTGGATGAGCTCAATAGTACAATCAGGTAGGTTTAAAGTAACTGAGAGGTATGTTCTGCAGAGAGAAATATCAAGAAGAAAGATCGCTGTCTGAAATGGTATTCAGCTATGTGGCCAAAGAATTCAGAATCCACGAGAGCCAAGACTGGAAGTGAAGTTTCTACCTAGCAGAGGCATGAGATCCTGAAACAGCCTTCCGATGGAATTAACCTGTTTCCTGGCAACCTATTTAGCCTTTTGAGATGGCTGTTCATAATGCAATGTGTCAAGTTGTTTGTAATTCTAGATAGTGGAGTCTAGGAAAGCAAGAAAACCCTACTTAGCATGACTTCTTTCATACCTGTTCACAAATGCTTGTCTTGCATCATGTAAGCACATAAGTCACTTTTGTTAATTACAAGGTTTGTTTTTTTTTCTGGTTTCTGCTTTCATTTAGAGAAATTAAATTGGAGATGGAGCAGTACAAGAATGAACTTACTGATATGGAAAAAGAAGTAGCGCAGTTAAAACGGGATGGTGAAGACAAAGCAATGCAGATAAATCAATTGGATATTACTTTGCAAGAAGCACAATCAAAGCTCAGTGAAAAGGCAAATGAGGGTAACTTTGCTGTTTTGTTTCTTAGGCTTACTTTCATGTACTGTTTGTGTACTTAGATTTTTCCTTTTTCCTCTGCTCTATCAAATCTGTAAAAAGATGATCATTTCCGGGGGGGTCTTACACTTTTTTTTTGTTAATGTATTGATAATTCCGTGGGTTTTTTTGAGATAAAAACTACCAAACAAAACCTCACAACATAAAAAAAAAATCCACTCCACCAAAAACTCAAAAACCCCACAAACTTTTTTTAATATGCCTTTGCGGGTTCTCACTTGTGTAGGATGTACCTTTTACCCCAGGTGAAATGAATGTCATTTTCCCTGTAAATTGGCATTGCAGATTCAAACAAGACACAGAGATTCAGTGAAGGCATGGGCTATTTACAAAAATGTAGCTCTTTAAACAAGAAGAAAACCCCACAAGAGAAATATGGAAATATATGAAAATATAGATAGGAAAATTAGGAACCTTTCAATCCTTCCTCAACCACTTAATTCTACAATTCTATTTTTTTCCATGGCACTATGTAGTCAGTTACTGTGTTGTCTCTGTGCTTTTTCCTTGACCAGAGATAACCTTCTAATGCTTCAAGTTAATTGTATACTGTGAGCTGAATAAAACCAACAAAGACTTAGGTGCCATGCGAAGGTGGTTGTATGGCATCAGAAATCACTGGTTTTGTAGATTTTTCTAAAACTACTAAATACTTGTTACCACCATGAGTGCTATTAGGCAGCAGTATTGCATAAAAACTCTTCACTTACCAATTAAACATCTTGTGTTTTGTGGTGCATGTAAAATAGCAAATTATTTAGAAGATAAGCTGCTTCACAGTGAGACTTGCTACAAGGAAGCCTTACGGAAAATAGAAGATCTAGAATCTGCATTACAGAATGCCCACAGAGAATTAAAAATCACTTCAACACAGCTTCAGGAATTGCAAGATGCATTGCAGAATGCAGAGTCCTCTCTGGAGGAGAAGTGTGTTGCTATCATGGATCTAACAAGTGAGCTCAGGTAAGCTGGGTGTCTTTTCCATCACAAAAAACCGTTATGTTAGTTTTTCCTTAGGAATAGCAAGGAATTTGAGAAGAGAAGACTGCAGGGATCTGCTCAGTGTCTATAAATGTCTGAGGGGTGTGTGTCAAGTGGATGGGGCTGATCTCTTTTTGATATTGCACAGTAATAAGACAAGGAATGATGGATACAAACTTGGAAGGCTTTACCTCAATGTAAGGGTAAACTTTTTTACACTGAGGGAGACAGAGCACTGGAACAGCTGTCCAGAGATGTAGTGAAGTCTCCTTCTCTAGACTCTTTCAAAACCCATCTGGATGCATTCCTGTGCAGACTACACTAGGTGATTCTACTTTTTGGCAGGAGGGTTTGACTTGATCTCTGGAGGTCTCTTCCAACCTCTAACATTCTGTGATTGTGTGACTGTCTTTTTTTCATCTTCTTAGCAGCTCTCTGTAATATGTAGAGAGTTTCTGGCTGTAAGATAAATCGATACAGTATCTCCTCAGCTTACTTTTTATTTCTAGAAATTATGCTGAATTTATTTTGCATTTCTGTTTCAAAATTTGCTAAGACTATTTTATGAATCCCAAACTTGTGAAATAGTTTTATCAGGAGTTGATTTATAGCAAAACTGTCCAGTTTCCTTTCTGACCATAATTTAACATTACTTTCTTCTGTACTGTTCTTTTAAACATGTTTTCCCAATAATCAATTAAACAACATGAATAGTTAAGTTACTGATAAATCTCCATCTGAAATACAGTTAACATAATTACTTCATGTGGGTTTGTTTCTTTGCATTCAATTAGCTGGTTTGCGTTTTAAAGTAATTTGTCTTTAAGTAATCTCATGATTTTCAAGCTGATACTTGAAGCTAAGCAACTGAATGTGCATTAAGCAGTTAAACATATGAGAATTTCAGGTATTGCAAGGGAGAGATTGAAGGCAAAACCCAAGAACTCCTTGACCTGGACCAAGCATTGAAAGAACGGAATTGGGAATTGAAACAAAGAGCAGCTCAGGTCGGATAATTGTAATTATGTTACTAACAAAATTACTCTTTTTGTGCAGTAGATAACTTGTAAAAAGTCCATTAGGTTCAACTGCCTTCACACATTGTTCCAAACTGTACTGTTAATATAGCCACAGTGTCAGCCTCAAAACTAGCTAGATGCTAGTCCTAGGGTACCAGGAAAATCAGGTTGTGCATGGGTCCACAAACTACTGTTTAGATAGAACAAAAGCCTTGTGCAGATTTGTCTCATAGTTCTTTCTTAACAATAGAGTTTGTGGACAACAGTTGTATTGATGGTTGATAAACCAAATGTCTGCACTGGAGATTGCTTGGAGATGATAGATTCCTTTCCAGGTTTGCATTGGAGCACATCTGCATTTGAGCAAACCTCTGAATACGAAGCAGTCAATCGGTTGTGAAAAATGTTTGTAGCTCACTTGAAATATTTTCAGTCTGTATCAGTTTCAGGAGGCCACACCTTCTGATACATTATTGCTGCCATATCCTCCAAGCTGCTCTAAGCATTTATCAAAGTAATAGGACTTTATTGTGGCTTTACAGCACCTGAAAGGAACGTACAAAAAGGCTGGAGAGGGTCTTTTTTTACAAGGGCATGCAGTGATCGGACAAGTAGTAATGACTTTAAACTGAAAAAGGGTAGATTTAGGATAGATGTAAGGATGAAGTTCTTCACTGTGCAAGTGGTGAGGTACTAGAACAGGTTGCTTAGAGAGGTTGTGGATGCCTCATCTGTGAGTAGTGTTCAAGGCCAGGTCAGATGGGCCTTTGAGCTCCCTGATCTAGCAGCAGATGTCCCTGCCCTTGACAGGGATGTTGGAACTTGATGATCCCTTTCAGCCCCAGCTATTCTCTGTGACTTTTTTTGCTTTGATAAACTTCTAGCACCTTCTAACAAAATATATTGGTGTAATAAGCTACTTGTTACATTCTGTTTGAAATGATGACTGGGTTTGTATTGTGTGTATCTGAGGACCAAACATAGGCAGTTATGGATGTTTTCCACTTTGTCTATGGCCCCATTTTTTTCAAAGATCGCAGGGGTGCATTTTTATATTGACTTCTTGAGATTACAAAGGATTAGTTTCATTATTTTGCTGTCATATTTTCTAATGCTCTTTCTTAACATGTGCATACTAGTTGATAATAAAATATTTCCATTTCCTCCTTCTTTATGTCTAGATTACACAGTTGGATATGACAGTTCATAAACATAGGGGAGAAATGGAACAACAGATAATCCGCTTGGAGTGCAATTTAGAGAAGTCAGAGTTGGAAATTAAGGAATGCAGTAAAAAGGTAATTATCACTTTAACAAATAGTTTTCCCAACAAAATGCAGCCAATTCTATGAGAAAGTCTAGTCCTAGGACACAACAGCTGGTCAGATTTAATCTAGAAGAGTAAAACATTTCTTATTCTACACAGAGGGAATGGAGTACCTTAATGTGCCAGTTAAAATATTTTCTATGTCTACTAAACCCCAATAAAATAACAGGGAAAGAGCAGTCTGAAAACAATTTTTTTCTCTTGATAAGATATAGCTCCCTAACTGCCTTTTCAATGAAGGAAATAATTGACAAGGGAATCCAAAGTCAGAAGTAATACTGACTGTATTTATGAGTTTTCTTTGGAGTTTTGTTTCTTCAATTGTCCTGATTTCACAAAAATATCTGTCAATTTTCTGTTTAGATTGAAAGCTTAGAGAAGAAACTCCAGAGTTCTAAAGATGAGCTTCGTGAAAAAGAGTTTCAATTGCTCCAGCGAGATCAAGAAATAAATCATCTGAAGAAAAAGATTGGAAAAAAAATGATCCTAGAAGCTCTTGAAAAGGTAAAATGTTCCTTGGATAAACAACAAATTGTTGATTTTTTTTTTCTGTTTTTTTTTATGCTGTTACTATAGCTGACAACAAGGAATGATTCTCTTTAGAATAAGTGCCATTACTTATCCCCAGGAAACTCTGTTGTATATCCTGGTGTAGGCTGAATCTTGATGCCTAAAAGGTAAACCAGTTTAATGAATTAAGAATTAGAAATGTAATGGCACAGTCTTATTTGTCTGCTTTGTGGAGAAATGTGAATGAATAATAACACTTTGCAGACTGACTGACCTATGTTCTGCAGAAACTTGTGTCCTGGTCCTGAAAACTTGGTTATCTAATCTGCCTGGGAAAGAAGGGGTGGTATTGTTTGTATGTGCATGGTTTTACCTGGGACTATAGTGTCATTCTTTTTCCCCTTGATATACTGACTTCCTTGCTTGTTACAAGAAATACTTGTCAGCTACAGTTGATTTCTGTCCTGGCCCATTCTGCTCTTTTGGGACTCATGAAATAGCTAGATCACAGATTTTTTCAGTGGAATTGTTCTTTGTTCCTATTCTATTTTAATCTGTACTGAAGGTCTTGTAACAGAGTGCACAAGTGTGTAACAATACAACCTTTACAAGTTGTAAGTATTCCAAATAAAGAAACTGAAAGCATCTTACTTTAAACATTTAGAATGGCTTTTTATTTTTTCTGGGAAACTGAATATTTCCCTTTTATTAAAAAAAAAGACAGATTTGACTTACAGCAAATTTACCTCTTGTGGCCACAATTCCTTAATGAAATGAGAAATAAAAATCTGTTACAAGTACAACGTGAAGTAAGAAGAAATTAGTGCTTAAATTATTACTGCCACAGATTAATGGAAGTATATGTAGTATAAAAGTAACTAGAAGCTACTGTAATAATCTTTATCTGTAAGATGCTTATATGCTCCTTACAGATACCTGTGTACTCTATTTATAGCATTCCTCATAAAGAATAAGCATCTACCTAAGCATGAATAGATACAACATAATGACTTACATAATTAACAGAAACCATGTTATGGCTAATGGAAACATAGCTGCTGTGGATCATACACTAGAAAGACCATGTTGTTGATCATCTAATGCTCTTGCTTGATTTCTTCTTGTAACTGAGCTGTCAGCATTTTAGCCTTGTTTTTTAAAGCAGGGAGAGGGAAGCTAAATCTGTAGAGATTAACCAAAAATACCCAACCCCAAACATGGTGTGTTTGACTTCATTTGTATACTGCAGAAAATCCAGGATATTTACATCAGTGTTGATAATATTTTCCTCACTTTGTATTGGTAGAAATCACAGTTGCCTTTCCTCTTGATACTCTGATATGGTTGGTAGGGCTTTTACAAACACTTCCTGAATTGCTAGAAACATAAATTGTTGGGAAGTTAAACACAATGATGCAGTTCAACGTGAAAACTAGTCCTTTACAGGACTAAGTAGTAGTATNGTCTGGCGCCGGCCGCCTGAGAGAAGAGAGCAAATCTCCTCCAGGCTACAACCACCCCTCAGGTAGTTGTAGACAGCAATAAGGTCTCCCCTGAGCCTCCTCTTCTCCAGGCTAAACAATCCCAGCTCCCTCAGCCTCTCCTCGTAGGGCTTTGCTCGAGGCCTCTCACCAGCCTCGTTGCCCTTCTCTGGACACGTTCAAGCATCTCAATGTCCCTCTTAAACTGGGGGGCCCAGAACTGTACAAAATTTTTGCACAGATTGGCATATGAAGATTTTTTTTTTTCAATATACTATGCATAATATTTTGTTTATCTGATAGAACTTGGCATGTGTTAAAGATACAGGAAATAATGCTCATTTTGAAAGCAAAAGCACTTCAATTACAAGACCAATTAACAAATACATTCATAGCTTTGTTCTGTGGGGCAGAATTTGAGAAATAAGCCATGGAGTTTAGACATGCAGCTACTTGAATTTGTAGAGTAAACATTAATAATGAAAAGCAACTCAAAAATTGGGTGCAGAGGGTTAAAGGAAGCTTCTGATGGTAAATATTTTGTTTCAGGGACAAGATTTGTGAAGGAAGGAATGTTGCCTAGTGGACAAGCAGTGACACAGGAATGCTGTGGGATTGCTGTAGCTTGCAATGTAATCATGCATTCAACGAGGAAATTTTAACTCTCTACTTGTAAATAATGGATGTGGTTATTTGTATTGACACAAATAGTCTTTATTTTTCCAACTGTTTCTGACATTATTGCCTTGATATAACATCTTAATTTATTTTTGAGAAATAAATTTTATCTTTTAAGTATCTTGAGTTGCAGAAATTAATTTCAGCTGTCATTTCCTCCAAGGATTTTACACCAGCTACTTGTGTCACATCTAACTTCTTATTAGGAGCACAATGGTATTGCTTTATGTGTTTTGTTGTTGTTTTTTTTATACACAAAGTGTTACAGATTAAATATGTTACTAAAATTAACCAGTTTGTAGGATGTTTTAGGACACTAATTTGTTCATATATGCTGGTAAAGCCTTCTTGCTGTACTTCAAGCTATCTGTTAGATTCAATCCAGGATTTTGAAAGGACAGTCTACCAAATCTCTACTTAAAGTTGCATCACAACATTAGAGGAATTCCACTAGCATAGTGTTGCATAAAGCCTTGCTTGCTCCTCCTGCATACGCTAAATATAAATGTGCAAAAGCAGCAAAACCAATTTACCTAATACCTGAATCAGCTAAATAGTGTTTGCACTGAAATTGTGTATCTAGTTACTAACTTCTCTGGTGAAACCTTGGGTCAAAACTGATAAACACTTAGAATCATAATTTCATTTTCACGTTAACTTTGGACGGTCTTGTGCTGTTTTGTTGCTCTCCTGAGAAGTTAATGATTAGAATTGTTATACTGTTCAAATGAATTTATTTGCTTTGAAAAGGAGGGACTTTTTTTTTTTTCTTAATGCTATAATTTCAGTTACCTATTTCTGCAGAGTCCTACTTCTCTTTAGTTACTGACCAGTTTACCTCTGTGCAAATCCTCAAACACTTGCATTCATTCTTCCGGACAGCATTGCATTAACATGGCATTATTGAATCTTGGTCAGTAGTGTTGTGTATATAATGGCATTGTGATTATCTGAGTAATATTCAGAAAACAAATTGCTTCTTAAGGTGATTCTTCTTCTGTCAGGATATGTTATCAGTTTCTCAAGAGACTTAATTCTGAATGTAATATGCCTGTAGCTACTGTATGTTAAATGTGCACTGCACCAGATTACCAGTCCAAATGTCCCTCTAATTCAGAGTTCATCTGCAAAGTTTGTGGACTGTTTTCTCCAAAACCTAAAAATGAGTCAGACATCATGCTAGTTCTGATGTGGTTCTAAAAATATTTTTGTTTTGAAGCTGTCAGTTGGAGAATAGAAAGTGTTTAAAGAGATTTCAGTGTTAGTCAGAATGCAGTGAAGCTGATCTGTTGAGCGTCTTCCTGGCTGTTCTCCACTGATCATGTGCATGCTTGCTTGCTTTATTCTTGGCTGGGAAAAGTTCCAAAAAGACATGTGAAGAATCTCTTGCTATTACAAAGAAATACCCCAGAGTATCTGGTTCCACAGGCAAAGCAGATCGTGAGCAAGCAGATGAGAGAAAATCCCAACAGTTTACTAAGACCTCGTCACACAGATTAAATTTGTGATTATGAATTAATTTGCTACTATTAATTCCTTAAATTATTAGCTGTCCACAGTGAGAGAACAGGACTTCCTTAAAGGACAAACACATCTCTCTTTACAAATCCACATCTCTTTTTTTTCAGTCAGCTTTTTCTGTAAAGCCAATTAGGACTCTTAGAACAGTAAGGCATCTGGGAAGAAATCCATTTGTCTTTCTGTTGTAAAAGAATGAGGAGGATGCTCTAAGTGTAGGAATACTGAACACCTTTAGCAAAGGGATCCCATTTTGAGTGTGGTTAACTTTCTGCCAATTCGAGTGGAGGACTTCATGCTACGAACTGATTGTAATCATGGCAGGAGTTTCCCTGCCAGTAGTATGCAAATTGGTTTTTCCACTATTAAAAAAATCACACTGCTTACAAATGTCTCATTTTTAAAGATTAGTCAAATTTGTATTAAATAGAGTCCTTGTTGATGATGCAGATTACAAGCTCATGCAGGAGCATCTGCTTCTGTTTTAGTCTATTTAGAGATTATCCCTTAATCATGCAGAGTGTCCAGGTGTGCATTTTCAGATTTGATGACTCAAGAAAGCTTGGCGATAGCATTAAAGGCCAATGACATTATACTGTAGCTACATTTAGGTTGTTGTTCCTCTGAGAAGAGCTCTTGCTTGACTCACCTAGTGAAAAGAATGGCAAGAAGAAATGTCCTCATTACAGGTTGCTCCTCAGGAATTGGACTGGCCTTAGCTTTAAAGATGGCAAAAGATGAACAGAAAAGATTTAAAGGTAACTGTGTATCTGTTGTTTATAAAAATATATTCTTCAAAACAGTACTATTTTTCATCTGTGGTTTTACAGGTGCTTATATTCAGTTTGACTTCTTGTTAGTTTCCTGTTTTCTACTGTTATTGCAATACAATGCAGTGACAATACATTGCTTTCTGTAAACGTGCTGTTTCTGTATCTGCATTGGAGCTGAACAGCTACTCAAAGAGAATAGTTCACCAGGAAAAAAAAAGATAGTGCTATAAAAACAAATATTTGAATTTTTCTGCACTGTACTGCTGTGGATACACATTCACAGTTGTAGTTAGCTCTGCTTTTGAATGAAAGTCTTTTGAATGAAACCTATGTGCCCCATAAGAACTGTTCTCCTGAATTAATTTCTTGGGTCCTAAAATTTGCACTTTTTTCCTTAAAGCATGCTTCATTACTTGAACCCTATGTAAGTACAAGGATGTGAATAAAGGGGCTGGGATTTGTATGCTATAAAGCAGGATATCTCCTATGATTGACAATAGATGGCAAGGTGAATACAGCAAGTGGCAATTGCATTTCTCACACCCTGATATTTTACTGCTGACTGGAGACAGGTTTGTAGTTTCCTGGGTAATTACACCACAATAATGATAAAACTAATTTCTATTTTGAGAACTACCTTGCTTGTTGTTGCTGTCCTAAGGAAGCATCTGACTTTCGGTTTTGGATAAAATTATGGTGGTTCTGTTAGACATCTTGACAGTGATGGGGGAAAAAAATATAATATCCCAAATTAGGTTTCAGGTACCCCAAAATTGTTCAGTCTCAGGACTTGATACCATTTAAAACTTTTTGGTAATAATACAGTCTTTGTGCTCCTCTTGTTCTTCATGTAGCGTTTTAGTTGTCCTTTTGAATTTCTTGATTTCAGAGCCAGATTGGGAAATCAGTGGCACCGTATGTTGAAAATAGATTCCTTCTACTTCAAGTTTTTATCAGCATTCTGTCACTGATACTTCAGGATACAGGTGTAAAAGCAACATTCTTTAATATTTCTCACATAGAAAAAGTTTCACTTCTAGTAACAGTGGCTTCTGGTGTGTTGCAGTGTATGCCACAATGCGAAATCTGGCCAAGAAGGAGCCACTTGAGGAAGCTGCAGGTCGCAGGTTGGGCAAAACCCTGGAAATAAAACAACTGGATGTTTGTGATGAACAGTCTATTAAAACTTGTGTGAATAGCATCCCTGACAGAAGGATCGATGTCCTAGGCAAGTAAAGGATATGTGTGCTACAAATAGATAGCAGTTTTCTATTTAAGATCTTAACTATCTCGGAGAAGTTTAATTAGTGTATTTTTTACTTTATCAAGGTAGTAATAAATATATAGTGTATTGTGTTCAAGATTCTTAAGGTCTCATGCAGATATGAGTGGATTAAGTCTCACTGTGCTTCTATCAAGTAGGAAGGTTTGATTTTCCTGATTACAAAGGGGAAACTTTATCACACAGAAGCATCTTGGTCATTCCCCCTCTTTCATGTAGGCCCCCTTTAAATACTGTAAGGTTTCAGTAAGGTTTCTCTGCAGTGCTCTTCTCTAGGCTGAACCCCAACTCTCAGCCTGTCCTCACAGGAGAGGTGCTTCACTGCTCTGATCATTTCCATGGTTCTCCTGGACTCATTCCAACAGGTTTGGGGACCCCAGAGCTGAACACAGTACTCCAGGTGCAGTCTTACGACAGACCATGCAGAACATCTTTTAATCCTTTAAGGATTATTTAATGATCACTTAATCCTCATTTTACTTTCAAATGCTTTCCAGTAAAGATTACAACTTAATATTAGAGATGTTATTGCTTACTGTTGTCTTCCATTTTGTGCAGTTAGCAATGCTGGAATGGGGCTCATTGGACCTATTGAATGTCAGACCATAGATGAAATGAAAACTGTGATGGATACCAACTTCTTTGGACTGGTTCGACTCCTGAAGGAGATCTTGCCTGATATGAAGAGGAGAAAGAGCGGGCATATAGTTATAATAAGCAGTGTTATGGGAATACAAGGCAAAGTGTTCTTTGTTTTGTTTGTTTGTTTGTTTGTTTTTTAATGTGAACTCAGAGTTTAGTATTCAAAATCTAAAACTTACTTTTTTATGTTGAAAAGTAGAATCTAGCTTATCTAACTCTTTTGCTTTGTAGTGCTGAAGTTGAAGCTCTAAAAAGCAATGCACTTAGACCTGATGTATTTTGTATATCTGCAAGATATCTGTAAACTGCAAGAACTGTTATTGTTTAATACAACATTTCCCACCCACCCAACTGCTTTTTCTAAATCACCCATGTGCAAGCATCTCCTGCATTGCACTTAGCTTCTGTGTTCATCTATATATAGCCTGTTATAGTCTTGCTGATAAATAATGCAGGTAATATGGCATGTACAGACTCACTTTAATACCTTAAAGTACAAAATATTTAATAGTATCTAAAGAGATCACAGCATTAGGTAAGAAGGGAAAGCATTAGTCAAGCTTCCTTTCCTTAAGCAATTTGAGAATATAGGCAAAACCTCTTTACTTAGATTCAATATACACATGGATTTGTCTAATCTTTTCCCAGCAAGACTGTGGAGGTTTTTGGAAAATACAGGAGTTTTTAAAAAACTAAACTATTAGTATGTTGAATACAGTCAGGATGTGCTCAAGATGTTTTGTTTGTCCCATCAGGTATCTTATTTAATGATGTTTATGCTGCATCTAAGTTTGCTGTGGAAGGATTCTGTGAAAGTTTAGCTATACAAGCACTCAAGTTCAAACTGCAGTAAGTATTGGTGAACTGGTGTAGATTGTATTTTGGATAGTTTTAAATGTAGAGAGAGATAGCAAGCAGGTCTTTTTAAAGCTTTTTATTATCTAAGAGAAACAGATTTGAGGAATCCAGGGAAACTACATCACAAAAGGCATAGAAATGTCTACATTCTTCACACCTTGCAGCCAAAATCTGTCCACTCACAGCAAAATCCTCTAGATGGTATTTTATTGTAATATTGTGGATGGACCTTTAATTGTGTAACACAGCTTGACAAAGAAAATCTGTTTGGGTACTTCTGCCCTTTCTTTCAGCTACTTATACTATTATCATGGGAAGGCTATAACAATTCTGTGTAGAATTTTGTCCAACAAGTAATTTTGTTACCATCCTTTATTTTTCTTAATATTTGATAAGCTTTTGTGGACAAATTATCCTTAGATTCCACAGCTGCGAGACAGCATGTAACAACTGCACTCATGGGATTAAGTTGCAGCACTTTGCAGAAATATGACTCATTTTAACTAGTCTGTGTGGATGAATAGAAGCATGACAGCAGGAAGGAGCCCCTTCAGAATGTCACCTTTAGTATGTTTGCTAATGTGTAGTTGCAGTGCAACTCTTCGATGTTCTGAGGATAGATCGTGTATTTCCCACAGAGGATACTAAGTATCTTTGCTTTTTGAGTAGGTTAAGTCTGATTGAACCAGGCCCAGTGGTTACAGAGTTTGAAAGAAAAGTATTTGAAGATGGAATGAAAATGGATCTTTCGGCTGCAGATGAGGAAACAGCTCAGATGTTTACTAATATTTACCTTAAAAATTACAAACAAATTTTCCAGAGCCTGGGACAAAGCGCTGAAGATGTTGCAGAGGTAACTCACCAACCGTTCTTCATTTTATCTTGATTATATTTTTTTCTTTAACTTACAAATATTGGTAGGTGTGAGGTTTTGATAGAAACATTAGACTTAATGGATTGTATTGTACATAAGATTTTATTTATTAAAAAAAAAATCAAGAGACTCTCAAGTTTTCAACAAATTCATTTAGAATATTCATAGAATCTTCATTTTGAAGTGCTGAAGACAATTACAGAGTCATAGACCAGTTTGGGTTGGAAGGAACCTTAAAGATCATCTAGTTCCAACATCCATGACAGGGGCAGGGACACCTCACACTCAAACAGGTTGCTCAAGGCATCATCACAACCTACAGCTGTGAATTGTAATATCATAGATGTATTAGATGCACTGGTGAAGTATGGACATTCTACAGTGTTACCGTACATCTTACACAAAGTTCCCACCGCTGGTTAAAGATGCTTTCCTCTCCATTCTACAAGTAATCCCTCCACTAATGTGAAGTTGATTCAGCTACCCTAGACCAAGGCACAAGAGAAAATACATGGACATAGTTCCTAGTGCCCAGGGCTTCCTGCAGGAAGACAAGTTTAGACAAGCTGTGGAAAGGGTCAATGATTTTAGTTGCTTGCTGCTAAGAAACGGCTTCAGTCTCAACTGAAGGGTTCCAAGTTTGCTGTGAAGTGCACTATTACAATAGTTTGCCAGTGAAATGAAGGATCTACCTGTTGTGGGCATATAAGCATAACTTTGGATTCAGCTACCCTAGACTAAAGCACAAGAGAAAATACACTGACATAGTTCCTAGTGCCCTAGAGCTTCCTGCAAGAAGACAAGTTTAGACAAGCTGTGGAAAGGGTCAATGATTTTAGCTCCTTGGTGCTAAGAAATAGTTTCAGTGACAACTGAAGGGTTCCAAATTTGCTGTGAAGTGCACTGTTCCAATAGTTTGCCAGTGAGATACAGAATCTACCTGTTGTGGGTATATAAGCATAACTTTGAGGGACTACTTGGGATACTTAGGTGTAAAGTGCTAGCACCATGGTAGAAACAGAAACAGGTCTAAGAATAATTAAGTACTTAGGGCCTTAAAAATATTTAAAGAAAAGTTTCTAATGAAATTCTAATAAAACTACCTACAGAGTTTTACATTATTCTAGCGGTTCATTCTTGTTTTCCTCTACTGAAAACTAGGTTTTTACTTTAAAGAACACTTACCAAAATATTAACATTTTTATTTCTCATTCTTGACAGCATACAGTAAAGATAATTCTTTCAGAAAATCCACCTTTTCGCCATCAGACCAACACCTTATATACTCCAATGACAACTCTAAAATATGCAGATCCAAATGGAGATCTACCCATTGATACATTCTACAAAATGGTTTTTCATCATGACAAAATCTTCAGTGCAAGTCTTAACTTCATTAAATTGCTGAGATGGAGGAGTAGAAAGAGCTTTGACCTGGGAAAACCATCACAATAAGTAGGAGATTACATAGTGCAGATTGGAAATACTTGTCACTACTGCTAACACAGTATGGTTTTTAAATGCTTTTGCTCTGTAGTTGTGAAAAGGCATTCAGGATTTTTATTTTATCTCAAGCTAAGATATTAAGCTCAGTCTGTTTATCTTGAACTTTACAATTTGCAGAACTTTGAAATTAAAATTCTTTAACTATAGGTTTATTCTGCTTAGTGTTTGCTTTTTACAGAGCTGTGTTTTCATGGGAAGAACACTGACTGGTATTTGTGTGTTCAATACCTACACAATCTCCTTCACTTATTAGAAGATAATGCATAGTGAGATGTGCCCTGTATGTAAATTATTTAGATTTTTTTATCTAAAAATATTTTATCTTTATACTTACTAGAATTGAATTGGTGTAGTAATCCCTCAATCATGACAGCATTTTCATTTTCAGAAATCAGGTCTATTTACCAGTAATGTAAAAGGAAATCTTCACAATCTTAGAATGTTGCAACTAGAATATTTGTTATTTATATGCATGTTAAAATCTGAATCTTTTGTTTATATGCAATGGCTACTGGCATATTACACAGTGGACAATAAAATGCTTTTAAAAAGCATTTCAAAATAAACTATTTTTGCTGCCAAGGTACTGTTTTTTTGAAAAAAAAAAAATTACCAGTAAGAAGAAATTTAAATCCATTACATGTCATCAGTGGCTGAAGCTCAGCCCCAAGCTCCCCTTTTCTAAGCCATCCTACTAACGGCTTAGTCAAAGTTCTGGCATGAAAATAAGGTCTTTCCCCTGTCTTTCACCATAGTTGTACAAGTAAGCTGAGGCGAGGCCAAGGGCCTGCATTTAAGTGCTGTTCCTGCATAACATTCTTGTGTTCTAAACTCCAGCCTTGCCTCAGAACTGCCCAGAGCCTCAGCCCTTCTAGCTGCAGTGTCTTGGCAGGTGCCAGCAGCAGGCTTGGTTTCATTTGGAGAGCCTAGCTCCAGCTCACTGACAAATTTGCTTTCTCTTTCCCCTGTATTTTTCCCCTAAGCCTAAATCTAACTCTTTGCTGGAACCTGTAGTGGTCCTCCCTTACTACCTTGGTCGGTGTAGAGAGTAAGGTTCTGTTCTTGGGACTTAACAACCCTCTTTTCCTCAACCGTTTGTCATAAGACCTTTTCTAAAGCCCCTCCACCAGCTTTATTTCCCTTCTCTCCTTCTGCTGCACTACCTCTGTGTCTTTCTTAAGAGTAAGGACCTGAGCACAATACTCAAGGTGTGGGGCTTTACCACTGCTACTACAGCGCCACAATCACTCCCTTACTCCTACAGTTACAGCCTACAGTTGTGTCTTTATTGAAGCTGACTTACTGATTTTCCCTTACCCTGATCTTTGGGAACTCTTTTCTTAGCTTGTACTCCAATCCCAAGGGTCAGATCCTGCCTGTCTATGCTCAGGCACCTGTGTAGCTATCAACCCATCTCTACCTCTCATGTTATCACTACCACATGATGTTTTTCTGTTGGCAGCTACAACTGAAATGCCTCACATTCAATTGCTGTCAACCACCCCCCCCGAGGCCCCTTTCAGCCAAGCTACTTTCCAGCCGCTCTGCTCCAAGCCTATAGTCTTGCATAGGGTTGTTAGGACCAAATTGCAGGACCCAGCACTCGCCTCTCGAAGGAGCGGCCGGGTCCAGTCGGGCCGAGGCCCCCGCGCAGAAGCCCCCGGACGGCGCAGGGTGCTAAACCACTGCTGCTCCCTGCACCAACCCTGGCCGCAGCCGCACACCGGCAGCTTCCCCAGGCCTCCCTGGGCGGTGCCAGACAGCGGAAGTGTGTCCCTGCTTCCGGCGGAACCGACGTCGTTCGCAGGTCGAGCCCGTAGTGAGACCGTTTCCGCCTCGCGGCCGCCCTCACTCTCGAGCCAGGCGGCGCCGCTGCCGGAGGAGGAAGGTGCAGAGTCGTGTTGCGTGCGAGTGATTTGGTGGTTCTCTTTCTCTCAAGCTGCTCATAAAGCAGCGGCGCCAGCTCCCAAAGGATGTGGTGGAGGCGGCAGTGGCAGGCGCCGCGGCCGAGGGAGCCCTGATCCCGAGTAGCGTTTTCCGGCCCCGCGCACCGGCAGTCCCCGGACCGACCCGCTCGTCCAGCGGCAGCAGCGGCGTCGCCGCCTCCCCGCAGCGTCGCTTCCCGCGGCACCGCCCGCCCCTCGCCGGCTCCCCGCGCGCTGGAGCCCCGCGGGGGAGCTGAGGGGGAGCCCGTGAGCGCGGGAGCAGAGCGCCTCTGCAGCGGCAGCCAGGATGGCCTCGTCTTCGGGTAACGACGACGACCTCACCATTCCCAGGGCTGCCATCAACAAGATGATCAAAGAAACGCTCCCCAACGTCCGCGTCGCGAATGATGCTCGGGAGCTGGTGGTAAACTGCTGCACTGAATTCATCCATCTCATTTCCTCCGAGGCCAACGAGATCTGCAACAAATCGGAGAAGAAAACCATTTCCCCAGAGCATGTCATACAAGGTAAGCTTCCGGAGGCGGTGTGCTGCTGCCCGCAGCGCCACGGGTCATTCAAGCTTTGCCACTCCTTGTCCCTCTGCGACTTTTTCCTCAGTGGCTTCTTGTAGCAATACAGAAGAGAAAAGACGGGGAGCTTTTAAGAATGTGGAGTGAAAATATGTGCTGTCCGGTTTGTCAGCCTGATTGCAAGGGAATGTTGTCTTTGTGTGGTTAGAGAGAGACTCTTGGTCGTGATCAGGACCAGCTCTTACTTCGTAGCTCAGCGATTTCTGGGATGCTTTGATTTGCGTTACCAAAGCCATTCATATTTTTTGTCTCTGTGAAACGAGGTCTGCTTTTTTGAATAGTTGTGCATATTTTTTGTATAGCATGTATTAAGATCCTGTCTTTATTAAGTATCTTTGTTTTGGAAACTAGCAAAACGTGTATGGTTGAGTATGTGGGGCCCAGGCTTTAATCCAGAGTCGTCCTGTCTGGATCCCATAAAAAGTGAAATATTTTTCTAGGGCTGTCGTTGGAAGTTAATTGTTTAATGTCAAATATTTATGTGTGTTGTAGAAAACATAAACGAGACCTATGCTCTTGCATATTTTTCTGCTGTTGACTGCCACTTCCTTTTACTTAATGAAAGGAGAGTTCTGTCTCCGTGTTCCATGTGCTTTTCACCGAGATCTGCCACAAACAAGGAGTTTCCTTGCCTCATTCCTAAGTTTGCAACTGGCATCCTTTGTCAGAAATAATTCAGTTTGCTGCTTAGGCAAAGGCTATTGATACCAGTATATGCTGCAAACAAATTTTTAGCGGTAACGGTGAAAGAGCTTTGCTGTTTGGTTAGAGATACGAATAGTAGCATTTGCACTAGAGCGCTGTTTTCAGGATTCTGATGGTATTAAGTTAAAAATGTTGTGGATTTTTGCAAATGATCCCGTGTCTGAAACAACAACCAAAAAATCGGATTCCTTTAGATTATCTCAGTTTGCTCACCAGAAGAGTTTCAAGTACTTGACTGGATTATTAGCAGTAAAAGAAAATATGTGACATGTATGAGCTTAAATAAATTACATGTAAAGTTGGAAGTAAAATACATGTAAACCTGGAGGTTTAGCAAAGGAGCTCCATCACAGAAGCTCAGAATGTAAAGAGTAAAACTTGTGCCTGCACTAAAAGCATGATTTGGGCCTGATGCTTCTTAATATATGGATAGTTCCCTTAGTTGACTGCTGAAACATAAGAGCTCTGTCTTTAAGGTTGAGCTCAGTCTTTAAGGTTGAGGAGAGTAAAGAATTCAGGTCTGAAAGTATTTTTTGCTCGGTAGTAAGAATTCAGTAATGGTGGACTTTAGAAAAAAAATTCACCTGGGGTTTCTGTCCTGGGGTTTGAGTATTTTCGGAAAACAAATTGAAACTAAAATGCGTCTGTGTGTATGTGCACACACAGCTCTGTGGGTATCTTCAGCAGGTGGTCCCAGAGCCAAGTATTTGTCTGATTTCTGTGTCGTTGTGTTACTAGATTTTAGAGTTGGGAAAAATAATTTTCAAATAATGGCGTGTCTCTGCTTTGGAGATCTATTCATTTTTATAATGCTCTGGAGACTGAAAGAGCTGTTCTTGCGTTTTCTGCTGTGCTCTTTAGAGAGTGGTGTACATGCTATTAGCTTCTTCGAGATGCTGCTCGGTTGGCAGATGATCCACCCATCTGTCTGGGAGGCATGAGAGTTTAGATTGCTAGTTTTGGAAACGGTGGTTATGTGTATATAGGCATAGTATTCATTTTCATCCATCTTCATACATTCTAGATACTTGCTATTTTGACTGTCTTCTGTCATAGCTCCATGATAATTATGCTAGCAAATAATTGAAATACATTTGTTGTGGTCATCTAGATTCATTTTTCCTTTTGAATACTTACGCCAGTTCATTTAGGGTAAAAAATGAAGCTAATGGCTGTTGCATCCGGTCCAGACCAGTCTAAACACATGGTGCTGCCAAGGGGAATCTTTTTGTACCCTCCCTAAAGCTGGGTCTAGCAGTTGCTGATGCAACTGACCCTGTGGCTTTTTGAGAATCTATCGGGAAGCGCAGTTTTCTGTCAGGTGAGTTGGCTGGTCTTGACTGTGCCTGTAAACATAAAGTTACTACATTGGAAGCAAGGAGCATTCCTTGCTCATTGAGGAGGGAGAAAGAGACAGTTAGTGACATCCTGCTATTGGACTGTATTAGAGGTAATGTGAAACTGCACTTCATCACTGCTCTTTGCCACACTCTTTTGCGTGACCACGTGCTGAGCTAGGATTCCTCCTGCAGCATTCCTCCTACTGCAGGGTTATACTTCAGCTAGATGAAGTCACAGAATCACCCAGGTTGGAAGAGACCTCCAAGATCATCTAGTCCAACCTAGCACCCAGCCCTAGCCAATCAACTAGACCATGGCACTAAGTGCCTCATCCAGTCTTTTTTTTGAACACCTCCAGGGACGGCAACTCCGCCACCTCCCTGGGCAGCCCTAGTCCTTCATTGTATAGTAGTACAGTTGACTGGTGCGGTACTGTTAACAGCATGGGGAAAGGAAATCAGAGGCTTCTTGCCTCCCATGAGAGATCTGATTTCATTCATAGATTTACAGATTCCACTGGGTTGGAGGGAACCCTTAAAGGTCATCTTGTCCAATGCCACTGCAGTGAGAGGGACATCTTCAACTAGACCAGCTTGCCCAGGACCACATCAGGCTGTGCCGAGCATTCACTATTGTCAATAAGACACAAAATACTTTTCCTAGAGAGTACCCAAAGGTATCAAGGCTATGTAATAGTGGAGAGTCTGGTGTCCATGTTCCGTGTTGAATCCCTCTGTTGGGAGCCTAGCTCCAAATCAGAGACTTCAGTAAACAAACAAGTATCCTTCCGTCCTGAAAGAGAAAACAGCCTCATTTAATATGCAAATCATGCTGAAGCAGGTTTTTTGTAAAGAGTTACACTTCCACTGAATTCTGGAAATGGTGGGATGGTAAATGACCAGTTTTATGAAGGTGATTCCATGGTCTGCTTATATCTACTCAGATATGAGTGACCTGATCATATAGGAAAAAAGGTAGAACTAATTGCACTTAACTGACTAATCAAAAACTGCATGAAGATGCAGTTCTTTGAGAGTGGGAGGAATCTGGGGAAAGGATAGTTGTGATTTGGTGTTTTTAAATCTGAGAAGTTACCCACATCCACTCTAGTTGTTTTAATTTGGTGTGATCATTCTAACCTTGGTAAGATACTGAATTTTCAGCAATCTGGATAAACATGTAGATTTTAGGCCAAAGGTTGTGTTGGGATGAGGTCTGGAAGGCCAGGGCACAGTTGGACTCAAACTTGTCAAGGGATGCAAAGAATAACAAGGCAGCCTTCTATAGGTACATCAATGAAAAAAGGAAGGTGAAAGAAAACATACCCAGCTTGAAGAGAACAGTGAGTTAGTAACAACAGATGGCTGAGGTCCTCAGCAACTTTTTTCCCCTCAGTCTTCACTGGCAACCTCTCTCCCAACACCTCTCGAGTTAAAAAGTCACAAGATGGACACTTGGGCAGTTTCTCCCATTGTATGCAAAAATCAGGTTTGTGATCTCCTGAGGAGCCTGAATGTACGTAAGTCTATGGAATCCAATGAGATGTATCTGAGAGTCCAGAGAAAATTGGCTGATGTAATTACCAAACCACTCTCCATCATGTTTGAAAAGTCCTGACAGTCAGATTAAGGCCCTGGTGACTGGAAGGAGGGACACATTACACCCATTTCTAAAAACGGCGGCACAGCTTCACCTCTGTGCCTGGGGAGATCATGGAGCAGGTTCTCCTAGAAGGTCTGATAAGGCACATGGAGAACAGGGAGATCAGGGAGGTGACTGAAAACAGCCGGCATGGCTTCACTAAGAGCAAATTCTGTGTGACCACCCTAGTGGCTTTCTGTGACCGAGCAGCTGTGTCATGGACAAGGGATGACCTGTGGATGTGATCTATCTGGACTTCTACAAGGCCTTTGGTAGAGTCTCCCACAACATGGAACTCCAAAATGGGGAGATATGAGTTTGAAGGATTGACTGTTCAGTGGATAAGGAATTGGCTGGGTGGTCGCATTCATAGGGGTAGTGGTCAATGGCTTGAAGTGCAGATGGAGATCAGTGACAAGTAGTGGCCTTCAGGGATCTGTACTGGGACCTGTACTGTTTATTTTCATCAGTGGTATAGACAGTAGGATTGAGTGTACCATCAGCAGGTTTGCAGATAACACCAAGGTGAGTGGTGCTGTCAATAAGCCAGAGGGATGGGATGTCATCCAGAAGGACTGGACGGTCTGGAGAGGTGGGCACAGGTGAACCTCATGAGGTTCAACAAGACTAAATGTGGAGTCCTGCACCTGGGTTGGAACAACCCTCAATATAAATACTGTCTGGGGGAGGAGGTGATAGAAGACAGCCCTGAGTAGAAGGACTTGGGGGTGCTGATGGATGAGAAGCTGGACATCAGCCAACAATATGCACATGCAGCCCAGAAGGCCAATGGCATCCCAGGCTGCATCAAAAGAAGTGCGGCCAGCAAACTTAGAGAGATGATTCTGCCACTCTGCTCTTGTAAGACTTCACCTGGAGTACTGCATCCAGCTCTGGAGTCCTCAACACAGGAAGGATGTGGACCTGATGGAGTGGGTCCAGAGGAGAGCCACAAAAATGATTAGGTGGTTGGAGCCCCTCCACTATGAGGACAGGCTGAGGGAGCTGGAAGTGTTCAGCCTGGAGAAGAGGTGACTCCAGGGAGACCTAGTCACCACCTTCCAGTATCTGAGAGAGGTCTGCAGGAAGACTCGAGAGAAACTATTTACAAAGGCCTGCAGTGATAGGATGTAGTTGGAAGTTGGAGCAGATTTAAACTGGATATTAGGAAAAAGTTATTTAAAATAAAGGTGATGGAGTGCTAGAACAGGTTGCTCAGAGAGGTGGTTGAGGGCCCATTCTTGGACATATTCAAGGTGAGGCTTGGACAAGGCTCTGGGCAACCTGATGTTGAGGATGTCCCTGCTCACTGCAGGGGGGTTGGACTTGATGACTTTTGAAGGTCCCTTCCAACCCAGGTGATTCTATGGAAGACTCTTGAGTTTTACTGGAACAGTACATCTGCTGAAGTACTAATCACCTGCCACACATTTTAGCATCATGCTGGTATAAAGGGGTTCATATCCTTGCCATGTATGCGTTCTATAAGGCCTTGGTGACTTTCAGGGTAGTAAATTTCTGAGGTTGTTTCACAGCCAGCAGATTTTTAATACACTAGACATACGGTTCTTGTTTATATCACAGATTTTCTTTTGGATATATATTGATGTGCTGTATTCAGTAAATAACTGTCAGTTCTTCACATTATTTTCTTTGATGGTCCATTTAAAATTTCTGTAAAAAAACACATCTTGCTCTTGACTTCAGACTTGGGAGTTGTTTGTATTCAGATGGAGTCAAGCAGCCAACCCAGGTCACGGTGAATGTTCTTTTGATGAGCACTTGTGTTTTTGCTATGAAGGCTTGTCTAAGTGATGTTAGAGAGATGTTGTAGAGTTCTTAAAATTATTTACTTCAGTTAAAGAAATAAACATTTGTGCTAGTTTGAGGCTAACTAGGATATTTTAGTGAGAGAAATTGGATTATAGGCTGTGAAAAGGAAACAGTGCTGATGTCTACTGCACTCATAGGCTTGCTGAGATGTATAAAAACAAGAACACAAACATAGATAGCACAATTGCTATATGTCTTTGGCTGCCTGCACTTTTTTTCTCCCTAACCTGCTGTTTGTGTAACTAATCCTTCTGCTTTCTAACTCCCCATGCTGATCCTCCAAACTCACCTTGCATGTAAGGCAAAGTCTGGGATGAGGTAGAGGGGTGCAAATGAGGTATAACGGTGGTTGGGAGCCCCTCCTGGGGACTCTGGTTTCTGCTAGGGCTGCTGTGGTTCTGTATTACCTTTACCTTGTATATGTCTGTATGTAACTGTATATATTTGTGTATATCTGCTTGTATATTATGCTAAACTGTAAATATAGCTTCATTCTTAATTTCCAACTCAGCTGAGTCTAGTCTGGGTGATTTCATAAGAGTGGGGAGGGGAGGACAGCTAACACCCAAACTGTCACATCCTTATATACAATAAAATATCTAAATTATTTGTCTTTTAAAATAGAATGAATTCTTAAATACATACTGAATGTTTAGATAAGCAGTTCCAGATCAGGAGACATAGATTGGCCTCTGCTGAGATTGGATTAAACAAGTTTCTGAAATTGCTGGTTGTTGTTACTGGTTGATTTGGGGTTTTCTGTTGGTTTTGCCTTTTTTTTTTTCTTTTTTTAGGGTGGGATGGGATGAGGTTGGTATATTTCTCATAGAAACTGTGGGCTAACTGAACAAAGTGTTTCCAATGTCTGTGTGTGGGCTGAGGCTGAACTGGCATCCTGTCTCTAAAATAATTTGATTATCTCTAAGTCACTTTGGTTTTTAACTTGATTTTTTTTTTTAATAGGTATTATGTAAATTCATTTCTCAAATATTATCTTCTATAGGAATGGTAGTCCTGCATGACTAGATTAGGGCAATGTAGGTTAGACTACACTATACTGCCCTATTGAAGATACCAAGCTGTGTGGCACAGTCAACTTTCTAGAGGGCAGGGATGCTATCCAGGGGGACCTGGACAGGCTGGAGAGGTGGGCCCAGGCCAACCTCATGACACTGAACAAGGCCAAGTGTGAGGTCCTGCACCTAGGTCAGTGAAATCCCAAGCACAAATACAGGCTGGGTGGTGAATGGCTGAGAGCAGTCCTGAGGAAAAGGACCTGGAGGTCTGGGTTGATGAAGAGCTCAACATGAGCCGGCAGTGCGCACATGCAGCCCAGACAGCAACTGTGTGCTGGGCTGCAGCAAGAGAAGTGTGGCCAGCAGGGCAAGGGAGGTGATTCTCCCCCTTTACTCTGCTCTCGGCAGACCCCACCTGGAGTACTGTGTGCAGTTCTGGAGCCCCCAACACCAGAAGGACATGGAGCTGTTAGAGGGAGTCCAGATGAGGCCATGAAGATGCTCAGAGGGCTGCAGCAGCTCTGCTATGAGGACAGGCTACCAGAATTGGGGCTCTTCAGCCTGGAGAAGAGAAGGCTTTGAGGAGACCTTATAGTGGCCTTTCAGTATCTGAAGGGAGCCTACAGGAAGGCTGGGGAAGGACTATTTACAAGGTCTTGTAATGACAGGATGAGGGGTAATGAGTTTCAACTGAAAGAGGGGAGATTCAGACTAGATACTAGGAAAGGGTGCTTTACAGTGAGAGTAGTGAGACACTGGCACAGGTTGTCCAGGGAGGTTGTGGATGCTTCCTCCCTGGAGATTGTTCAAGGCCTGGTTGGATGAGGCCTTGAATGACCTGTTCTAGTGGGAGGTGTCCCTGCCTATGGCAGGGGGTTGGAGCTGGATGATCTTTGAAGTCCCTTCCAACCTAAACCATTCTATGATTCTATGAATTGTCTCTGAGTACAGGTTGGAAGCTGAAACCTTACAAAATGCCTTTGGGTTACTGTTTAGGTGTATGATACAATGGCATGTTGATGTAATTGTGGGTAGGAAAGTGTTGCTTACAGAGTTAGAGTATAGTCTGAGAGTAGCATAACTCATAGCTTATTTATTCCAAGTTGTTGATTGCTGTTGTGCAGTTTTAGTGCTATTTCTTGAAGAACTTGTGACGTAGGTTTGAAATAAAGTAAGGCAAGGGTTAGAACAACTATCATTCCATAAAGAAGACTTTGCTTTGTGTAAGCATCGGAAGGGAACTGTATGTTCTATGAAACTGAGACCTTTCTAGTATAATTGTTGCTTCTGTAATATTTCTGGCATATTCTGTAGTAGTTCACTTGTGAGGTGTGTTGTAGTAGATGGTGAATCAGGAAACAGAGTGTGCCTTTTGTGACCTGTTCTACCTGGATGTTTATGATCTTTCCCATGCTGTTGAAGGGCATAGCTGCCTTTTTAGATATCTTTGGGCAAGATTTTAGTCTCCAAATATGTTTTCATGTGGAGATAAAGGGTTTTCGTGATGAAATAAAAAGAGCTCATTCATAATTTTGTGTGGCTTTAAATGCCTGAACTATGCATTTTTAGCTCCTTGACATTTGAAACGTGAATGTCTATATTAAAAGATGGAAGCTTAAATTCATAGAGCTAAGATACTATTAGTCATTACTGCCTTAATGAAGAATCTGTGGTCGTTTTATGTGCTCTGTTAGAGGTGGCTAATTTACCTTCTGCTGATGTCTTTTTGCAACAAAACTGGAAAGATAAAATCCCTGAAAGATAAGGTTAACAATTCAGATAGGAAAGACTTTTTACTTGTGTAAATTCTGCTTGATTCTGGTGTGTGGAAGATGGGAGAAAGAATTGTTTTGAAGAAAAACAGCTATCTCTAGCAAATTGTAGTTGGAAAACCTGAATTCTCTGCGTATGTCGGGTTCTTTGGTTGTGTATGACTAACCTTAATTTTACTAGCCTGAAAAATTGCACCCTTAAATGGCATAGGAGATGAGACTAGGAAAATAGATACTAAAAGTTATTACGTTCATAGGTTTTCACCAGGAGGTGTTAGAAAACTGGTAGAAGTTCTAAAAAAATCTTTTAAGCAAACAGTTATCTATTATCCAAAGCTTTGTGAAAGATAACATGCTTTCTTTCTTTCTAGCACTAGAAAGTTTGGGATTTGGCTCCTATATCAGTGAAGTAAAAGAAGTCTTACAAGAATGCAAAACAGTAGCACTAAAGAGAAGAAAGGCCAGTTCACGCTTGGAGAACCTTGGCATTCCAGAAGAAGAGCTTCTAAGGCAGCAACAGGAATTATTTGCAAAAGTAAGTGAAGCAGTCCCTAAGAGGTTGGGATAATTAATGCTGCAGATCTAGTGCTGCAAAAACATGTGTGCACCTCAAGAAGTATGTCCTTCCTTGTGAATTGCTGTGGCGTCTGAGATGCTGCTGACCTTGGCCTGTTTGAATTGGGCAAAGTCAACTTGCAAGATGCTGATACTTGGTACTTCTGTGATTTGATGTGTAAGACTACTCAAGGTTTAAAAAGCATGGGGTTTGCTGCTACTTATATATTTCTCTTCTACTGTAGAGAATACATGAAGAATTAGTTGGCTGAGGAAATAAGTGAATGACAGCTGGTGTTCTAGGAAATTACCAGTTTTGATGCATTAAAAAGTGAAAATCTGGCCATCAGCACACAAACGTTGTTTCTTAGGCCTTGAAAGAAACATTTAATTGTTAAAAATGTCTAATTTGCCCTTTCTTACCTTCATTTAATCTTGGCAAGATTCTAATAGAGTGAATTCATGCATAAATTTTTAAAAAGGCAATTCAGGCATAGGAAAAGCATTTGCCTGTAAATGCTGCATGCACACACATTCTCCATTCTCTTTCGAGAGAATGTTTGAATTTCATTTTTCTCTTATTCATGGCATGACTCTTAACTTTTTCATTTTGCTTAGTTTAATTTCTTCCATTGAAAATGCATATTCAGTTATGTGTTATCATGTCTGACTACTGCAGCCATCTCTCCCCTTTGCTGTACCTGTGTTTTGCAGAAACAATAACTGTTGTTTTTCATGTTACGGCATGCCAACTATTTTAATCTTGACTGCATGATGAATTTTAAGGCATTTAAAATTTCAGCACACCATGTAGTTATTATCAGCATACAGTGAACTAGTTAAGATAAATCCATGCATGCCTGACTTGTTTGGCTGTGCTAACATTAAGAAGACCAATATGGCTGCTTCTGGATTAAGGGTAAGATTTACAGATCAATTTGATACCTGTTTATTACTTACTGTTTTGTTAAATAAACTTAGCATGGTATACAAAATAATGCAGCAAAAATAAGATGTATTAAGGGAGCACTAGCTTCTGAGTAACATTAAAAGGAAAAAAAATGAACAAACTGAAGTCTGGCCACCTTGTGTAAGCACACAGTATCTTAAGGAATGACTCCTTGAGGTATGTTCTTTTTATATTCTGTGATACTATACCTGAATGTGTAGAGTAAGCTTGAGAAGATTGTATGAATGATACATTTTTTTTCTTTTCATCTTCTTTAGTAATATGGAAAATCATGCTTAGACTGATAGTCTGATTTTTCAAACATACTAGTTGTAATATGCTGTTGGAGGTACTGTAATTAACAATAGTTAAACAAATGTATGTTTGTTTATTTGTGCTGATCTTGTTAGTAGAGCAATTTCTTGTTCTGGTTTTAAAATACTTGTCTGTTAACGTATGAACTTTTTTATGCCTATAGCTTTGGTAAGTATTTGAATTCAGGGAAGTGGCTTACCCTGATGTCCATGCATGTCTGTAAGTGCAGGACATGCATGTCCATAAGTTCAAGTGCCTTTGATGTTTCCACACTGAAGTTCATCGGTGTAATAAATGAGTTAAATTTACCAGATGTTTATAAAGCTTCTTTGTCAATACAGCTCAATGGAATTTTAATTTTTCTTTCCATTTTTGAAATGGCTAAAGGATATTGTTGTAAATATGGCAGTGAGCTTAGACACTGACAAAATGAGCCTTCCAGAGCGATGTGCTGAGCTTGTGATTCGTGGTGCATGCACGTGTACCACCTCATTGAGCATACACTAATCTTAATTGTGGTGGGATTGGTGAGAAGCTCCATTGTTTTATTGTGTGATAAATATTTTTGCCTCTTCTATGTGTATAAGTGCTGCTCTCTTCCTTTGTTTAAAACTTTACAATGTCTTAAATTGCTTTCCAACCCTTATAACTTCAGTACCACTTGAAGTTTCAAGTACTGTAAAGTCTTCGTTGAGGTTTCCATCTCTAAAAGTATTTTCTTTTAATGCTAGAGCAGACTGAGGAAATTTGATGCTTCTTACAACAAGGGAGGACATCTCTTTTTTTCACTTGGCTATGCAGTTAAACTTTTATCGTTTTCCAAGGTATCATGTTTTGTACCATCTTTTTTTGTTGATGCTTTGGACAGAGAGGAGAAAAAAAAGAAAAAGGAAAATTCAATGAATGCAATGGGATTGGAGAAGAAATGGTAATTGTTACAGTCATAGTGATGACTGGTAAAAGTAGAAAAGTAAAGAAGACAAGACTTTTAATTTTAAGAAGTTTTTTCTAGTGTTCACTGAAAACAGAAACTAAAGTTTAATACAACTGATTAGTGTACTGTTGCAGTTGACAGTAGCTGCTGAAGAACAAGTGAAAACCCTGCTAGAAAAATGAGAGGTTACCAGCTGAACTACTGACATTTTGTTATAGTATCTTACACTTCTCAGTGAAGGACTGACTATACCTTTCTGTAGCAAAGACAGCCTCGATCTGGATGCCTGAATTTGAGAAGACCTTGCATTGCTGTTTTTTCCAAAGGCTGTCTAGCAAATTAAGATATTGGCTTTCTCTGTGAGTTTGTAATAGTATGTGACTTTGTGCTACAACTGGATGATTCTATAATTACAAGTTCTAGTATTAGTAATCAAGAATGTAGGGCTCTTTTCCCCTGTAAATTGTGATTAAAGGTTAAGATCTCTTGAATTTGGAGCCTAAAATCTCCATTGCTTTGCCTCACTTAATTTTTCCATTAGGAAGTGTTTTGGCACAATCCTTACAATGGAAGGTAAGTTCACTAGCTCCTGCCTCTTGTTTTTGTAACTGCAGATCCTCCAAATAGTGGCCTGTTCAGACAGAGAATATCGCAAAACATTTTGGTACAAATAATTAAGGCACTTCTAGATATGTTTTATGTGTGTAGTTAATAAAAATTATGCAAAAGGCATCTGCAGGTGCAGATAAAGCTGCTTTTAAAGATAAGGTGCTCCAGAGATTCTTCACAAGCTATGTTTGCCTTAACAATTAAATTCCTGTCTTTAGGCTAGACAACAGCAAGCAGAACTGGCACAGCAGGAATGGCTACAGATGCAACAAGCAGCTCAACAGGCACAGCTTGCTGCTGCCTCAGCCAGTGCATCCAATCAGGCAGGATCGTCTCAGGATGAAGATGATGAAGATGATATCTGATATTCACCAGCTGAGTTTGTCTTTATTAAGAAATACTTTTCCTGCACAATGAAAACAGTGAAATGAATGCTTACCTGTAAGTTTGTATGCATAATGGACTGGCAATTGGTATTCTAGGGGTGTCTGCTGTTGTGTGCTGTACATGTATAAACTGTCTTTTTTTTGAATTCTTGAAGATTTAAGGTTCATTATCATATCAACTTTGGATTTTTAATGGTGTATATGGAAATTTTAGATAGCAGTGCGTCATTTACTTGATCAATAAACAACGAGTTTATAAAATAGAGTGGGCTTTATACAGAAGGCTCTAAATCCACATTTGCATTTCTTCCCTTTTAACTAAACTATAAAATCTTACTTAGAATTTTTAATTGGTTTTGGGGGGGAGTGGTACAGTAGACATAATCTGTTAATGGGAAAAAGCAGAGTTCAGCATTGTAGAGTCTGAATTCTTAGTTCTTTTTAAAATGAGGATGTATATGGCAATAAATACTGTGTATGCTCAAATACCACACTTGTTAAAATTTGAAAATCATACATTTTGCCAAGCTAGGAAAAGTATGTTTAATAGTTGTACAAATTCTGTCTTTTTTTTTTTCTCTTTGTATAGGGGTGAAAAAAATAAACCCATGGTTTTATTATGACACCTTTGATAGTCCTAACTGAGTATTTCACTTCAGAGACTACCTGGTTTGAAGAACTAACTCTTCTATTTCACTCCAGTTTAATGTTAACTGTTGTTGATGGTATTTCGTAGTCCAGGTCTATTCATATTGTTGAAACATAAAGCTGAAAATTGATGAAACAAAATTGTTTTAGTCCCACTGACATAACTGGTAATGATTAAGTATTCAAGCCTGGGAAAGCAAAAGCTGAAGCTAAGAGCATGCTTACCATAAAAGAGGGAATTTATGTAGTCATTGTTGTAAGCATAGTGATAACTATTCTCCAGACTAGATTGCCACTGGATTACTAAAATACCTTGTTGCAAGATAACATTTTGTTCATTCAAATTGTTTCATAGGCAAGTCCAGGTTTTTGATAAAACTGTTCCCTAAGAGTGATCAGCAATACACAGAACAGAAATGATGTTGTAGTCCTTTTGATAGTTGATTTGAAAATTCTGTTGATTAATGGATGAGCAGCTGTTCTTTGTGTTGAAATAAAGCACAGTAGTGACCATTGCTGAGTTTTAATGTGTTACTTGAAGTAATACTGGCATATCTTCTGGTACACTAATCTGAGCAGACTAGAAAAGCCACTTGCATGCGGCTGTAGATGATCTTATAGCTCTCTGACAAGGTGGATTGTTTTATTGACTTACATCCTCAGTAAGTTGCTCTAGTTAAAATTCTTGAGGAGGGCTGCAGCAGTCTGTTTACATAAGGTTGGAAACAGAAAATGGTGTGCCCATTTTTACTTAAAGATCTAAATGAGGTACAGTATTCAGATCTTGGTCATATGGTGACTTTTGATTTAAATTTGAGATAGATTAAGTTGGATATTGGATAAATGTGAATGTTTTCTTGAATGCATTGATGCAGTGAAAATTCAGAAACTCATGGGAATGTTTTAAATTAAGAAAAAAAAAAAAAGAAGAAGAACAAAACAAACCCAAACCCCCAAACCAAAACAAAAAACAAACCCTTCTGTGGACACTATGAAATATATTAGGCAAGGTTTGAATGAGGAAGTGGTTTTCCGTAAAGGTGTAAGTACCAAAGGTAGGAAATCTAGTCTAGTGATATAATGTTAATGTGCAGTGTTGGCTTTTCTAATTTGTACTGTAACACCTTCACACTTTCTATTTTAAATGAGTCTTTTCCTTTTAAATAATATTAGGTATATTTTTACACCTTTCCTTTCTGATGCAGAATTCAGGTTAACATTTTACTGCATCTGGTATGTATGGTGTAATATGTTTGGATCCTTGTGACCTTTCTTTTGAACATTCTTGTGCTTTTTCATATGCTGTATTCTTCAAGCAATAAAATTCTGATGTGTTTTTATAAAATTGCTTTTATATTTAATGATTAGTCTGTCTTCTTCATTGCATTTTTATAGAAAGAAAAATGTCAAGGCTACTAAAAACTCTGCTGTTGTTGACACACTGAACACTTCCTGCGACCAAAATCTTTACAACCTGCGTGCTGTTGGATGGTTGGATGGCATTGCTGTTCACTGGGGTAGTTAATGCTTGCAAACAATCTTTCTGGGTTTCAGCTGCACTCTTTTCCCTTGGGAGTTGCATTTTGTGTATATGCACTTTTCATAACCTGACCTTCTTAGCTTACAAATTTGGAGAAAACCCCCACAGATCAGGTATAACCTACTGCAAGACTTCCACTTTAACAAAGTGAAAGACCACAGGCAGAGGACAGGGAAATGAAAATATATGTTACTTTCCCTGTTGAATTAATTTCATGTAGACAGTCTTGTTTAGAGACTGCTTCACTGTTTCACCTATTCCACCTCAAGTATGAAAAGTAAACTCTGGCAGTCGCAGGGAGAAAATTTTCACTGATCTTTAAACAAACTTGAGAATTTTGTCTTACTTTACTATTGTGCTCCCATATACTACCTGTTCAGCAAAGAAGAGGTTTCTGAATTTGTGGTACCACTGATTTTTCTTTTTTTTTTTTGGTACATCAGATACATAGAGTGTAAAGTTTGGTTAGTAGATCGTACTGCTACTTTGTCTCAGAAGAAACCTGTATAAGGATGTGTCTGTTTCTTAAGAGGTTATCTCTGGATTTTCCATAATTATTCTAACAGTCTTGTTGCACAATGCTTTCTTAAGTGACTTTCTTGCAAAATCTTTCTTTTCTGTTATTTTAATAAAGTGTATGTCTGCATGACATGGATAATGGATATAGTTGCATTTACTACACTGAATTACTTGGAAATGAATTATTTTAGGGATTCTAAACATAAAATACTTTAAATGCTGTTTGGGTTTCAGTACTTAAAGTGGCTAGTTGCATTTGGCGTTGAAACAGTGGAAAGGAGTTTTTGGAATGGAAAAAGTCTTTAAAAGCCACAATTGTACATAATACTCCTCAGTCCATTAAGGAGGAAAAATGCCAGGGAGGGACTTTTTAGGATATCAGGTAGTGACAGGACTAGGGGGAATGGAGTGAAGCTGGAAATGGGTAGGTTCAGACTGGATGTGAGGAGGAAGTTCTTCACCATGAGAGTGGTGAGAGCCTGGAATGGGTTGCCGAGGGAGGCGGTTGAGGCCCCATCCCTGGAGGTGTTTAAGGCCAGGCTGTATGAGGCTGTGGGCAGCCTGATATAGGGTAGGCTGTCCCTGCCCATGGCAGGGACGGTGGAACTAGATGCTCCTTGTGGTCCCTTCCAATCCTGACTGATTCTATGATTCTGTGATTCTATTCTATGAGTACTTTACGGAATAATGTCTGTGTTGACCTTTTCATAATTTTCAAACAGTGCCAAGTCAAGGACATGGACTGACTTCATGAACATTGTGAAACAGCCAAACCCTGACTCTGATATGTATACCTCATTTTAGTCTCCCAGTGTTTGGTTGTGATTTTGGGTAAGTCATGAGCAAACAATATGGAAGAAGGCGTATAACGTGAAAGGTTAAGGAAGCATTGGTTGAAATTACTTTCAGTGTTACACTGTTCATCTGTGTAAGATGAAAGGGTTTTTAATTTGCAACTTATATCAGTATTAAGGTAGATTTTGCTTACAGGTGAACTAGACAGTCAAGTTCTCTGACCCCTTGGACTCGATAAAGGCCAGCTCAATGAATACATCATCTGTGACTAGAGTTTATGTAGGGTGTAACTCGGTGGCGAAAAGTAGCATCAGTGAGACTTTATGTAGGCTAGATGAAGTTTGCTGGCAATTGGGAGTGATAGGTTCCCTTTCAAAACACGTTTGTGCTTAGATTTTTTTTTTTTTAATTTGAAATGAGTGTTTTTTGTTTCCATGCAAACATAGGTACAGATGTTAGTGACTTTGAGAATTTAATAATGGCGTTGGAAGTAATTATCCCAGTTCTTGGGTACGTGGGGCAACAAGTCTGCTAAAGCTGTGCATTCTTGGAAGGAAGCAAATACTGTGAAAGCTTGAGTTGGAGGTTGTTCTTTCCTGTGGTACTCTGCTAGAATGCAGCTGAGGCAATAATTGAAAAGTGGAGGTTTTGCAGCAAAGTAATTTGACAGTGTATTCAGTTGGATTTGCCAGATCCTATACATCAATCATTCATAAAGCAAATAAGCATGGGTTTTGCTGTGTGGATGAGTCTAGCATAAGCTTGAATAATCAAGGATAGCAATATGCAGCAGGTGATGCTCCTGCATATGTTAGAGAAGGGATCATATGACTTTGTCATGGCAATGATGTATTGTCACATCAACTACAGGAATACAACATAATTCTATTCCACACCCTGAGCCAAATGCTCAACTAGGGGTTGACAGCCTGTTTCCCTTTTCTTAAGTTGTATATGTGGAGAGCTACCTATACGTATCTGGGGTGAAGGTTTATAAGAGGCATATTAAATAATATGAAGATTACCTTTAAGGGTGAATGTTCATGTGGTTAATTTTTGGACTACAGTAGAGATTATTTTTTTCTTCTTTCAAAGAAGGTAATTGATTTCTCCTCTTCCTCTTGCCACCTCGTCCTCCACTTAGGTTAAGTAATGTTGGAGGCAAAGTATTGCATGTGTAACTTTGAATGATTTCCACTTGTTTCCTTAGGCCAGTTCTGGTGTTAGTTCAGTACTGTTACTAGGACATAATCATACATACTTTTATATCGTCAAAGCATTGTGCAAGCATTAATTAGGTGTAGACAACATTAAAGCTGCACAGTGTAATGATGTTGATATTGGAACAGTCCATACTGTGTTTTAGAAACACTTTCACATACTACAGAACTAAAAAGTAGTAACCAATGCTGACAAAAAAAGATGCTGCTTTCTCATCAAACTTCATGGAGGGGGCCTCATCTAGAGAGCAAGTGGGGAAAACAGACTAGTTACAAAATTAGTTGTCACAGGTGACAGCATTTATTTATAATATTTTAGCTGTTTTAAAACTGTTGTTTGATATTCTGAGGCAAAAATCAACCCTTAAATCTTCCTCTCAGGAAAATGATGAACAGACTTCCCTTCACAGATGAAAATGATCTAGAGCATTAATCACAGCCCTATGGGAAGAACTATTAGTAGCAGACAAGCCTGGAGGAAGATGGCATTTTATTGATTATTTTAACTGTAGTTTTGCTTTAATCATGTGAAAGGATTTAACAACTGGACATTATCCTAAAATAAAATATCTAGCATTGACCATGTTACAATAGCATATTTTAAAAGTTTCTTATTGTGGACACAAAATAAAGCCTCTGAATGCTGAAACACATTTTTCACAAGATCAGCATCTCATTGGAACAAATACCTGAAGGGAGACTGTAGCCAGGTGGGGTTCAGTCTCTTTCCCAGGCAACCAGGAAGAGAACAAGGGGGCACAGCCTCAAGTTGTGCCAGAGGACATATAGGGTGGATGTTAGGAGGAAGTTCTTCCCAGAGGGAGTGATTTGCCACTGGAATGGGCTGCCCAGGGAGGTGGTGGAGTTGCCATCCCTGAAGGAGTTAAAGAAAGGTTGGCTGAGGCACTTAGTGCCATGGTCTCGTTGATTAGACAGGGCTGGGTGATAGGTTGGACTGGATGATCGTGGAGTTCTTTTCCAACCTGGTTGATTCTATGAAATAAGAATGGCAAACAGTGGTATCTGTCTTTATTAATGCAAGAGGGAGACATAGGTAACTGATTTGCTTAGTGGAGTATCTATTCTATGCGCAGTATACTCTGGTCTTATTCCTATTTTTATGCATTTACTAATTCTTGTTCTTCCAAAGTGATGGATAGTGGAAGGGACAGAGAAAATTTTGGATAGATGAATTTTCATGAGTTTCCTTCCAGATTGTAATCTGTTCTCAGTTTTTTCATGTACCCATTACATGTGGTATAGTGCAACATGGATATCAACCTTCTCATGAGAAAAGGAGGAAGCACCACAGATTTAAAATTACAAGGGAAGGATGCCTGAAATGAAAGCACTGACCACTGAAATGAGATCTTTTAAAGGAAGTAAGACCTGCAGTTGTGTGGAAGGTTGGACAATCAAGGGACCGTTGGCTTTCTCGGTTTCAGAGTAATGTAACTCATACATTATTCAGTGCAATAGGATCTGATTGATTACAGCAGAAACAGGTTGGTATTATGTTATAGTGCTTGTTCTTTCCTTTGCCAGCAGGCGGCTGCCAAGTTCTCTACATAGGTTTCAGCTGGGCGTGTTGAACCTGTTAACTGAACCTTACAGTCTCTGTCGAGAATTCATTAACCAGTTTTAAATTAAAACTCCTTTAATGAGATTAGCTATTAACCCAGGATACTGATTATGTTCAAACGTTAGGGCAGATTTTGCACAGCTACACGTATATTTGTGTTTCTGATCATAATTCAAAGTCGGATGATAATAAAATATTTAGCAAGTCTGAAAATGGGTATTGCTGACCCTTAGTTACACATGCATGCATTATTAATCTTTCTACAGCTTGAACTAGTACCATGACAGACTCCATCTTTGAATTTTGATACAGTATGTTGATCCATACACTGGAAATGTATGCTAGCTAATTGATGCAGGGAAACAGTTACTATTCAGGTCTTTAGTTATTCTCTCAAATCCAATAATCTTTATGCCTGTAGATAATATAATAATGAAAAATGTTGACTATTGGATCACCATAGCTAAACTTAACTCTGAATACTAGATACAGCTTAATGCTCTTAATGTAAAGAAACATGCATGGGTGGAGTTGGTGGGATAATGGAGGTGACATGGGTTAGGTGAACCCATATTAGGAGATATCAGATATTAAGGTAGCAAAGTTACTGTGGTGGTTTGGGTCTCCCCCACGCTTTAGAAATCACCCAGACTAGACTCAGCTGGCTCTGGAAATATGAATGAAGCTTACATTTACAGCTAGCACAATTTACAAGCAGATATTTACAGTATATACAAATATATACACAAATATACAAAGTAAAAAGGTAATGCAGAAACACAACAGCCCTCCCAGAAACCTGAGTCCCCAGGAGGGGCTCTCAACCACCCCTTCACCTTCCCCCTATCCCTCTCAACCTTACCCCAGTCCCAAGGAAGAATGGAGGTTTAGCCAGGGGGGTTAAGAAGCAAGGTGGGATCAGCCAAAGCAAATGGAGGGTGAGGTTAGAGAGTAAGATGGAGTTCAGCCAGCAGCCCCAAGCTCCCCAGCAGGCAAAGCGACCAGAGCAAAAGAGCCAAGTGAAGTGACTTTATGTTTTCCTTTTTTACGCATCTCAGCAAGACTGTGAGGGAAGCAGACATCACCATTGTTTTCATTTCACAGCCTATGATCTAGTCCTTCTCACCAAAACATTCTAGCTAGCTTCAAACTAGCACAGCTACCATTAGTTATGTTTTGATACAATTCTGAAAGTATGTGCAATAAAAGTTAAGTGGCTTTATAGTGTTCAAGCAGATAATGCAAGCATTAAAGAGTTGAAAAATGTATTTTGATATTTATGGGTATTACTTTATGTTTTGTTAATTGTCCAGCCTCCAGCTTGGGATGCAGTTGTGTACTATCAAAAGGAAGTGCTGTATTATCATATGATTGCTTCACTGGAAAAAAGGACAAATTCCTCTAAATTAAACAGCTGTTTGTACTCAGAGTATGGTAGTTGATGCAGATTGACACCACAATTTATCTGCTGCGTATGGCATGGAAGGATGTGCTCTTGGCTAGAATGCAGGCAAAATGAGTGAGCACAGGATATTTCATAAAAGCAGATGGAAGCTCTTGTTTTCTCCTGTTTATAACTGGTGCAAGTAGTGTCCTTTCAGTTCTGTTATCCAGTTGCTGGTAACATCTTTCTGTTTTGCTTGCTGAGACAAGGGCAAAAGAAGAAATGTGTCTTTCCTCTGCTATATAAAATCCACTTCAGTACAGATTGGGAAAGAGAGGGGAGTATATTTCTTCCCACAAAAATTCAGTGAAAGGAGAAAAATTACAATGAGGTCACTATAAACAGTGTCTGAGGCTGCAGTAATAAGTGCAGTATTCCTTCTCCCATGAAGCAGGGTTGGTGTGGTCTAACTAATGTATTTCCATGCAAAGTTTCTGGTTTAAAGAAAAAAACCAAACCCCCAAACAACAGCAACAAAAAACCAAAAGTACCCAAACAAAAAACCTATCTCAGAGTGAAACGAAGCTTAGTTATGCTTAATAGTTGAAATAAAAGCCTAGTGAAAGTAAGTCCTAGCTATGAACTCTAGACGATTGCTGGTTATTGCTAACCTCTGAGAGACAGAAGAAGTCTGTGAAGAACTCAGCACAAGTGGAAGTGCCTGTTCCTTTTTTCTAAGTACTTCCTGAGCTGTGATGTAATTCTTACCCACTCATCACATGGTGGTGCTATGAATATCAATATTTTCCAAATTAGATCACTTAATGCTGGCAAAAGGGGGGGATACATCTGTAAAGAAGGGAGATATTAATTATTTTGGTCTTGAAGCAAAAAGAGGTAATTCTTGATGGGGTATGCAACAGTTAATTTTCTTTGTGAGGTAAAAATCCAGTTTTAATATGACAAACTGCTGGGCAGCAGAGAAAAGGATTTATAGCACTTCACAATTAGAAACTGATATGTGTAAGTAATTTGGTCTTGCTGATTTTTGTGGCAATGGAAAGCTAAGCTACTTCTTTCTTTAGAATGTGCACCCACAGGGAGTGCCAGGCAGTTTTTTCTTTCACTCCAAATTAATGATGAGTGATTTGCCATTGGAATGAGCTGCCCAGGGAGGTGGTGGAGTCTCCGTCCCTGGAAGTATTGAAGAGAAAAGACTGGATAAGGCACTTAGTGCCATGGTCTAGTTGACTGGACAGGGCTGGGTGATAGGTTGGACTGGATGATCTTTGAGGTCTCTTCCAACCTGGTTGATTCTATGACTCTATGAACAGATACAGCTAAATGACTCATGATGCTTCCATACAGAAACACTAGGTTGGGTCTCAAAAACAGTATACTAATTCTGTCCTAATCAGCCTTACTTCCCAAGTCTAATTGTTAAGTTCTGAACATGAATAACTAGCCAGACTGCAGTAGTGCTCTAATTTAATCATAGAATCATGGAATCAACCAGGTTGGAAGAGACTTCCAAGATCATCCAACCTATCACCCAGCCCTATCCAGTCAACTAGGAATAGCTTGTTCAAAGCCTGCTTAGTTTTGTATTTGGTGTGGTTTTGTTGTTTGGGTTTTTTTTGTTATCTATTTAATTGTTACTGCTCTTTTTTATAGTGTACATATGCTCTTAAAAGTTAGATATAGCCCAGAGGCTGCTGTGATAATACCATTTCACGTGGTATTTCAGAGGAGCTTCTCAACCTGTTCTGGAGGTTGTGAAGTTGCCCAAAATGTCTGCAACATCATCCACTCCTCATAGTTGCTTTTACCTTGAGGCTTGTAAAGGTTTTTTTTAGGAGAGCTGCCTGGAAGGAAGGAATCCTGTTTGTCCCAGGAGAATGTCTCATTAGATAGAATTAGGCTTTTAAAACATTATTGAGAAGCTAAATTAAGTATTGTTTTTACATGTCTATGATACAAGCAGGAGTTACCTTCTCCTAAAATACCTAGAAATCATCATAAAACATTCACTTGTTATATTGCTCTGAACTGAAAACAAATCTTAACATACTGAGAACGTTGGCATTGCACATTTTACAAAAAGAGGAGCAATTAATTAATTTTTACATTACAGTTAAGTAAAAGAACCTGAGGATTCAGGTTATCAATCAACCAATACAAACAAAAAAATGCATGTAACATATTCAAACTCTTGATGGAGGTTTCATGCAGGCAAAGGCCTGTATTTCAAATCTGAGTGCCAAAAGACTCTCAAAGATCTAGAATTTAGATTCTGTTTTCCAGTAGATAAATTTCCAGTACTCTAATGGGACTTCTAAAGTTGAAAATTTTAACTTTAATCCTTGGGGTTAATTTTTACACTTCTAAGCTGAAACAATTGGAGAGATGATTTTTTCCTGACGTGATGAGTAAGGGAAAAATCCTTGCTCTTCTCAAACTGGCAGCAGTTTCTAAATTTGTGTGGATGTGGTGCTGAAGCACATGGTTTAGTGGTGACCTTGCACTGCTGAGTCAATAGTTGGACATAATGATTTTAAAGGTCTTTTCTGATGAAAATGAATCTATGATCCTAAATCATATAATTTGCCATTGGAGTGGGCTGCCCAGGATGGTGGTGGAGTTGCCGTCCCTGGAGGTGTTCAAAAAAAGACTGGATGGGGCACTTAGGTCTAGTTAATTGGCTAGAGCTGGGTGATAGGTTGGACTGGATGATCTTGGAGATCTCTTCCAACCTGGCTGATTCTATGATTCTATGACTCTTGCCTCTGAGTTTTTGAAGGTTCAGGATCTGTTTCTCAAAATTAATGTGTTGGGTTTTTTTTTTTGAAGTGTTGAATCAGGCATCCAAACACAAAGGTACCCAGATAATTTAATGCATTTAGAGTCCTTGATTAGTACATAGTAGAATATGGATTAATATAGGATTAAAGATTTTGAAATCTTTCTAGAATTATTACACAATCAGCAAGTTAGAGCATATTATTAAAATAGATTAAAAGGCATTTAAAACTCACAAATTAATTTTAACTTAAATATGTTTTGCACCAGGTTTATAATCTGATTACATATTATTTCATAATTGTGTAAATGTGTGGTGGACTGGCAGCTAAGGAAAGTATTGACTGAAGTTTACACCATTCAATGGAAATAATTTTGTCCTAATTGTGAAAGATGTATAAGATGAGTAAATTCAAGTATGTGTTTATTCATGGCTTTTATTACTTTATTTCTGCTTGATTACTTGAATCCTCAACATGTATTCTTCTTTGTGCTTTCAGTAATGCTTAGAATCTACAGAGTTTATGTGTCAGGTTAACCTGAAGTGTGCCCAAGTATGGAATTGAGGCCTGGATCACAGACCTGTGAAAAGAGGCTTAGGGAGATAGGGGTGTTAAGCTTGGAGAAGAGGAGGCTCAGGGGCGACCTCATTGCTGTCTACAACTACCTGGCAGGAGGCTGTAGCCAGGTGGGGGTTGTTCTCTTCTCCCAGGCAACCAGCAAAAGAAGAAGGGGACACAGTCTCAAGTTGTGCCGGGGGAGGTCTAGGCTGGATGTTGGGAGGAAGTTGTTGGCAGATAGAGTGATTGGCATTGGAAGGGGCTGCCCAGGGAGGTGGTGGAGTTGCTGTCTCTGGAGGTGTTGAAAAAAAGCCTAGATGAGGCTCTTAGTGCCATGGTCTAGCTGATTGGGTAGGGCTGGGTGCTAGGTTGGACTGGATGATCTTGGAGGTCTCTTCCAACCTGGTTGATCCTTTTAATTCTGTGGATCCCCACAGAACCAAATAAATTTCTCATCTAAAATGACTAACTTAAACATGTTACTCCAGAAATTACTGATTTGTCATGTAATTATTTTGGTAGAGTAATATTAACATCAGAATTTAATACAATAATTTCATATTCATTTAGAAGGACTTGACTTTTCCATATGGGAAATACAGGTAAACCTAAACTGTGATGCAAAGAAACACTACCTGACAGGGAACCTAGAAATGACCAAAAATACCTGGATTTAAGTAATTTTTGTTTCATGATGTAGAGATGTACCACAGCAGTTATTTTTACTTTTTATTGCAGTCTACAAAAGTGATTCTATGTAGAAATTAGAGGAAAACCGAGAAATTGATGCTGTGATAGAATTTCATTTCGGTGGCTTTCAAAGCCTTTCGCTTTTAGTAGTTTCTTACCAGACACTTCGGTGGCAAAAATTAGCCCTTGTGAGAAATTAACACCTCTCCTTTTCAAGTTGCTGATCAAAGTCCCTGTTGTCATCCTTCAACGATAGGATTTACTCAACTACTCTGATCAAAACCAGGGTGGTTTTCCTCGGCAGCCAGCCTCGCCTTTCCTAGATTCTACGATTTACCTCCGCACCTATGGACTTAACAAAATAATTAAAAAAAAAAATAAGGCCTTCCACGCTTATTTCATTTTCTCACCATGGTACCAGGTGAGGAGGGTGCGAGACCCCGCCAGGTCGGGGGCAGGTAGGAGCGACTCTCGCCTCTCTTTCGAGCGTGAGTCAGCGTTTTCCCAGGAAAGGGAAGGAGGCCTCGGACCGGGATACAAAGACCCGCGGCTTCGTTGCCGCCTCCTGCCATGTGTCTTATTCCTCCCTCCTCTCCACCCCGCGTTAATGAGTAACGACGCACCCGACAACGGCGGCCGCTCGACACGGCGCCGCGCCGCCGCCCAACGGTCGTTACGGGCTCCCGGGTGCCTGTCCGGGTGCCTGTGGTGCCGCGTGAGCGGCGGCCTCACCCCGTCCCGTCCCCCACCGCCTCAGCCGGGCACGCCCCTCTCCCAGTCTCCTTCGCGGCTGGCCCCCTCCCCGAGTCAGGCGGAGCTGGAGCTGGCAGCGACGTCGTTTCTTGCTGCCGTCTCTCCCCAGTGACCGAGGGCACCGGCGCTGACCGGCGGGACTCCTTTTCCGGCCGCCGCCCGACGGCTGATCGCCGCCGTCGCTTCTTCTGGAGCCAGCACTGCTCGCGAAGCAGCCATGAGCTGGGGTACAGAGCTTTGGGTGAGTCCTGGCTCGCCTCTCATTGTGTCTGGGATTCGCCGCCTTCCCTTGTCTGCCGAGGCGGTTTCCTTGGGGGAGGCGCGGAGCGGCCGGCGCTGAGGCGGCCGCCGAGACGCTTTGTTCGACGCTGGCGCCGAGGGCACCGGGCAGGGGTGGCCTGGGGCGGGAGACGGACGGACAAGGCGCTGGAAGCAGCGGAGGGAGGCGGTGTACGCGTCGAGAAGGGGGAGCTGAGGAGGGGCGGGCGCTCGATGGGGCGGTGGGTCGGGAGCGCCTCGTCCGGGGTGTGGGAGAGCGCGCGGCGCTGGGAGCAGCCATGGCGCTCACCGCAGCGGGGGGGCCGCCCCGCCGCTTCGCCTTCGCCGTTTGCCCGGTGATGGTCACACCAGGTGGAGTTTCTTTGTGTGCACCCCCTGCCTTCCACTGAAGCAACGGGAAGGGAGGGCTCTCGGTGCGAGGCGGCTGGGGCCGACGGCATGCTTAGAGTGGCGTGGGGCGGGGTCCCGGCGCGGCTCGGGCAGCGGCCGCGGCCCACACCGGGCCCTCTGGGCTGTACCTCCCGAAAACCACCGGCCTGCTCTGACGAATAAAGCGATTTGAGCTGTCGCTCCTAATTGGAAGCAGCTATTATGTAGCTTTGTCTCTGAAAGCATCCCAGAGCGTTGGCTAATGCTGTATTGTTTAATTTTTTTTAAACGCGAAGATTTGGCAGCAAGGAGACGGACAGTGTCTGCGCTTGTCTGCGTTGCATTGCATCTTTTCTTAAGCCTCTACCTTCGAAGGGCAGTAAAGAAAGGGCTTCTGGGGGGGATTTACCAAAGAGAAGCATGGTGATGTCTGCTCGAAGACAGTTGCAGGACGTTTCTTGTTTTCCTGTTGTCAGATTTCCTACTGTTGTGGTAACTGGAGCTGACACTGATTGTTGAAAAGGCTAAGCAAAAAATACTGTTGTATCAAGGAGGGGTTTTGTCCCCACTTTAAGTGTTGCCTGCTCTTTACTTGCTTTTGAAGAGTGTAAAGGTCTCTCAAAGAGACCTTTGAAATCAGAAAAAGAAATACAGAAAGTTAATCCTTGCAGTTTGAAATCAGTTTAGGATGTGTTAACTTGGACCTAGTATTATGTTGTGTTTTTTTTTTTTCAATTTGAAGTTGAATTAAATTCTCTTATCAGTAATTTCGAGTACAAGGCTATTAGTCTCTAGAGGAGCAAAGATCTGCTCAACACCAAGACAACTAGTTGCCAGAGTGAGCTGGGAAGTCAAAGGCAGGCTGTGGCATTGCAGCCCGAGTATGTGAGTGAGGTATAGGAGTTGGGCCAGTGAAGCTCCTGAAGCCACCTGAGTAAGTCGTTACGCTCTATGCAAAATGAACGTGAAATAGTACCTTGTCAGCCACGCTATGTGGAGAAGCCTGATATAAAGGTACTTAGGGGTTACTTTAGTGTTTTGTACAGTACTTTGTACTTAATGGGGTATGAAGAGAATTAAGATAAAATACGTTTAGTGACAGCAGTGCTGTAGCAAAACTGAAATAGGAAACGGTTGTAATATTAAGTTTAAGGAGCAAGTAAGACTCATGATTTATATTAGCAGTGCAAGTGTATCTTGGTGGCTTATGCTGGTATATACTTGAGAGGAAAGGTTGTTGGTCAGTGTTTTGGAAGAGTGGGATTTTGCGTTTTTGGAGAGCACTGGCTTTATTAACACTTAAGAAATTATCACTCCAGAAAACAGTTTTAAGTTACTAATCTCAGCAGCCTCTGTTTTCTTGGTTCAGCTTGTAAATGCAGGGTTTTATAGTTTTTGTCAAATCTTATATTCAGTAAAAAAAATGTTCATCCTCTTTATGTGCTTAAGAAAAAACATACAAAAAAGGGTGGATTTTGACCTCAGGCTTCTTTTTAATGGCAGGAATTTAATTTGCAATGAAGCTTATTGTAATTTTATCTAGACTTTTTTTTTTTTCTTCTTAAATTACTGCTTAACTGCTCATTTGAAGAACTAGTACCAGAATGTTAAACTTACTGTTTTATTGCAACAGTGTTAGTTCTGTAAAAAATTAATATATATTTTGCTTGTATCAGGAGATACCTGCAGCTCTACACAAATGAAGGACCTTCGTGCATAAAATTTTTTTTTGTAACTACACAGGACAGTTTGTAACGAAACAGGACATTTTTTAGAGTAAAGTGTACTAAATGGGTTAGTTTTTTTCCTGTTGAATCTAATACTTGTAAAACAATTTAGTTATAAAACATGCTGTTTTATTAGTAGGAAAAACATTCAGTACTTATTACTGACTGAAAAGATTATTGAATATCTGCTTGTTTCAACAACTTGTGCTGGACAAAGTTTCTACAAAATTAAATTAATTTAAAAAATATCTTAAATCTGGGCTAAAAATACAAGGAAAACCAACCAGTATTTGTGGAGTGGCACCAGTGCAGCTTCAGAAGGTGTCCAAGCTGTGCTAGATTTGCTAATGCTAGCAGGGTACTACAAAGTCAGCGGTCTTAGGATCTCCAGCTGCAGAGAGCTGTTCACTGATTTTCTGGAGACCTTGTTGACCCTGAAGCTCATCTGCATTAGTGCTTGCACCTGTGATCATGAAGAAGTTTTCAAAATTTAAACTAGATGACAACTTTTTGAAATGTTTGCAAATTCTTTTGAGGGCTTTGTGGATTCATTGAGGCAAACTTGATGGTATGACATCACCTGTTTTAATACCTCCTTAACTTTGCTTTCTGAGATTATATCTCTTAAAGCAGATTGTTGTTATATGCTGGTTGACGGTTCTGAGTTATGTGTTTTAATTTTTTTCTGTAGTCTTAAGGTTTATGCTGTTTCTAATAAAGTAAAAGTGTGTGTGGATGAATTTAAGAGACAAATAAGGAGCCAGTAGAAAAATTACAGGGCTACTCATGCCTGATATTTATGTGGTACTTGTTTGTTATGATATTGAGGTTATGCATATGCTAATTAAATGGTTATGTCAGGGACAGATGAGGGAAAGATTTGCATTGCTGGGGCAGTGTTTTCTAGTTCTTTACATTCTGTAGCTGCTGTTTCTGTTTAAACGTTATGGTTTGTTTTCTTGTTTTCAGACAATTCTTTACAAGTTCGACACCATTTTCTGAAGTGAGTGTGCATTGATCAAAACTTATATGCCTTAAGTAGGCTGAAATAGTGCTTTTCAGTATGTCATGCATAAACATCATAGTCCTTGCTGTGTCTCATTTGATAGCATTTTATGAAATACAGTTAAACAACTGCTAATTCACTTAAACCACTCTGACAAATATTTTTATTCTCATCAGTGCATTTATCTTTGTGGCTGCTCTCCATACCTTAAGGTATGTCCAAATTAAAATGCTTCAGTGAACTGCCTTCATGACAATATTAATAGTTAGAACAGAGTAGTGAGAACTGTGAAATCTAATCTGTAATCCTGTTTAAATTACATTTTCTGGGTATTCAATAGTTGTGCACTGAATTTTCCTATCTGTAATACTGTAAAGCAATAATCATCGGATGACAGTGGACATGTAGTCACAAAGTAGCATTGCTCCACATTCTTAATATGGGAAATAGTTGCCGTTTGTTTAGATGTACTTTTCAGAGGCTTTTAAACCTTTTTTTCTTTTTTTTTTTTTAACCTGCTTTTTGAGGTGTTCTTAATACGCTGCATGAGCAGCAAAAGGCTTGAAGTCTTGAGCAGACTTGCTTACTTGCTTCATAAAATGCCTGTGTTTGACTTCTATCAAACTGCTGCAGTAGCCAAGGCAAGAGTATAGGTGGATGAAACTAAAATAACTTTTTTAGTACCTTTAAATATTTGGCAATAAAAATGATGGATTCTGGTATGTTAAAGAATCTACTCAGGATGAGCATCTATTCAGTGTGTATGTTTCTGTAGGTATGGAGTTCCTTCTGTGATGGGTATGAAGTTTATAAATGACATTAACAGTATTTAAGAAAATGTGTCTGGTTATAGCTGTCGTGGGGTTTAGCATAGCTGAATTGAATATGTAATGCATTTGCTTTGATTCTAAAGGCTTACTGAGCTTTGGAGACTGGAGGACGGCTGATAATGAAGTTTGTGGCTTAATGAGTGTAGACTAGTGAAGCTCTTTATGATTGGCACTCTGAAGTGGCTTCCTTGAAAATTAAAGAGTTTTTGCTGTCCCTTGTTTAAAAAAACATCCTTACTTTTTTTTTTTAATGTACATTCTGTCTTTTCAACCTCAGTGAACCCCTTAAAAGTAGTTGGCAGAAGAGTGAATACCGTGGCAGAGCATTTTCAGTCTGTAAAACTGGTCTACCCATCTGTTTCTCACCTCTCGATAAATATTGAAAGCAGAAATTTTGCTGGGAGCTTTTATTCTAAGATTTCCTGATTTAAAAAGAAAAAAAAAAAGCTATAGAAGATTTAATGCTAATACTGTTGTGAGCTCTTTGGGTCTAGAAGCAGACCATCTTTTCTAAACCACTGTCACTGTTCTTGTAATTAGTTATGTTGGACCAAAGAAAGATCAAAGTACATTTGGTTATGCGCTCTTTTAAATCTTTCTTTAAACAAAATGCATTCCATTCCTTAAACTTTTTATTTACCAAAAAAAAAAAAAAATTCCATTGCACTAGTAGCTTTTCAAAAGCTGTTCAGTTTTCTTATGCTTTCAATGCCTATTTTAGACATTGCCTCCATCTTGGTTTAAAATCATGCATTGTCTTTCTGTGGAAGAAGATAAATTGTGTGGTGATGTTGCATAATCCTAAAAATTAGCAAGTCTAATTATATAGAAGACATCCTTAGAATGTAAATATGAAAAAGATTACTTCAAAAAGTGGCTAAGTACTAGGTAGCATATTTTTGTTGTAATAATTTCTTGCATTATTATATACTAGGTGGGAAAATTGGATTTCTAGCTTCTTTTTAGCTAAGTTTTCAGAGGAGTTGGAAACTCAGAAACCTTTCTATATAGTTAGTGGCTGTGGTTGTGCAGTCACTAGCATTGTTAATGGTAGTGAATTGTGCATGGGGGGTTAGAATGGTTGAAAAAACACTCTGCGTATCAAACTATATCTTTTGTGGAAATTCTTCTGTGCTTTTGGAACTTAGTATTTTCTAAACCTTTTGCCTTTGTGCTAACATATAAAATGTAGCCTTTAATACAATATTTAATATATAAGGCTTTATTTGTTGAATCTTGAATTTTTTTTTCCCAGATTTTTCCTTCAACTCAACCCAAAGATTGCAAATAGTGTTCTGTATAGATTCTCTTTTGAATTCAGTGTTCTTGCTATTGTGGTTTGCAAATGTGTGGAAGGAATGTGTCTGGTGGCTAAAGTATGAAATTACAGAGTTTTCCAGATGCATGGGATGGCCATATGTTTACTCTGTCAGGGATAAGATACTGAATATAAAATGCTTAACCTCTGTGAGGCTAGTCCTTCATGAGGAGTATTGAGCATTTTATCTCATCCTTGTGGAAACTTCTGAGATTTCCAAAGAAATTATGTAAGGATCAAGTAATTGACTATTACATGTGTAGTTAGTTCAGGCTCAGGAATGAAAACAATTGTATCACGTTGTAGTTAGAAATAATGTTTGTCCATATTTTTCCAGCCATTGTCTGTTTCATAAACATTTGACCTTTTTTACTGACTTTTCCAGGAAGGAATGAGTCATTGTCTTGAGACTTTATCAGATTGGGCTTGATGTTGAACATAATTTCAATTAAGCATGCATATGTATTTGTACCTTTCAGTATCTCTGTAGAAACTATTTTTTTCAGTTTTAAAAACTGTTTATCTTCTAATATTAAAATGGCATCTGTTTTCATTTATGGCCCCACTTGTGTATGTAGTTAGAAATGTATATATATGCATTTTACGACAGTTTGTACAAACAGACACGAGGCTTGACTTACATGGGAATGCTGAATGCTAGAAAAATACATAATTTTCAAAATATACTGAGTTAACCTTACTGATAATACAAATCTAAGAGTTGCCTGTATCAAAATTCTGAATGGCACAGTAGACAGCTTGATTTCCTGAGACTAGCAAGAAGTTGAGATTGCAACATCTTTTATCTCAGCTTTCTGTAAAGAATGAATCTGTCAAAATACTGATCCTGTGGAATGGCAAATCCATCAGAAATTGGGATAGAGAAATGCATGAGAAATGTCTTCTGTCACTATGTTTTTTGGGGGTTTGTTTATGGTGAAGGGTATCAAAGGAAGTATGAACTGTGCAAAGCACAAATCATAAGTAAATACTGAGGGACGGAAGGCTTATATTAATGCTTGTGTAGAGTTGTCACTGTTGCTGTAGACCTACTGAAATGAGTCTGAAATGCCCGAAAGTTCATTTGTGTATTTAAGTTAGTTCTTATACTGGACTGACTTGGGTAAGGCCCTCTGTTATGAATAAAGTAGTCAAATAATTCAATCCATACATTTGCAGAGCAGTATTTTAGTGTGCTTGGTAAAGCCAGTAATTGAGTAATGCAGGAGGTGTTTGGGTTGGATTATTTTGTTTGTTTGTTTTAATTGGAAGGGAAGTTCTTTAACACAATTCAGATCAGTTTTTCATTGTTTGTAGCATACATGTGCATACTTTTTCAGCAACTTGAATTATTTTTGTTAGAAAAAGAATTCCCCAGAGTCCAAATACAGTCAGCTTTTGCCTTGTGTTGGTGAACAAGTTGTTCAGTGAAAGCTGAAATTCCAATCGGCTTGTTTCATTTTGCCCCTAGTGAGTTTACATACCTCAGTTCCAGTGCTTTCTTGGCAGAAAGTTGAGGGTTTTGTCTTTCCATGCGTGTCAGTGCTACAGCTGAATGGGGGAAGGCAAAATGAAGTATTGCACTAATGAAAACTTTCTGGTTTTCATTAAAATATGGACTCTTTACACTGACTGTGGAATTAACCTGCAGTAATACTCTGAGTTTGTTTTTTCTCAATTACAAGTTTTATTCCAAGGAGAGTGGCAGCAGAGTTGTGTTTCCTGCTAGTTGCCAAGAATAAGGAAGAGCCTGAATTTCAGGTGTACTTATTTTTCTGTTAGTTTTTATTGTATGGAAATTTGAAATAGTTAGATGTAAGATTCATTAATGTCTTCCTTTTTTTTTTTTTTTTTTTCCTTAGAACTCTGCTTCTACTTTGGCATTACAGTGAAAAGGGTAGTAGACTGCTAAAACTGCTTTCTGGCATTGCACAACACATATAGTGTTACTTTTTGCATCTTTCAAAGGAGAGGTGCAGCCTTAGAGTGAGATAAAAGGCTATTGCAAGAGGTAATGTTTTTCTTGGGTTCTATTGTGGAACTCTTGTGTCATGTTGGGCAAGAAAGTTTACTTTTTGTCTCTGTTAGTTGTGTAGTAAAATCTAAATGAATGTAGGTTTTTAGAAAAGCAAATAAAATTGATATTGTAATCCCTGCATTTATGGAATACTTCAACATTCTTTAATGTGTAAGTGCAAAGCAATGTAGTGTTTGAAAATGTTAGATGCAAAATACAAAGAGCAACAAATTCTGATAAGTTGTTCTGAATATCTTTCACTTGAATGGGTAAAATCAACTGTGTACTAAAAAGAAAATTCACTGTTTTATCATAGTATCTCTTAACCTAATGGTTATGCTTAGCAAGTATTTGTCATGAAGCAGGTACCATACAAATCACTTCTCGTAGATACAGAAAAAGTAGTACAACATGCTTTTATGTAGTTTCACCTTAAGTAAGCAGGTTTTTTTCCCAGCACTGTAAAATGATGTGAACGACATCTGCTTGAGTATGAAGTGTTATTTAAGTACTGAAGAAGTTCTGAAATACAGCAGCGATTGTACTAGGAAGTTTAGAGGCTGTCTTAATCCTGCATACTTAAGGGGGGGAAACGGATGTAAGTGAAGATGTGTGCCTTTTGGATCTTCATCAGAATTGTAAATTCTATGGAAAGACAATTACTGATTGCTGTATTTTTTTTTTTCTCATGATGGGTGCCCAATTCAAATGGATGTGAAAAGATCACTTTGTAAATTCTGTTTGGCAGAGTAATTGAGGTGGTTTTCTTTGAATCCGGATATGCTTTTTATATGCTTCGGTTTTTCCTGAGATGCTTAGTTGCTTTAAAAGAGAGTAAATAATGTTTTGCCTTTCTAGTAAAGTTTTCAAATAAGCATTTCCTCTAGGTGGTATAAGGTTTTCTCGTGGTTATGAGTAGCAAAATAATGAATATCTATGAACTATGTCTGTGCTGTGATGTAGCTGGCTGCTTCTGCAGCAGAGGAATATTCTGCTATAGGAAACCGTAACGTTTCTGCTAATGCTCAGTGCTTCTCCCTTCTTTCCCTGAATTATGTGGGTAAAATATTCCTATTTTATCTATCTGTTATGAATTTAATTGTCCTGCACTCGTTTCCCCTATTTATATGAAGTCAGTCACAATCAGAGGAATATTTAGGGTATTTCACATCTGTAATCAGTATTTAGAATGCATTTTGTGTTTGTTTAGTGCTTAGAACTGTGAGTCACGTGGAGGGCTTATGTTTTGTCATGTTCTACACAAAAATATGAAGACCATCCTCAGTTCAGTTAACTTTCAATTCTAGTCAAAGGTGGCTTTGTGTACTGATCATGCCAAATCACAGTTGTGCAAAGTCCAGAGTTTTTCAGCATCATGGTTAGTGATATCAACTGCAGCCGGCACCTTAACTGTTCCTTTTTGTAAGCCTAGGAAATGAAGAATGCCGATGGGGTGGATCTTAGGTTAACTGGGGATTAGCACATAAGCAACCTGAGAGAATGCAGGAAATACTTGTTGAAAAGTACAAGGGAGTGTTGTAGTCTCGTGAAAAACAATCAGTAGTCCTTTGGCATAATGAGGTAATGGAGCTAGAATCAGTCATCAGTGCCCTTGAAAGTGAGGTTAAGAAGCTAGTGTTTGATGTGGTAGAGAAAAATGCAGAGACAAGAAGAGATGACACTTATGAGACATGAAATTAAATAATCACTCAATACCAGAGCAAAGGACATTGCTGTAACTGAGAAATGAGCGGGATAGAAAAACGAATAAAGATTGTAGCTGTTGGAATGACTAAAATGAGCCTGATTTAAAAAAACAAAACAAAACTTCTTTTTTTTTCCCCTGTAAATAAGTTTAAATTCATGATTAGAAGGTACACTAATGACAACTGCTAAAACAGTTCTTTTCTGAAGAGTCAAGTCTGGGTTTCCTCATCCTCCTTAGGGTCTACTTCTATTTTGACCCTGTTAGTGTAGATGCTTACTTAATTTTGCCGATACCTGTTTATTTTATGAGCAAAGGTTTCACGGGATCTATGAAGCTCATTAATGTGCTTTAAAGTAAGTGTTTTATAGCAGGGACTCTTCAGAGCAGACTTTTAAAGAGAGGATGTAATTGTAAAGCTGATTAAGCCTGCTGATTCTGCAGTGCTGATGTGTTCTTCAAGATTATCTTGCAGGGCAGTCTTCTGTTTTTCACCATGTCCAGCCTCTCTGATGTATTTCTGTGCTAATGTGCATTATATCCTGAGTTACTACTTTGGCATCTGAGCTTCCTGGCTCAACTGGTAGATCATAGTTGCTGTGCTGCATTATTTAAATCAGAAAAGGTTACTGGTGGCATGTTATTTTCTCTAATTATTTAATGAGGTTTCTTCTCAGGCTTATGAGCTTGGAGTGCTGTAAACTGGGATTTAATAGAACAAGGATGTAGGTTAGTACCTGGAATTATGAATGGTGAAATCCTTACTCTTGAATGATTTGGAATTAATTGAAAATTTGATCTTAATAACTATGATTTTTATCATTTGGCATCTTTGCTAAACAGTGGATGATTACAGATTTGTTTGGAGTAGGGGGAGAAAAGGAAATTTATGTTGAGAAGTTCTTCAGCATGTTGTAAAATGAGAAAAAACAGACTGGAAGATCTCGCTAGGTCTTATATCTAAGAAAATGGTGTATTTAAAAGAGGAAAGATTAGTTTGAAAAGAAGCAGTAACTTACCAGGAAAATACAAATGACTGGGATTTTTGTGCTTTGTAAGTGATATGAAGGGAATGTAGGCTGTACAGTTCCTTGAAACTGAAGTAGACTTTTTGCCACGTGATGCAAGCCACGCAATATTGTGAAGTATCCTGACTCTAAAAGGCATGATACTCAAATATTTACTCCTCTAGAAAGAGGTGTGGTGGTCTGATTAAGTTTTTAGGCTGTGACCTAAGGAAGTAGGGATTGTAGGTTATTTGGTTTTGTTTACTGTTCATTAAGTAGTCTTTTTCCTGACTGATCCTTATTAATAACAAGGGCAGCTGTTTCTAAAGCATTTTTTTAAGAAACATTTTTTGCTTTTGTGCTGGTGCTAGGGAGCATAATGATTATCTTGTCCGGGAACGATGTTCCAAGTCCTCAGGCTCTAGCCTAGCACTTGAGAGAGACAAGTTTGATTCCAGGAATTTCACCCTTAACCTTCTGCATTTCTGAGAGAGAAATGGTGAGGTAGGTCCTTGTATGTAACTAAGAAATTTTTGCTAGAGTAAGTATCCAGTCAGTGGGTTGTAACTGGAGTCCTGTAAAATGAGGAATTTGGTGTAGATGTTAAACCCTTAGTAGGTGCAAAAAAAAAAAAGAAAAAAAAGTCAGACAGGCAGAGTGTGCTGGGAGCTCTTTATGCTTGGATGGCTTAGTTAGCACTCAGTGACTTTCAGTTTCACTGAAATTTCAGTAGCTGAAGTAATTTTCTTGGTGGTTTAAAATAAAGTCTTAAAGATGAAATGGCAGTAGTATTTATGCTTAGTAATTAGGTAAAACATTTTTCCATATTCTGGCTAGTCTGTACTGCAAGGCTCTGGACTGTGTAATGAATACATCTTGACATCATTTGTATAGAATGTTGTGCAATTTTTGAGAAACTATATAATCAGTTGATGCTGATGGTAAAGAATGACCAGCATTCATGTTTGTTTTTTTTCCAGTAACAAGATACAATGGAATATCACTGATTCAAAAATAAGTTTCAACCTTGAGTTTTTATTCTGAAAGGACAGCTGTTGTTTCATCTTTATACAGACCATAGGTGGAAGTACTGCTAGTAGTTTATATATAGTGGACATTGGGAAACTGAGAACAGTGAATTTATAACAAAGACCTTACTTGTAAATGTTCTGTATGATTGTAATAGACTATTTGTAATACTTTGCACAACAGAAGTTTGAAATGCTGATATGGTCAGACTAAGTCAAACCTGAAGCTTGTGGCTTTCATGACTATTTTTCTTCATTAGGTCATTGGAAAAGAGGCTTAATTTTTTTGCTGACTTTTTGTTTGTTTGTGGGAAGAGGATCGTGCTTCTCCTGTATCTCCAAGTTACTGTAACAGTTCTTTGGATATTTCCTGTGATAATTTCAGGGCTGGTACCAGTTACTCTGTTAGGAAGACAGCATAGCTTTTCATAATGTCATTTCTTCTATCCCATCTTAGATTGTTAATTTTTTTTTTCTCAATACAGGGCATTCTTGAACTCATTCATAATTGCATTTATAGGTGACATTTCAGTAATTACCTTCATCGTATGGCCATTGCAGAATGCTTTCTCATCAATTCTGGGAATATATTTTGTTCGTGAGACATTGAGGAATAAATTATGCATATTTTTAAGCTTCTAAATTTTTGTCTGATAACAGTAATGAAAGGCAACACTTTAAAAGTTCAGCCATCCTGCCATAGTCCACATAAAAGGATGTTTAGTATAGTATAAAGAGTTTTTTTTCTTTAAGATGGTGAATTATAAAACATTTCTTCAAGAGCACTTTGCAAATTTTTCATTTATTTTCAGTTGATTGCAGTTATATCCAAGTACTACAGTATGCAGTTTATTCTTACTGCAAGAAGGTTTTGGTTGGTTGGTTTGGTTTAGGTTTGGTGTTTTGGTTGGTTTTGTTTGTTTGTTTTGGTTGTTGTGTTGTTGTTGTTATTTTATTGAGAGCTAATGTAGACACTTGAAAAATCTAAACTGAAAATATATATATTCTCTGGAAGTGCTTGGTTATGTGTTTGAAGTTGGTATTCGGTGTTCTCTGACATTAAGAAAATGCAATGGAAGTTTATAGCAGGAAATGGCATTCTAACACATTAAGCACATGCCATGAGATTCTGGTTTTGCCAGAAAACTTGAAGAATAGAGAGTTATCAGTGAAGAAGTACTAGGTCAAGTTATTTGTAAGAAGGTACCGTGTGCTTTTTTTGGTGTGTGCCATTTTCTTCTGGGCTGTGGTTTATTATATGATGTATAACACCTGCATTGTCTTGAAAAGGTGCTACCAAAGACTTCATGTTAATATTTCAGCAGGCTTTCATAATCAGTATTGCCATACCAAGAACAATTTGCAGTAGCCGTCATTGCTTTGAGGTTTTTGAATGGAAACAATGGTGGATGTGTGCTATATAGTGCTTAAATGCCTAGTGTATGGGTTTACCTTTTGGCTGTAAAACTTTAAGGACAGTGTACAAAAATTAATTTCCAGTAAAGCTGTGTTTAATAGTAGCTGACAGAGGGAGTAGTACAACTCATCCAATTGCATTCACCTGGCTGGAAACGGTTTACTGTTTCAGCTGCAAGTAGCTAATTTGAATTGCATTTAGTATGTTGTTACCCTACATTAATATTAAGAATCCTGAGTTACATCCTGAGAAAATGACTTTTTTCTCCAGTACTTTCTTAGTGTTTTTATATGCCTGATTCTACCTCAGTCTTTGTGTACTAGTTGTGCATTTATTGATGATATGGCCCTGTTGAATTGCTATTCAGTATTCTGATGTAGTCACTGGGGATCTACGTGTTTCCATTTGAGTTCTTTACCTATTACATCTATTTTATTGCCAAAAAGCTATTTACACATTAGAGTTGTAAAAATTACTAGAATTGTTTCTGAGATATGCAGATTCAGAAATTGGAGGTGACTGTGCAGATGTGGTGATAAATGTACCGTGTAATCTCTGCAGTTGTTTGCTAAAATGGGGAAAACTGTTTTGCAGCATGGTGAGAAACACTTTAACATTTTAGTTTATTGTTGAGTTTGGAATCCTTGAGGCAAGAGGTTTGTGATATTCATGAGCAGTGAAGCTCCTTATCAATCAAAACACTTCATGTAGGCTTAGTTAACAGTGTGATTAATAAAATAGTAGTATATTGTATCTCAGCATGGTTTTATAATGCAAGTAGCGCAAATTAAACTTACGATGGTGATAACTATGAAGATAGATGATTAGAACTGTAGCAGAGGGATAAATTGTTTTAAAATTGCTCTGTTGTTGCTAGTGATTGCCTGTGAACTGGATGATACATTTGATGTGTGAATGATCCCGTTTATGCAGTGCTAGTGGTACAAGTGTTTAGTAGGTGTTTGTGGTACTGTGTATCCTTGAGAGGCATAAAAATTTCAGACTGCATCTAATAAAACAACCTGCCCTGCTTTAATTTTACTTTCATAGGGGCATTTTAAATTGTAATGGACATATTATCAAATGAGTATTTCCAGCTAATGAGCTATTGGGAAATACGTAAATATTAATGCTGGTCACATCTCACTTGAGTTGTTTTCTATATATATAATCTAATTTGAAGAAACAAGTTTTAAACAGTTACAATAAAATCAAGTGAAATATAACTTTCAGAGCTGAAAATTAGTTATTTTTTGAATTTGAGAAATACTAAAATTAACCTAATTCATGCATTTATCATACATGCCATTCATTTAAATGACTTGGGCTATGAAATTTAGTTCTCTGATGACTCTTTCAGATAGTAGTCAAATAGTAAGAAATATTCTCTCTCTGTTTTTCTCTCCCTATATAAATCTTTCTAAACTGTACAAGGTTATTTTCAATTTGCGAAGGAGTGTAATGACTTGAGAATAAATAGAAATTTATCGTTCTTAAGTTTAAAACGTTTCCTTGAGGATTTAATTGCTGAAGAGATATTTCAACATACTGCTGACAGGTCAAGATAAAAACATTCTTGGTTGTTATAGCTTTGCTACCTTTGTTTCATGTTATTAATTTACTTGGAAGCTGGAAGGTTGTGATATTTAATCTTCATACGAAATACTACTTAACATATCTCAATTTAACAGTTAAATGTATATGCTTTTTTATAATAAAAAAAGAAATTTTGCTATCACAATAAACCTTCTAATTTTTAAGTACTACTTGTGTGTTCTGCTCCTCTAGATGTGTAATAGTTTTTCTCATTCCTACCAAATATTGAAAAGCATCTGGGAAACAAGCCCTTTATTTGAGTGTTTTGTGATATCATATATGACACAGAGGAACGTTCAACATTTAGTCAAATATAGTTCGCTCTATCTGAAGCCTTTAAGGTATTCAAAAAATCACTTATCTGGAATTTGTGAAGACAGTAATTACAAATAAAAACCATTTATGAATGTGTTCTCCTTTTCAGGAATAATGTGTGTCTGTCTTTGAACTGTTCTCTTGAGATTTCCTTCCTTCATTCCTAAATCTCTTAAGAAAAACGAATTACTGAAAGTATTCTAAATATTCCATTATAAGCTAAAGAAGTATTGAATCTAGGTACTGAGATGGATAAGAAAACGAGTAATTGAATTTTGTTATTATTTTTATCTTTTTAAAAGGTAGACATGGTTTTTACACTTGGATATGTAAGGATTTGTCAAAGGAAAAAAGAGACATTTTCATTTTTTTCTTCATATCTTTTTCTGTCTGTCATCAATGGCATAAGATGCTTTCTTATCAACATAGTGCTTAAAATGTTGCTGTTAAATTGGTTTTGTGGAGTACTTCTTGATTAAGGCAGAGAGAAGGTTCTCAGTGTCTGCCTATTGAAAAAAGAGTAGGGTAAATTATGCAAAAACAGCTTAAAGAGGGAATTAAAAGGGAAATAGTAGATGGACAAGAGATGAAAAATTTAGATTGGAAGATGATTCTAAAATGATCCTGAGAAATTGAGGGGGGGGGGAAAAGTATCCAAGCTGTTTCCAATTCAATTACAAATGAATTACCTCGATTTGATGCTTGTTTACCGCTACCTTTGTGTTTCCACCATATTTCAGTGTGAGTATCCGTGTGTTTTTATTAGTTCAGTTGAGAAGGAAATAACTGCACAAAGTAGGTTCTTGGTGAAGTACCTTTATTTCTACATTGGTTGTTGGATTGACTCTTTAAAAAAATGCTTGCAGCCTGTTGTCAGTATTGTTAGATGTGATCCTGTTCCATGTTTACTTCTGTCATGAACATCAGTACTATTTATGAATAAAAGATGATGGTTTGGGTGGTTGATGTTATGTTGTGGTGGCTGGTTTTGTTTTGTTTTTAAATGAGGGGAAGTATTTGTTTGCTTTTTGAATATTCCTTGCCCCAGGAACTCATCTTTACCTAAAATAATGTTCCAAAGAAGATAGTAAGGTTCTAATTTACTTCTGTTTTGAGTATATTAATCTGATTTTATAAGTAAGTTTGAAAAGTATTCATTGTTTATTTGCAAGATATTGGAAAAGGTAGGACTTTTTACAGAAAAATCCCCTGGTCTCTTTAGTTTACAGAGCCAAGCAGCATATAGTCAATCAGTTAACAGACAAGCCTTTCAGTTCCAAAACTATTTACCTAACCAGTTTCCAGTGACCTCTGATCTGACGTGCTGAACAGTGGCTGCTCCCATTTAAGGGGAAATAAATGTGCTTAGAACAGAGTCTGCAATGATTAATTCTGTTAATATTTGGAACCTTTCCTAAACAAAGGTGTAGTGATTCTGTTAAGTACAATTGAAGAGCTGATCAGATACCTTGTGCATGGGTATCTTACTGTGAGTGATTTAGACTAGCAAATGTGTTTATAACCTGTGTAGTACGGTTTGTGCTATACAGATGTAACAGCAAATGTAAGGCTTTCATCTTAAATCTATCTAATAGGAACTGATAATAGCACTAGGAAATAACTTCTTATATCCCTTGCATTCATTGTATCTTTCTATATTAGCAACAGAGAGATTAGATTAGTTAAAAGATCTTATCAGAATTATGCTAAACAAGGGGATTCTGTTTGGATCACTGTGTTTAAATGTATTATTTCAGTACTTCTAGGCTTACTGGATATTTAAATTACACGTGTTGTGAGATGGATCTAAAAATTAATACTGAGGTATCTTTGTCCCAGTGCTATATTTTTTTATGTCATTGTTGACTCTGTTTGCTGTTGAGAAATAGTGCTATGAAATAGATTTAAAGGAACTTTTGACATGAACTTAATTTTCTAAATAATGTGCACCTTTATTAAATACATATGAGGAAAGTTAGAAGGGATATGCCTTGCTCTGTGTGTTGAAGTGGTTAACTACTCAGTGCTTGGATTCTGTATAGATACTTTTATACCATGATTATTGTAATTGTCAGGATAATTAACAGTATGATTCAACCCATACTAAGCAAGATTTTTTTTTCTATCTACTTACTCCATTGAGATAAGGCTTAAACATGCATCTTTAAACGTGAAACACATTGAACTGACTCATCTGTATGGACTTTGTGAACCCTACTTGTTAAACACTGTGTAAGGAGTTAAAAAATGATATAGTTATAACAGTCTACTGAACAGCTGAGCAAATAAATAAAAGGAAGTGATATTTGGATGGCAGGGAAGTAGACACTCTCCCTTTCTTTTTGCCTCTCCTAGCTGGCAGAAAGTACTTCCTTGTTTTAAATGTGTCACTTGCTATCATAGTCATCTTGGCTTTTCTTTTTTTGTGTTCAGAGCTATGGCTGTTAAAGTTCTGAGCTACAGTATAGACTCTTGACAAAGTTATATGCAAACTAATATTCACATTTTAGCTCTGTAAAACTCACTGAAGATGGGTTTCGTGGACAGTATAACTGGAAGTACTGTAATACAGCTTGTACAGCGTTCTGCATGTACATGTAAGGGATGGAGATGCACCTTGATAAGCAATGACTGTGACCTGAGAAGCAGGGTATGAAGACTCATTGAAACAGAGTAAGTGGCAAAGCTGGTGGAACTTGTTTTCTTCTGAATTTGTAATGTAGGGCATCTAGGTGTTCCATAATACTCCACTTGCAAGACTTTTACTGTTTCTCTGTTGTCTCCTCTGTACCTCTCTCTGTCATTATGTCTCTAGGGTAATAACTTCATACTCTCAGGGAACAGTTTTGCTTTGCAACATCAGTACCACTCCATTTTCTTGAGCGCAGAGTTTGAAGTTCAATCCCATAGTGTATGGAGTGGAAAAAATAATGCATACTCTGCTTCTTTGATGCTATGCCAGACTGACCAGAGCAGGAACTCTGAAGCTGGTGGCAGTCAAGATCTGTTTCCTCTTTCTATGAGTTTTTAGAAAACAGATCCTTTAGAATGTAAAAATAGATTGTCTCTCGTGTAAGAACTGGAGGGTGTTAGGGCTGTTTGCTCATTCCATCTCGAGTGGTTGCATTTTTAATAACACTGTGGAATTGTCTATAATTTGTAAAGGGACATTTAAGAATTTTTCAAGTTTTTAATATTTCACCAAGGGATTGTTTAGTCGCACACTAAAATATTCACCTTGTACATGGAATATCAGACCATTTAGTAATCCTCTGTAACTGAAGACTGAAATGATTTTTTAACACAACTTTTCAAAACCAGAAATCTTGCAGCATTGTTTCTCAAGCCAGGTACTTCATACTGATTTTATAGAGGCTAATGCTAGTCATGCACTCCCTTTGTACAGAACCCCTGCTTCATGTAAGGCGTTCCATAGCTATTGGTCAGACAGTGAATTTAGTATACAGCTGCTTTATTGATGTGTAGCCCCACTGTTAATACTCTTATTTCCATGTTGCTGTAGAGGTGGGATTTTCTCCAGGTATTTCTTATGATGAGCAGCAGCATTGTCAAGCACGGCACAGTAGGGTTTTTTTCTTACGATAGAATAGAATCATAGAATCAGTCAGGGTTGGAAGGGACCACAAGGATCATCTGGTTCCAACCCTCCTGCCACGGGCAGGACACTCTACCCTAGATCAGGCTGGACAGAGCCTCATCCAGCCTGGCCTTAAACACCTCCAGGCATGGGGCCTCAACCACCTCCCTGGACAATCCATTCCAGGCTCTCAACACTCTCGTGATGAAGAACTTCCTCCTCGTGCCCAGCCTGAACCTACCCATCTCCAGCTTCGCTCCATTCCCCCTAGTTCTGTTACTTCCTGATAGTCTAAAATGTCCCTCCCCAGCTTTTTTGCAGGCCTCCTTCAGATACTGAAAGGCCACAATAAGGTCACCTGGGAGACTCCTCTTCCCCAGACTGAACAGCCCCAACTCTTTATGATGAGTAAAGATTTTTTTTACGATGCATCATATCATGTTTAATTTATGGTTAAAGTCTTCCTACTTCCTTCTGCCAGTGACGTAACTAAGACTGAAATCTGTATATTTCAGTCTTCTATTAACTTGCATTCAACCACTCTCAAGTGACTTGGGAAATACCTGCTTTCTGGTTTGGCTATGATGAAACTACGATTCCCTGGTCTTTAGGAGAATGGACATAATTATGTCTTTTGCATATACAAGACAGGTGTAGTGTTGTCACTGTGTTAAAATGGGAATTATTTTAATCCAGTAATGCTTGACAATATATGATTTGTGGATTCTGATCCAGTTTTCAAAGTAGGATTTCCTGGTACGTATTTTATGTATGTTTGTTTTCTCAAGCAGAGATTTGTGGTTAATGATACGTGCTTTGTGTTTGTGTGTATTTGCGCACTTGTGTTCTTCTCAAATGGTAGTGGTGGTAAAGTAATCCAGAGTATCTTGCCTCCTTACTAACCTGTAGCTAAAGATGTTAAAGCTCCACCACAACAAACAACCTTGTTCACTGATAAGCATGATGTGAGGAAGCTGTAATAGGTAGCAGAAAGGAAAGGCGCTTATAAGAGCGTTCTGAGTGCTACAGACTATGTTCATAAAACTTACCGAGGGTGACAAGGAAATAGTGCACTTAGGAAACTGCTTTTCCTGTGGAGTGAGGCAGGCAGTGAGCATGCCACGGCAGACCAGGGCAGGAATCCCTGAGAGAAACAGAAAGCAGACCAGTAGGTGATTTCCAGTAGGTAACTTGTGAAGAACTTACTTTTTTCTTACTTAAATTGGCATCCTTATACAGTGAGGTTAATACACTAAGTTCATGTGAATGTGCCCATCCATTATTGGAAGAATTGTGGACTTGAGGGAGTTGAGATGGCATTCCTTTCTTCTCTTGTCTTTAATAGTAGTATTCAGTATCCCAGCTGTGAACTTGCAATCAATTTGTTCTACTGGTAGCAGTAGTGTGGGTGAAATGGATTGCTCTGCTGTAATCTCTAATTCGAGTCTCTAGTGTCTTTCAGATGATGAGATGATGTGCTAATCATAGAATCAACCAGGTTGGAAGTTACCTCCAAGATTATCCAGTCCAACTTGTCACAAAGCCCTACCCAATCAACTAGGCCATGGCACTAAGTCTCTCATCCTAGCTTTTNTCACCAGCTTCGTGACCCTTCTCTGGATATATTCCAGTATCTCAATATCTTTCTTGAATTGAGGAGCCCAGAACTGGACACAGGATTCAAGGTGTGGTCTACCCAGTGCTGAGTACAGGGGCAGAATAACCTCCCTCATCCTCCTGGCCACACTGTTCCTGATCCAGGCCAGGATGCCATTGGCTCTCCTGGCCACCTGGGCACACTGCTGGCTCGTGTTCAGCTACTATCTACCAGTACCCCCAGGTCCCTTTCTGCCTGGCTGCTCTCCAGCCACTCTTTCTTCAGCCTGTAGCGCTGCTTGGGGTTGTTGTGGCCAAAGTGTAGAACCCTGCCCTTGGCCTTTTTTAATCTCATCCCTTTGGCCTCTGCCCATCCAGCCTGTCAAGGTCCCAGACGATACTCAGATGCAGAACCTGATTCTTTTGTGGTTCTGCCTACAAATTCTGAAGTAGTCACAAATGTTTCTACTTCTGTCTGTGGTAGATTCCTGCACTTTCCTGGAAAATGAATCTGTCACACCTGTGAAGCTGTTAGCTGCCAGACATCCCCTTTTGCCAGACCTGACTTTCCATCAAAACTTTCCAAAGCAATTCCCTTGCTGTTGGTCTGAGGTGATCTTTAAAGGGAAAAGTGTAGACTTTTTTTTTCTCTTGCTCAATTGTTCTCCATTTTTAGCTTCACTTTAGAGACTTGATATATATGTTGTCTTACAGCACAGCTAGATCTCCAGTAGTCCAGTACTACTTTTGAGTTGTTTGCTCACTTTGTAATGTAAAAGTTTTTCTAGTCATAGAAACTGACTTTTAAATAAATTTACAGTTTTGTTTTTTTTTTTTAAAGAGGACATATGAAAGTTTAACAGGCAAATGCATTTTTCATTCCTAATTAATGCTATGAAGTCATTAATTCTTTCTTCTTTTGAACAAAGCAGTCTTTCATCCAGCTAAAAACAATTTTTACATATCAGTCCTTTTCCATATGCATATTAAGCATCTCAAGTTTGCATTTCTAGATGTTGCTCACAAATATTTTCAAGCTGTGACATACCAGTCTTTTTAATTTTTGCAAGCATAATAGCTTTGTGTCTGGAAGTTCAGCCTGCAAAATGTTTTCAAAAGTTCTTTTTAGGAGCTATTTTTCCTTTTCATGTCTGTAAAAGACTAGGAAATTTTCCTCATACTATTCTGAGTATAATGTCTATACCTAACTTTTGGTTTAATATGAAATTAAACTGCAAAGTACTGTGCAGTTGATGCATATGCACTTGTAATATTTTTTTTCATCTTAATCTGAGTACTTCTTTATTTCCAGTGTAGCTATGGCTTTTGATATTACTGCTGTAAACAGTCTCATTGCTATTAATCTTCTAGTCTACAAAATACTTAGACTTTAATGTTGCTCACAGACACAGTTTTTTCCCACTCTTTAATACACAGAATGTTTTCAGAGATGAATGAGGTATAATTTGCAGATTAGTCTGGAAGCTGCAATCCAGAACTCGTCAGAAAGCAGAACAGCAAGACACTTTCTGGTTTGTTCTTCATGTAGAAACAGCTCTTTGTTAGTATTTAGATGTAAAACTAATAGGATGTTTTAAAAGAGTAAACTAATGTTTAGCTGGAAGCAGTTCTTGTCTGCCTGTTAGAAAGAGACACATAACAGTTTCAAGGGGAAAATGAGACTGTAATACCAAATTGATAATTATAAAAACAAGGAGGCAGGAAGACAGAGATGTGATAATCAGTTCAGACAGTAAAATAGAAGAGCTATTATCCTGGGATGGAAAAGGAAGCAGGAATGCATGAAGATAGAAACAAAACTAGAAAACAAAACCAATTGGGTATTTAAGAGGTTTCAAAGAACAGAAAAACTGGAATGTGTTGTCAGAAGCAGATTAATGTAACATTGTAATTCTAATATGACTTTATAATCTTAATTTCTGATGAAGATGAAGGTTGCTTGTCATTAAGGTATTTAGGTCTGATTATGGTTCACATAATTTTTAATGTAGCACATCAAGTAGTTCTTAAACACAGACACTGCAAGTTTTAGGAAAAAAAGTCAATTAATTTACCTAGAGTCATTGCGTTCTTTTAAAATGTCAAATTGTTGGAACTTAATTCAAGGTCTTGTTCTTTTTATTCTTTTTAAATGAAGACCAAAAGTGCAGGCTGCATAATGTTTCACAAGAAGAGTTTGGTAAAATCTTAATGTGAAGTAGTGACTTTGTAATGATTTAATGACTTAAAACATTTAACTTCTGTAGTACAGTAAGTCTGTCTTATGCTGGACTGCTGATACAGGAAGGAAGGACATTATGCAGAATGTAACCTGTCCTTCACATTTATCCAGAATTCAGATTGATTTGAGAGACCTTCCTGGACTTTTAACTGAATAAACAAGAACTGCTGTGATTAGTGTTCAGTTACATAATCAAACATATTTTCTCATCTGGATTGCTGTGGACTTGCAGTTGTATGGTGAAGTGATTTGTTACTTTTCCTGAAGCGATAATAAAATACACAATTTCTATCCACAAATGCACTGGTATTTTTTTGATGACAACTCTTTTTTTGGGTTTTCCCTGAACAAGACCCTATTCTTGCTTTTCTGTCCACTGAGCACTTTTTTTTGCAGAATCTTGTGCTGGTCCCTCAAAATGGCAAATACTACTTGGGCAACTGCAGTCAGTTGAGTCAAATGAGAATATAATGACGGTAGAATAATGCACGCAAAATGTCATGATTTCAAATAAGATATTAAATAACATATTTTAAAGATACTGCAGTTGAATTACAGTAATTAATTTAGATTTATGCAGGTCTGTGTTTAATATGATTCCTAAGGCTTTCAGCTGTGTTGCCTTGAGATGAACAAAGTAGATGCCAGTGAAATGGAGACTTAATTAGTAATTTGATGATGCAGTGTACTATGAATCATTTAGTAAAATGGAAATGTTTTTTACACTATTTGATACCATAGGCCTTTTAATGCAAGTAGAAATAGTCTCCAAAGTCTATGAAAGCTGGAAACCAATCCTTTAAAAATCTCAGTCTGGTTTAATGCCTTGCTTCAGGAACACTATGAAATACGGTGTTCATACTGTAAGCATTCCCTCTGTGCTTATCCCTCTAAAGACATCTGCTATGTTTTTATTGGTTCTTGAGGCTTGTCTCGGGGAGAAAAGTTGCTGAGTTTAAACGAGGAGGAGCTTTCTTGATTTTGGTGCAGATTTAATTCAGCTTGGCTTCTTGCTGGGATGTTTCAGCTGCCCTTATTGTAAAACTTGTTTAAGATGTGGAGACCTGGGACTACATTTTATAATGGATGACCACCATTCATTAGTTGATGTTAATCAATTTAATGATACTCAGAAGCATTTTCAATAAAATACTCTGTTTTATTTTGGTGTTTTTATTTGGTTTTGTAGATGTGTTGTTTGTTTGGTTTTTTTTTCATTTGTTTGTTCTTTGTTTCTAAGAAAACCTGCTCGGGGAGCAGGTGCTAAGGGACATGGGGAGTTACTAGATGAACAACAATATACCTTTGTCTTGGAATATGTTTTGAGAACATATTTGGCTATCAAGATAGTAGTTAGCCAAATATTGTAAGGTGTGCTCTTTAGTTTTTTCCTTTTTTCCCCCTGATTTTTAGTTAATGCAGTGTTCACATTTCTTAAAGGCCTCAGCCAATTACTGCACTTACATACTTACTTTGGTAAATTTTATCGAGATATCATTTGTCTTGACTTGTATCTCAGTGCATTAGTTTGTTTGCCTTTGTGGCAGTACGTGTTCCTGGGTGAAAAGGAAACTTTTGGCTTAATCAAGGCCCAGGGCTCAAATGCTCTGGAGAGCAACTGAAAGGACTGCTTACATTTGTGACTTGCCTCTAGAAGCCTTTCTGAAAAGGCCATTCCCTTCTGTCTATTGATTGATGTTGCCTTTTCTCATTTCCCTCAGTGTTATGGTTGAACAGTGAGAGGTGATTTTTGTGACTCTGGATTTGCATTCACTGGTTTATCACAGACAATTTTGGAAACTGTGAAGCTAATCTGTTTGCTTAATGTGTATTTGTTTATCTGTTAAATGAGAGCTCTGTTCTATTGTACATACATGACTTAGGGAGAACTTAAGAGATGTTAGTATGTCCAATTTAATCTAAGGAATTTGTTGTTTATGTGAGAATTTATTGTGGTGGCTTTATTTTTAATACAAATTACAAATCATCTGCAGATTTCTTTTTAAGACATCCAACTTTGATCATTTGTAAGCCAGTTTTCAAAATATACTTTGGTAGTTCTTCAAAGTGTTACTTTCTTACCCTTCCTACTCTGTACTTCATTCTAAATGCATAGTGTAACTGCTGGCTGAAAATTGGCAGTGAATAACTAGATACCACTAAAAAAATGTGAATATACTACTACTTTAAAAATTAAAATAAATGTAGACTAATGGGCTACTAAATTATGATTTACATACTTTATTTAGGAAATCATTAATACATCCATGAATACTTTTACATATATTAGGAAGGAGCTGGTCTAATGTAAAAGTCTGCAGTGTGATGAGGACAGCTAATAGGGTTTAATTTTTTTCTTACATGGGGCTTACTCTGTTCAGGTTGTCCTGTTTATGTTCTATGCATATTCCTCATATAGGAAGGGAACAAATTCATTCTTCCTTTATGGGACTATGTGTTAATCCTGCAAAGCTGTCTTTGCACAAAGCATGCTGATTCTAGAAGCAGATGAAGAAGAATTGAGGAAAGGAAGAGTTTTTGATAATTGGTTAATGATGAAGTACTTGTGGTAAATTGTGAGAGGAGAATAATATGTCAGATGTACTCACCTTTTTTCTATTCCACTTTCATATTGATGTCAGAGAACTCATTTTGATGAGTTTGTGTTGATTGTTGTTTTTCTCACTTGTTTGGACAAAATATTTGGAAAGCCATCCTCTCTCATTATATTTTTTGAAACATAAGTAATACGGTGTTTTGTAATACTAATGAAACATCAAAACCAGATGAGAAAACTTTGTGGACTTAAGGAGCTTATGTAGGACAGCAAAAACTTTGTTCTGCTGTGCACTGAAAGAAGTAGGTTCACTGTATTGGATGTTGGCTTTGTGCCAGAAGTGCCTTTGAAAGCTTCTTTTGGATGATAGGTTAATGTTGTTGGAGTAATTACAAAAATTACTGGAATATAAAAAGTAGTCTTCTGGAAATTGATGTATTTTTGTGCATATATGCAACAGTGATTTGAGATTACAATACAGTAACCACCTCCTTCTTTCCACACAAAAACAATGCATATACAACTTTTCTAAAAAGAGTAGAAGGAATATCACTTTATTTGACCAAAGATACTGAGTATGGAAATATCTAATTGGTGTAAAGCAGGCGCACCAGAACAATATGAGATGCAGACCGTGGTTTCCCAAATGTACTTAAATCTTAAGTCTCTTTTTTGTCTCTTGGCTCTTAGTATGGTTATCTGGTGAAATAGGTCAGAGAAGATGGTTGTGGTTTTGGTGGAGAGGGTGATGCAGAGGCAGGAGTATGCAGCTGGTAAAGGAACAGGATGGATGCTTTGGTTGGCAATACTTACATGCCATTGGATTAAAGTGTTCAAGGCACTAATGGCCATGGTGGTTGGTCCATAATGTAGGGTAAGAGCTGCAAGGCAGGATTTGAGAGCAACCTTAATCCCATTACATTCTTTTTTTATTAGTCTTATTGGTTGTATATAGTCATGCTGTCTTTATCTCTTTCAGTGAATACATTTTCCTAGAGTCTTAAGCCCTGCAGCATTTTATGAGTGACTGTGGTTTAACTTCAGATCATTTCAACTGCATGTTGAAATTGAACTCCAATTGCTAATACTAAAGGTGGACATAATTCATTAGTTTCAGACAAACTATTGAATCTGCACTGCTTCTGAAAACACCCTTCACAGGTTGTGGTGTTTTTTGTTTTGGGTGGGGTTGTCTTTGTATTGGTGTGGGTTTTGGGTGAGGTTTTTTTGGTTGGTTGGTTGGTTTGGGGTTTTTTGGGGGGCGGTGGTGTTGGTTGTTTGAAAGTGTGGTACTTTTGACTTTCTTCTTGGTTTCTGCCTTTGCTTTGCTGTAACTTTCTTAATGGCAAAGGCAGGTTTACTGTCTCTGGAGTCTTCTGTTATAGCCCATTGTGAGCTGTGTACGTAGATTTGCTTTAGTAAATGTTTTTTGTGTGCAGACTACACCCAATGTAGTCATGCAGCTATAGTTTACATTATTTTTCTTTCAGTGGGTAGTCATAAGAGTGGAAGTAACTTTTTGTATTCAACTAAACAAAATGACAAGATACCTCTGTTGGTGGAATGGTCTCTTAGTTATGTAATATTGTTCTTTGTCATAGTGGAAAAGATTCACTTTGGAAATAAAGGATTTTTAGGGGAAAAATAAGCACACTTGCATTGTTAAGGTGATCAAAGATTGCATACAACGTAAAGTGCAAGTATTGTTTTTTACAAAATGAGGTAGTTGTGTGACTGCACATATGGCTTATTGTTCTGATATATGGCTGGCATGTGACTAATGTATAACTTGAATTCAAGTTGCAAGCATTATTGCACAGCTCAAATAAATGATGAGCTTTTTCAGGTGCTGATGTGATTCCTAACTAATTCTGAGTATTTTTGTTTCTAAAGGATCAGTTTGACAACTTGGACAAGCATACACAGTGGGGCATTGACTTCTTGGAAAAATATGCAAAATTTGTAAAAGAAAGGATAGAAATTGAGCAAAACTATGCAAAACAACTGAGGTAAGGATTTTTTCCTTCTTGAAAGATTCTGAGCAATTACTTTAAAATACTGTATCAGGTCATGTGATATTATTAATAACCATTTTTCATTTACAGAGTGAGTAAGATCACTAGTTTTTGGTTGTTTTTTTTTTTCATGATAGAGAAGCTTCTATTTACCAGTCCAAACCAGAAAATTGTATTTGTCTGTATGCTTCCTTGCTCTTTTGCCTGCTTCCATCCTTCTCTTCCCAGCTTCCCTTCAAATTTTTTAACTCAAAAGATTCAGGACTTAAATTTTAAGATTCAAAACAATTGTGTGTTTTTCCACTGGCTATCAGCATGTTTGTTGTAAAGTGTATTATTCACACCTACATTTTTTTGGTGTGTTTGTGTTCAACCAGCTTTAAGTCTCCACTTCTAATTGATTTCTCAGGTTGAATTGGCAAGAGCTACACTACATTGTGTTAAGAAATCTGAAATATTGAGTAGAACTTGAGAAAGCAGATTTTCCTGTCCTTAAAGCACACCCTTTCCATAGCTAGTCTTATCCCTTTGGATGAGACTGCAGTCCAACCACTTTGTCTTAAATCTCCAGTTTACTTCATGCTGTTGCCAAGTGAAAGATCTTTTAGGTCCAGCAGGAATTTCCCAATAGGGATTGTATAAGGATCTCACAAGAAGGAGGAGTAGCAGCAATGAAATGGCAGAGAAATACATCCTTCAGAATAAAGTAGGATTGATTTTTTTTTTTTTTTTTTTTTTTTTTTTTTTTTTTTTTTCCTTTTACCAAAAGGTGCACAGTATAGTGCTTGAGAAACAAGATTTAAAGTAGGACAATCCTCTGAACTTGGCTGTTTTGAATTTGGGGATTCAGCTGAAGCTGCTGCCTATCCCTTGTTGGACTGAAACTGGCAGCAGATTCTCTCTGGTGTCTTCCATCATCTCATCACTGGCAAACTAGGTTGTAACCAGATGCAGAGTTGAGAAATCTTTCCTCATAAATGCAGTAGTGAGGTTCACAGCTGAGGGTATGGATGTTCTCTATCTAGGCTGCTCATTTNCCAGGTTCCCTGTCCCTGCTTCCACTCTCAGTTATCAATATTAATCTAACATAATACCCCACTACTTTGCTGAAAGAATTTTGTTTGTAAAAGGAAGGAAATAAATACCACTTTTCCAGAGCTGGTGTGGAACAACTTCAGGAGGTAGCATGCACAGTACCAGTTCACAGCCCATCTTTGATTTGATTTCAGTTGTCTGTTTGAAAATGGAAGTGTGTTTTATTTGCACAAATATATCCAGGTCTTTTCCTTAGATAGTATGAACGAATGCCATTTTGCTTAATTACGTGTTTAGAGGTTCATTTCACAGCTAGCAAGGTGGAACACAGTGTTTTACTGCAGGATTTGACTAAAAATAGGAAATTTTCTCTGTTCAGCTGTTTACTCTTTGGGATACAACTATTGATTTTTCTCAAAGTGTCTTTCAAAACCTAAAGAGTTATGTCGAGTACACCTTCTGTCAGATGGCTGAACTGACTGTCCACATGCAGTAAGTATGACAGTTTTGGGGAGCACAGGCCTTGTTGCTCACGTGTTGTACATTGTATGCATGCACTTCTTGCCTGCTGCCAAGATGGGTCTGGACAGCACACTCACAAGAGGGCGACTGATTTTCTGCCAGTAGACCAGTTCCTGAAGTTAACTGTTTGATATTCTTGTCTGAATATTCCTTGGGAGAGAATTGACTGTTAGTAGTGAACTGTCTTTTGAGTTTTTGACTTGATTTCAGCCACTGTTGCTCTTGAGGACACTGTTTTTAATCATGTAAAACAGCTGTAAGGCCCCAGAGGAGAAGTTTGAAGAGATAGGATCTTGGAGATGGACTATGTTTATGGTGAATTTTAATACTGGTAGCATATGTCCTCTGGGGTAGATGTTAATATGTCTGATTGAAATTTCTGGTTTATAATTTTTTCCCTTCTGTAATGAATAGGAGCTGAGAAATAATGTTGAACATCTCTTCATAATGAACTTTACAACTGAGATTTATTGTTCCCTTGCTTAGTAGATCTATCAACAGTACAGTGAGTGGCTCTCTTAGTACTTGAATGGAAGACAAGAGAGAAACAAGTTTAATGAGGGAGGTAGTGTCATTGATGTATGGTGGTACTTCTTTTTTGTCATGGTTTCAGTCTATGCCAAGAACATTGTTGATATTGTTGATGGATCTTATTCTTGTAAACCCCAAGATGAAAATGTGAGTGGATTTTTCATAGCAGTTGTCACAAATTAGAGTCCGTGTCCTGGCAGAAATTCACTTTCACTTGGTGTATACCCTTGCATTTGATAATGATTGGGGTTTTTTTGTACTGTCACAACTTAGTAATGAGACTTCCCAAGTGCAACAGTGCTTCTGAGTCATCTTAGAGGTGACAATTGATGCATGTACTTCATATGAGGAACTGTTTGATTGAACTCAGTGTATTATTGTATGCAGTTATTGCAGTTTATAGCTGCTGAGTAGATCCAGAAATTATAACCTGTGAGATCTCTGTCCCAGTGCTGGTTTTAATGTTGCATGTCATTCCTTGCTATTCTTCTTTAATAGGCAGTTCTTGATATGGTGGAAAAGTATAAGACAAGTTGAAACTGTTGAAACCTCAAATGTCCATGGAGAACAAAAACCTGTCTAGAAAGCTTGCCTTGTTTTTTTTTTGTTCTGCCAAAAAGGAACTCTGATTTTTTTTCTTTTTTTGAGGTAATTTAAAGGAAAATTTTAAGTTTTTGTAGTTCAGATGTCATCTGAAGTACTGTGGTACCTTAGTGTTTGTGAAGTTTAAGCTGTTGCTGAGTTACGGGAATGTGGATCAGGACACTTGCATTGTAGATGAGCAAATTTTATTTTTGTATGATTCTTTAATTGGTTCTTATTTTATAATTGTGAAGAAATAGTTTTAACATGTGCCAAATTACTGGGCACTTGGCTGAATTTTGTAATTCAATTTTCAGATCGTAGTTGTGGATTTGTGGTTTTTTTTGGCTTCAAAGAAGTGAGGTGAAGGTCTGTTTTGTTTGTTTCCATGTTACACATAATAATTAGAATCATAGAATCAGTCAGGGTTGGAAGGGACCACAAGGATCATCTAGTTCCAGCCCTCCTGCCATGGGCAGGGACACTCTAGCCTAGATCAGGCTGGCCACAGTCTCATCCAGCCTGGCCTTAAACACCTCCAGGGACGGGGCCTCAACCACCTCCCTGGGCAACCCATTCCAGCGTCTTGCCACTCTCATGGTGAAGAACTTCCTCCTCACATCCAGTCTGAACCTACCCATCTCCAACTTCACTCCATTCCCCCTAGTCCTGTCACTCCCTGACATTTGAATTGACATCATGACTCCCCGAATTCTGGAGATTCACTGCTTTTTAAATTCTGTCTGAATCATTATCATACTTGAGAAGGCAGAGGAGTTTCACTTCTGTGATGTTAGGCAGTAACACAAGTTACACATGCAGTTATAGATGAATTTATACCCTGCAGAACAAGATTTCTGAATTCAGTCAACTTCTCTATTGTCAGTTTAAAGAAAATGACGAATTCTCATGAACTGTTGGTGTATTCCCTTTTATAGTTGTATGTTATGATCTCCAGAGACATCTAGTTGATCTAAACAAATGTAATTTTCTTGTTCCTTCTGCATGTCATTGTTTGTAAGTGCTTTTTTGTTTCTTCTAAGTATAATACTAACATTTGTGTGGTGACATTATTTAAAATGAGTGTAAGCTCAAATGTGAAGTTATGGACACAAATTATCAACTATTTGTGTTCATTTATCAAATCTCTGCTTGACTGGACCTGAGAATTTATTATCATTCAAGTACAGATGTGGCAGGCATGTTTTACAGTGATGTTTTTGTGGTCTAAGACATGCAGTTTCTTAGTGATTGCAAGGCTCTTCAACTCAAATTTCATGTTACGATTTTTGATGATGTTAGTAAATGGAGCTCATTGTTACTGGTTTCACTCAGATTATGATATTTATATGCAATAACTGAAGTCACCAGAACCCCACTGAAAGTATTACTTGATATATAAATACGAAATGCTTTAAAGTACCTTGAAGTTTGTTCCCAGCCTCTTCTATAATATGGTGTATGAGATGATGATGCAGTATGCAAGTTGCTACCTTAATACAGATTCTACCATAATGATGATGTTGCTCTTGTTCTTTACACTCTATATTAATTAAGCAGCACAATTGAATGTGATTAGTCCTGTATGAAACCTGCTTTCAGATGGCCGTAAGATAGCCTGTGGTAGAAGTCTAAATTGTACTTCCAGAGAGGTGTCATCAATCTATGCATTTCTAAGGAAATTTCTCTCATGGATTTGTCTCAGTTCTCATGGTCTGCAATTACTACTGCAGTTTTCCTCTGAAGTAGTCCAGATCTGGGTTTTGGGCCCTGATGATTAGACAGACATTTAGGATAAAAATGGTAAACAACGTTGTGACTCTTTAAAGATTATCTGCTTCCTCTTTGAAATAATGCTTCACTCTTGAGATCCACACTCATATTAGCTGCTTGTCAATCTGTGGGGGTTTTTGAGGATTTAAATTCAGTTCTACTGTTTTTTCTAAGTGTCGGTGTCCTCCTCTTGGAAAAACCATTTATGCTTCGTTTTTCACATGAATTCTGTCTTTCTGACTAACTTAGAGTTCTTCATTTGCTTTTTGTTCTGTATTTATTGACTTCGATTATTGTACCTTGTGGTGTTATTGAACCTTAAGTCCTGTTACACAGTGTCTCAAAACTGCATATTCCTGTGATGATAAGGTAGGCAAGACTGACTAGTAAAAGTGACTTTTATTAGGAGGAAGGCTTATGGCTTTTATTCTTCCTAGAAATAGGAAATTGTTACTTTAAAAAATGAAACCAGAATAGAAATCAGCATGCTGGCAGTGCTTGTGACCCTTCTTCCTTGGCACTTCAAGCTGTGTGTTTTTAATTAAGTGCTTTCTTTTCTCATTTAAAACATCTCTGAAAGTCTTCCCTTGAAAAAGTTCGTGTGTGGTTTCTTAGCTACAGCATCATATCCTTGTTACACATTTATGCACCTTCTGAATAATCATGTGAATTTTAGGAGTTCCCCATTTGTGAAGCAAAGCAGAAATGTAAGAGAAAAGAAAACATGGAAGTTACCAAGCAAAGAAGGTTGTGTTTTAGTTTTGTTTTTTTTCCTGTGTTTATGCTTTTTCTGATCAAAATGTCTGTGTTTAGTCCCTGCCAAGTTGAATGTTACAATGGATAGTGGATAACAAAAATCAATTCTTGTTTAGAATCCATTAAGAAAGTTCTTAGAAAATTTGTAAACACTGGCTTCAAAAAATAGTTTCTGTTTCTTAGTATGTGGTGATGTAAGGACTTGACTATCATATTGTCATTCATCTCTCCAATTGTAGTGTCTGAGGATAGAAAAAGATAAAGGTTCTAAGCACCTATTCTCGGCTTATGTTTTGTGATATATACTTCATGGAATCGTAGAATCAACCAGATTGGAAGAGTCGTCCAAGATCATCCAGTCCAACCTATCACCATAGAGTTTTTTGATTGGAAAAGACCTTTAAGGTCATTGAGTCCAACCCTTACCTAACTCTACTAAGTCTGCTAATAAACCTTTGGCACCACATCTATGTGTTTTTCGAACACCTGCAGGGATGGGGATTCAACTGCATCTCTGGGGAGCCTACTTATGTGTTCGGTAACCCTTTCAGTGAAGAATTTTCTTCTAATACCCCATCTAAACCTCCCCTGATGCAACTCGAGGCTGTTTCCTCTCTTCCTATCACTTCTTCAGGGAGAAGAGACCAACACCGACCGTGCTACAATCTCCTTTAATGTCGTTGTAGAGAGCGAGAAGGTCTCCTGAGCCTCCTTTGCTCCAGACTATACAACCCTGATACCTGAGCTGCTCCTAAGACCTGTTCTCCAGACCTTTCACCACCTTCATTGTCCTTCTCACCTTAATGTCTTTCTTGCAGAGAGGGCCCCAAAAATGAACGTTGTACTCAACACGTGGCCTCATCAGTGTTGAACACGGGAACAATCACTTCCCTGGTCATATACATTACACTGTTTCTGATACAGTCCAGGATGCTCTAGGCCTTCTTTTCCACCTGAGCACAGTGCTCTGGCTCCTGTTCAGCATGCCAGGACATAGTCTCACTACTTGTACCATTGTACTGTAGAGGTAATATGACTTTCAAAGGAAATGTGTGCAGTTTGCTTATTTTAGATGGAAGCAGGATTAGCAGCCTTGTTTTAATGATAAGATGTTTCATAGTTTGCAACAACCGAAGTTACTCTGTTTCATAAAATCTTCCCACACTACTCCTCTCCTTTTTTTTTTTTTTTTTCTTTGTAGTGGTGGGAGTATAGTTTTTTTACAAAATACCATCCCTTTTCACAGTATAGAAGTTTGAGTGAAGTCTATCTCGTGCCAGTTAAAAGCCAAAACTGTTCCATGTATAATCCAGGTCTTCCTCAAGAACACACTTCAAAAACTCTTCTCTGACAAGCTCAAAGCAAACAGTTACCTCTTGAACAAAACAATTCAGTTGTGTGTATGTATTTTGTTATTTGGGATTTTTAATTCTTAAATAGAGAAGGTATGATTATTTAGAGATATCTGGGTGAAAAAGCTGCCAGCATGGTATTGCTTCTAGTTATGGACTGTTAAATTATTGATATGCATTATTTTTTGCTGAGATGTTAAGTGTTATTTTGATACTATAAGCAACAGGCAATCTGGTCCACAGTTTAAACATTACTAGCAAGATTTTGATTACAGAATTTCTAAAATTGGAAAAGACCTTCAAGATCATCAAGTCAGATCATTAGTTTCACACTCACAAGTCCTTGACTAGACCAAATCCCTCAGCACAACATCTAATCACTATGAATCACTATGGTTGGAAAGGACCACCAGGATCATCCAGTCCAACCTGCATCCCAGCATCCTTCATCACTAGACCATAGCCTCAAGCACCACATCCACTCTCTTTAAACACCTCCAGGAATGGCAACTCCACCACCTCCCTGGGCAGCCTATTCCAGTGCCTGACCACCCACTCAGTAAAGAACTTCCTCTGAACATCCAACCTAAACCTCCCCTGATGCATCTTGAGGCCATTTCCTCTTATCCTATCATTAGTAATTCAGAAGAGACCAGCTCCAGCCTCACTATAACCTCCTTTTAAGTAGTTGTAGAGGGCAATAAGGTCCCCTCTTAGCCTCCTCTTCTCCAGACTAAACAACCTCAGTTCCTTCAGCTGCTCCTCATAGGTCATGTTTTCCAGACCTCTCACCATCATTGTCGCCCTTCATTTCACCTCTGACCTCAAAAAAGCACAAAGGTTGAAGATAAGCAATTTGATAAAAATCCTATGTATTGGCTGGTTTTCTTCTGTACAAAAAAGGGCTTGTTGTTTGTTGTTTGTTTGTTGTTTGTTTCCTCACAGGGAAAGGAAAAGAACTGTAGCAGAGTTAGTTTCAATTTTACTGTTTTATAGAAATAACTGACAGTTCTGAAAATAATTAAGAATGCAACCAATTGAAGGTATGAATAGCCACCTACTAAAAATGAGAAGGAAATGATACCTTTTGTTTTTTAAGACTGACAACACGTGTCTTTTTGAATTGCAAGCATTTTTCAAGACCTCGTTGCTGTCAGAAAAACAATATTGTAAGTCAAGACAATTTTATGCTGGAAAAAAAATGGTTGCTTGGAAGTTTAAAGCAGAGGTTGACATAGAGGAAGATAAGAATCTTAAAAATCACTGGACCTTCTCTCCTCTTATCTCTCCTGTCTGTAAAATGGCATGGCTTCTCGTTCATCATGGGATTGGGGATATTTGTAGCAGTGTATGTAACTGCAAATATTCTGTGGTTGTTTGTGTATGCAGTGTATGCCTATGCCATTTCTACTCTAGACGGTGCGGCTTGTATGTTTCTGTTTGGTGCTGTTCCTGCATTGTATGATAAGCAAATGCCTTCATAAAAATGTTTTGAGAAGTTGAACACTGCTGTATAAAGTGCTGGTCCCATGGATCGTATTTCAGAGATTTTCTCTGTTCCAAACCCCTGATATTTACAACACTTTTGGAAGGGCAAAAGGTAACATGTTTTATGAAAAGAAATGCCTCTGGAAATATCATTATTGAGGATTTGGAGATTCTGTGGTTAAAACCTTCAGCCTTAGAGTACACCCAAAGCTTAATCCAGGCATGGAATTCTGCATTTATGGCTATAGCATACAGCTTGTGCTATATATATGTTACACAGTGATCGTGTTTTCTTTTTCTTGTCTGCTAGCTTTTGCATGTGTGAAAAGAATGTTAAATAATAAACTTAATATTTTATGTCTAGTCACTGTGCAGTTAGGGGTTTTAAAATACTTGGTTTAGGTCATACTGACTTGAAGATGGCATATTTCTGCCTTGTGTTATCTGAAGGACCCTTATAAGATGACAGAGGGAATAATTTCTTCCTTGAAGTATTTAAACAGAAATAACTTATTCTATGTGTATGTCTTTTGAAAAGAGACTAAAATACCATCTTTTTTTCATTCTTCCTTAATAGGAATTTGGTTAAGAAGTATTGTCCTAAACGTTCACCCAAAGATGAGGAACCCAGGTACAAAAATGTGTATTTCAAGTTCTGTGTATAAGAAGTGAGGGTTACTGTACACTCATATACTCTGCCCTTTTATGGGTTTTAGTTGTTTCTTCTTGGATGTTTTATTGTTGCTTGGTCTGTTTGTTTGTTTGCATGGGGATTTTTGGTGGGTGTTTTTTTTTGGTTGTTGCTGGCAGGGGGCGGTTGTGTGGTGTTGTTTTTTGTTTGGGGTGTTGTTTTTTTTTTAAGATAAAGGATTTAATTGGCTAATATAACAAAACAATTGTGCTTGGCTTCTTACAGTTCTGTTAAGCATGAAACCTGAGTTTACTTCTATTAATATTTTAAAGCAGTAAACATGGCAGGTTGTACATGCTTCGTTCCAAATTAACCTCTAGGTAGCTGAAAGTTTGAAAGCAGAAGTTTAGTATACTGTGTACAGTCCAGTACTATTTTTTTTCTAATAGAAAAGCCATTAATTATTTTTCTGATACAAAAACAAATATGGCCTTAGCCTGTGGGGTTTTTTTGCTTAGTTTATTAGAGCTTTTCAGTGCATTTGCACACCAATACAAATGTAGCTATGCATTTGTATACTGGTGCTTGAGTGTACACAAAATGGTCTTGTTTTTGGCAAGAAAAGCTCTTGAAACTACTGACTTATATTGACTCCAGACAGAGTAAGTGAATGTCTTAACTGTGGAGGTGCAATTTGTGCTAAACAACTTCATGATTATTTATCAGAGAGGTGCTTGTTTTGCTGTCCATAATAATTTTTAATTGGAAGATTCATTCCTTTTTTCTTCAGTGATAACTCCTAGAAAGGAAAGAAAGTGCACAAGTTTCAGATCGTGGCCAGAGCACAGGCTGTGTACAGAGTGCCTAGGATTTTCTCTGTCTCTTTTAACTAGTTAGAGATCTGTACCACAGGAAATGGGATTTATAGTGCTAGGATGGCATTTGAATTCTCCAGAGCCAAGCCTATGGAGATGGCAGTGTTCCATAGTTAAGAGAGGAAGATGTATTTTTTAATGTGGTGCCTGTTTGTTGTTTTTTTTCCTTTCTTCCCTTCCACACACACTTGTCTACCCTTTGCCCCTCCTCTTCCCCCTTTTTTAGTGCCAGCCATAGTGGCACCTTACTTCCAACCAAGAGGTGGGCAGGCAAACAGGCAGCTGTCTCCAGAGCTGATAGCAAACTTGTTCTGAGTGCTATGATTGGCATGTTCCACCCTCAAGACTACCAAGCACATCATCTCTGCAGCAAGTTCAGCCTCCGAGCCTAGGGACGTACGTATCCGTTCCCAAGCTCAGGCCTCTCAGTTGACAGCTTAGGAGATACCACTATACCACAGGGCTTTCCAGGTAGTATTCTTCTTCTTTCTTTTCCATCCACAAAAATCCATATTCTTATAAAGTGTATTTGAAGAGACGTTGCAACGTACAGTACATGCTAGGCTTAAAGTAGGCTTTCCCAACTTGCATTTCTCCTGTAGCTCAATTAACATTAAGATAAGGTTTATTGTAACAAATGTATGTTTTTTTTCTCTTGAGTCAGGAGCACAGACTATGCTAAAAACCCTGTCTCACTTGTTGTATATGTGTGTTTGTCTGCTTTCTGTCAGGTTCACTTCGTGTATTGCCTTTTTTAACATCCTTAATGAGTTGAATGACTATGCAGGACAACGAGAGGTAGTTGCAGAAGAAATGGGACACAGAGTCTATGGAGAATTGATGAGATATTCTCATGATCTAAAAACCGAAAGAAAAATGGTAATTTCTGTGGGTTTATTTGATAAGAAGTTAGCAAAGTGGATATGTCTACTGAATTGATGCATTTATTTATCCAATTCCAGGAATTTGGCAGTCAGTAGGTTTTGTAATATCTACATAAAATTAAAGTTATTCTGTGGTTTGTTTTTTTTTTTACTGGTTTACTACAGTTACTAAAACTAAGGTCTTGGGAGATAGTGCTTACTAGTCACTTTATTGCCAGTGTAATTTTCATTTCTGATGCTGTTCTAATATCATCTTCCAAAAAATACTGGTAACTTGGTGTGCAGTATTTCCCACAAAGAGTGTCAGAGCAGGGATTCATGGTAATAGTCCTAAAAATATATGGAAATTAAACTTATTTGTGGTGTTTTTAGCATCTTCAGGAAGGGCGGAAGGCGCAGCAGTATCTGGACATGTGCTGGAAACAGATGGATAATGTGAGTTTGTGTTTTGGTTTGGTTTGTTTTTTCTTCTGTCAAACACAGTAATATACAGCCTAATGGAACTGTTGTCATCTGTCTTATTTAGGCTGTATTAATGAATGTCCAGATCAGACTTAGCAACATCCAAAATACAGTTCAATGGATTTGTAGGTCCATATTCTATAAACATCTCATGTGTGTGTTTCACTGAAGCCTTGGGTTTTATCCAGCATAAGGAATCTGTTTTTCATGTGGGTACAGACTTCTTTGGTTGGTTCTCCACAGATTACTTTTGCTCTAGAGTGTGTAGTTTATTGACATGAATATGAAATCTTAAATCACTGTATTTAACTTGAGTTTGTGGGCTTGTTACATGAAGTCTATTCAAGAGTACCAGTGTAGACCTATTACACTTTCAGGAGGTAGAATTAATTAAGTTTTAACAAAGAAATACAGGAATCAAATGCCTCTAGAATTGATGATAAGCTCCTTTTTCTTGAGAGACTTGCTTTTATAGGTGAGAAAATATAAAATTCGACCCAGTGTGTTCCAGATCATTATGAATGAATATTGGAGAGCTGAATTTTTGTTTTCTTACTGTGGTAATCAGTGCCTTGTTTCAGTGTCATATCAAGCAGTTGAAGTCATGGTCAGAAGATAAATGTGATAGTTTTTACACACTGTCACACTTCACCAAGATAATTCCCATGCTTAACCTCAAACACTTGTGATGCAGTGTACTGTATTTGCTTGAATGCAAAGTGAATCTTCTATATGCATACAGCTTTTAAGGGCCATTTGCCTCAACTGCCTTCAGTGGCACTGAATCAGGAGAGCAGTGCTCTCTCACACACAACCTCTCTTCCTAGTTTGTTTCTAGAGATACTAATTTTTTGAGGTGCGTATTTCCCTACAGCAGTTGTCTCAACAACAGCTGGATAGTTTGAAGATCAAGTAGATGGAATCCTGCTGTCTTGTGCTGCGTGTAGCTGGGCTAGTTGATGTTCAGTACTGATTATACTGGATGGATGTGTCAAGATCTTATAATGTAGATAACTCCTTCAGATGACTTTCAAAATAATGTAGTTGAATTTATTCAAGTAATTGATAGAAGGGAAGTTGAGAATTGTGTTCGTAGAAGTCCAGATTTAAGTTTTCTGCCCCCTAGCTTTTATTTAGTTTACTGAAATTGGGCTAGAAATTGGGCTTGTTTCTTTATAACTAGCTGTGGATCTTCAGTTATTTTGCTTTTTGATCACTTATATTTTGTAGCAAAATTACAATGTTTCCTTGCTAGTACTTCAAGGTAATAAGTTCTAAATGGAAAAGCGTTTTTGAGACTTAGTTCCTGTGTGAACAGTGTGTTTATTCAATCAGTGAATTGCTGATAGTTAAATGGGAGCTTTGATATTTAGAATTCAGAAATGCTGCACTATATCTCCAAAATGGGGTAGTGGTTGCTGAAGCAGTACATTGTGGCTTTTATAGAGCAAAAAGAAATTTGAGAGAGAATGCAGAGAGGCTGAGAAGGCACAGCAAAGCTACGAAAGACTGGACAATGACACTAATGCGACAAAGGCTGATGTTGAGAAGGTGAGAGCAGCACCATTTATTTCTTTACTCTTTATTATGAAAAATACTTTATTTGAATGTTTATTGTCATTACTGCAACAAAGATGTCTGAGTGTATAAATTGTGAATAAAATACACTTTTTTTGTTAGGTGCAAAATCAAAGTTGCTGTAAAATATATGAAAGTGTAGAGAAGGAATATACTTCATTAGTGTTAAAATGATGTTCTTAAGATGATGACTTTCTTAAACAGGCAAGCTTACTATTGATTATCTTGTTAGTGTATGTGGTCAGTGTCAGTCACTTCCATGATTTTTAGGATATGCATTTAATATATGTGGCTGAAGGGACCTCTCTGTATATAGAACAAATTGTATCTGTAGACTGTTGGTATGTATCAAGTCTCACATTCTTTGTATTTCAGTTATAAGACAGTCAATTTTGATTAGTTGTGATTAAGTATTTTGCCCAGTTAGTGAATTAAATCCAAATAGTGCTGTATGCCATTGAAAAGCACAAGGCATGTCTGAACTAATGAGACTTTCCTACTAGGCTAAGCAACAGTTAAACCTGCGCACACATATGGCTGATGAAAATAAAAACGAGTATGCTGCGCAACTACAGAATTTTAACGGAGAACAGCACAAACACTACTACATTGTCATTCCACAGATTTATAAGGTAAAATAATTAACAGAGAAATTATGTCTGATTTCCTAAGGCAGTGGTAGATTTTAAAACTTATTTTAGGGGGTAATTTTATTGAGGAATCGGCATAATCTTGATACAACCTGCATTTTATCCTGAGACTGCTTATGGAAATTATGCTTGGACTTCTAATGAAAACACTCTTGTTACATTTTCTATATAGAAAATATTTACACAGCCTGTATTTTATAAACTCTAAATGTTGATGAAGAGGTGTGGCAAAATGAGTGTTTTAGACATTTGGGTGAGAGCAAACTGAAACAATCATTCTAATAAGGTTTGATCACTAGTTCTCTTGATACTTGACTGTGTGAGTGCTTTGACAGATGAAGGAAAGCATATAGCTCATTGTCACTGTGGTTTAGTGTGTCTCATGTACAGGTATGAAATAGGTGGATTGGAGGCTGAAGGACCACCACTGCCACTGTGCCCTTGGGCATTCCTTCATCAGTATTACCAGCAATCCAATAAAATAATGATAGTTAAATTGTAATTAAAAAAAAAAAGTCAAATTTTGCATTTAAAAAGGAGATTTCTCAAGGTGCTTTATGTAACTTTTTTTCCCTGTTGGTTGTATTCTGTTGTTTGTTTTGGTGGGGTTTTGGGGTTTTTGTTTGTTTTTAATTTAGAAAGACTTTGCAAAGCTAATTTAAGGTTAAGTTGAGAAGTGCATTGACATGTACAGCAATCAGCCATTTGGGACAATACTACAACTGTAGAAAATTATTCTGAGACGTGGAATGAGGAGATGAAGTCCATATTTTCCCTTTTCATTTGAAGATGTACTGAGTTAAGAAAGCTTGTTATTTTCCAGAAGCACAATGGATTTCATCTTTTATTTAAGAAAAGCTTAGTAGAAAGTCTAGAATTCACAGGACAAAATAGACTTGGCTTATTGAAGGATTTTTTAGCATTTAAACTGTTAAGCAGCACTGCAGTATATCTGACATTAGCACACTGATGGAAGAATTGCAGTCACCTCCCAGGAGAAAGAGTTTGATCATCTGTGTAACTTGGACCAGGGTTTTGGTTTATTGCCTCTTTCTCTAGGGCAAAAATCTGTTATTATTGAAAAATATTACTTATGTTTTTTGAAATCTCCAGTAAGAGCAGAGGCCTAGTCCTGCTTTCTCTTGGGACTACATTTTTATTATTTCCTTGCAACTATTTGGTAACATTCTATGGGAAAACCTTGCAAGTGGGAATTTAGCATGACTAGGTTGTTGTTTTCTTTCAGAGAGATGAAATTGGATGCTTCTTGAGACATCTGCCTTTGTTAGAATAGAAACAGGAAAGATCCAGCTCTTAACCCTTACATGTTTTGATAACTTATTGCTGTATTTACTATGGTGTTTTGGTCTCTCTCTTTTTTTTCTTTTTCCTTTTTTTTTTTTTTTTTTCCCCGGGCTACTATGTTAATAGCATTTTCCTTAATTGGCTTCTAATTACATTTAATTATGTCTAAACAGCATATAATTTTAATATTCCTAATTATTTTTAAGCCATTGACATTTATTGGAAAGTATAAAAGTAAAAGCAAGCTAGAGATTTTATCACCAGAAAGAAATTACTTGGAACTAGAAGAGAGTGAGGATAGGTAGAAATTAGTAGAATTTCACAGTATCATCAGGGTTGGAAGAGAGTTGTACTATATAACTTTTTTCANAACCACCCCTCAGGTAGTTGTAGACAGCAATGAGGTCTCCCCTGAGCCTCCTCTTCTCCAGGCTAAACAATCCCAGCTCCCTCAGCCTCTCCTCGTAGGGCCTGTGCTCGAGGCCTCTCACCAGCCTCGTTGCCCTTCTCTGGACACGTTCAAGCATCTCAATGTCCCTCTTAAAGTGGGGGGCCCAGAACTAAACACTGTAGTTTTCATTTTTGCATAAAATAAATATTTTATACTAAATAGATGGCTGTAAATATTGTACACACACTTTAAAAAAGGAGGAGGAAAAGAAATTCCAGTCCTTTTGTTGTCATAAACTATGTAAAGTATTTCAACTTCATCATTACTGTGTGCATCTTAAGTCTGTGTCTGAAAAGACTTGATTTTTTACTTTGTTTTGTTAAGCATATAAACGCACTGGGAAAGCACAGCAAGTCAGTACTACTGTGGTGACCACAGTATCGGAATACATTAGGATTGGGGGACAGAAAACTGTAAATGAAAAGTTTATTTTGTTTTGTGCTTGCAGCAACTTCAAGAAATGGATGAAAGGAGGACTATCAAGCTCAGTGAATGTTACAAAGGCTTTGCTGACTCCGAGCGCAAGGTTATTCCGATAATCTCTAAATGTTTAGAAGGCATGATCCTAGCAGCAAAATCTGTTGATGAACACAGAGTAAGTAGAATTAAGTGACTTGTTAAATGTGCTTGAGCAATTTAACTGAAATGGAACCTGTGGAAAAGAGACAGACTTACCCTAGACAGCTATCTTTCCGTTGTCAAATGCTTGTCTGCATGAGAAGTGTTGTGACTTCAGTTATTAACTAAATGGTCACTTCCACTTTCAGTGTCTGTTCTGTTCTCAATTTATTGCTTTCTTGTGATCCAAAGGTCTTTTACACTTTCTCACTGCATGTGAATTTGAACATAATTTTTTGTTTGTCCTGAAACATCCCAGAATACCATTGTGGTTAGTACTTTCTGCAGTGCGTAGCATTAATCTCAAAGTGTGTTCAGTTAACAAAGTATCATTCTATGTCGTGTTTGATTGCAGCTATTGACATTTATTCCTTCTAATACAGCTTATTTAGAATCATAGAATGGTTTAGGTTGGAAGGGACCTCAAGGATCATCCAGCTCCAACCCCCTGCCATAGGCAGGGACACCTCCCACTAGAGCAGGCTGCTCAAGGCCTCATCTAGCCTGGCTTTAAGTGCCTCCAGGGAGGAAGCATCCGTTTCTGTAACATGTCACTGCATCTAGTTTGTTAAAGGTACTGTCGTTTCAGTGCAGGTGTTGAAGGATTAGAAGGTGGAGCAGTTGGCCCTAAAGCTTGTCTCATTTTAAACTTGTGATAACCCTTGGAGTGTATTTGCTGGATTCCAAATAGGGGAGTGTGCTTTGGTTTATACTCGTGATAATGTTGCTGAGAAAAAGGAATGTATCTTAACTTGATCTGTCCAAAACCATGGTTTTGGAGCTCTCTTCTTTTCCCATCTGCGCATCTCTGTAATTAAAGGGAACATTCGTGTCTCTGTGTATTACTGTCTCTGTTTCTTGATGGATTTGCTTGGTTTGTTTTGTAAACTCCTTAATGTCCTATGTTTAGGACTCTCAACTAGTGATAGACTGCTTCAAATCCGGTTTTGAACCTCCTGGAGATTTTCCATTTGAAGATTACAGTCAGAATATTTACAGAACTATCTCTGATGGAACCATCAGTACGCCAAAGCAGGAAGGAACACGAAATGATTCAAAAACTACAGTGGGAAAAGCTAAAGGAAAGCTGTGGCTATTTGGAAAGAAGCCAAAGGTAACAATTAAGAAATTACTATTTGGAAAATGAAAATGTGAAGACCTAGAGTACATGGAAGCAGTAATTTTTTTTTTTTTACATTAAAATAACTCTTTCCTTGCCTGCCACTGTCTTTTAAAATCTGCAGAAGTAGATATGAAGATTTGACTAGGTTTGGATACTACTGTACTACAAATGAAGTTCTTGGGGTGGGGGGTAAGATTTGTGTCTGGGAGTGTTTTAAATAGTTATTTGATAGCAGGAGCTTCCCATTTCCATGACATTTCCAAGTTTTATAAAGACTTTTTCTGCAGTTGCATTGAAAAGGTGATAATTATGCACGTGAAAATAAGGGGAGGGAGGAATATGCTTTGGAATTGGGCAGACTTGAGAACCCCTTCTAAATGCCACATTTTATTGCTGTCTGTATGTGGAGATGTTACATATTTTTATGTCTGCTGCCAATTTTCAAATTTTCTGAGGTTTATCTGAAAACACCTCAGTAGTAAAGCTTAATTTTGAAGATCCATACAGGTAATGCCGCAGAAGAAATACTACTGTGTAATAAGTGAAAATATTCCTTATGCAGAACAAAATGGAAAGCAGAAAAATTGAGTTTCCATTAACTGTTTCTGTACCCCATACAGAGTACAATGCATGCACTAGCTATATAAGTGAATAATGAAGCATATATATATATATTTTTACATTTTATGCCAGGTCTTCATTAATATCAATCAGTAATTTTATTCTTGGAAGTTTCTATGAAGTTATTTTAATGCTCTGAGTCAGTTTCTGCCATTTATTGTAGGAATCTATTCTTGGAGCTTGGTAGTGGTAGGATTTATTTTCCACTTAATAGGATTCCAAGAAAACTGATCTTTATGGAGAAGATACAGCTCATTCTTTATTTCCTCCTCAGTATATTACTTACCTGTAGCTGTGTGTTAAAGTGAAAATGGATTCTATAATTAATCATCGTTAAAATGCATTAATGCATTAGTGTATTTGTTGCATTTGGCTGAAGAGGTGGGTGAGATTCAGCCTGTTCTGAATTTGGATCATGATTACCATTTCTACAACAAAACATCTTTCCAAGAATTTTGAAGAGGGAAGCTATGAAAATCTGTATTGGTTTACAGTCTGGACCTTGGCATTTTATGTAAGAAATAACTTGATGAGAGCTAAAGAAAACAGACAGGACTTGCCCTAGTCCTCCTTCTCCCCAGTCATTTCACTTTGTATATAGCATGGGATGAAGAGTAACGGCTTTAAACTTGAAGAGGGAAGATTCAAATGAGATGTTAGGAAAGGGTTCTTTCCAGTGAGGGTGGTGAGACATTGGAACAGGTTGCCCAGGGAGGTTGTGGATGCTCCCTCCCTGGAGTTGTTCAAGGCCAGGTTGGATGAGGGCTTGAGCCACCTGTTCTGGTGGGAGATGTCCCTGCCTATGGCTGGGGGTTGGAACTGTATGATCTTTTGAGGTCCCTTCCAACCTAAACTATTCTATCATTCAGAGAGCCCTATTGTTTCCCATACAGTATCACAGGTATGTGTGCATAATGCATGCATTTCTTCCTCAAGGACCTGGAGGAAATGGAGGAGTATGTCCCTTCAGATTTTCTAGCTGTTGTGGGGAAGAATGGAGGGACCATCTACAAAATACCACCTGGGAGCAGAATTCTTAGCAGGAAATGCAAATTTAATTCCAAATACTATTTACAGATTTTAAAAGATACTCTTAAATTAGCTAATATAAAAGATGATGCTGATTGCTGTAGCTGGAGTATTCATGGTAGTCTTTCGGCCTTCATTTGAAACTGGTCTGGTCTTGGCTTCCAGATACACATTTACCTAATTTCGATGTAGTTAAAGCCACAAAAATCTTTTGGGAAAAGAATGAGTTGTGCTGCAGTGGAAATTGTGTACAGAAGTTGAACTGAGAAAAAGTAGCAGAGGTTTGAGAGAGAAAAAAACAAGAAGGAATTTGAAAAAAAGGAGAGGAAGAAAGTGGCAGAAGTTCTGGTGATGATATTAAGAATGCCAAGCAGCCATTTCATCAGCCCAGCTCAAGTACGGAGCTGGAGGATAATTTTCGTTTGTCGTTCTTTAGGTGTGCCTAATAGCTCTAGTTTTGCTTGCTGGGTAGGGTACTTCAAAATGTAGGAAGAAACAATTAGCTGGAATGGACAAGCTTCCAGAATGGATGTAACTGAGGTTGAGCAAAGCAGAATTCCTATTTAAGACAAAACAACCAGGCATCTTTTGGAAGAGTTGAGTGTGGAGCTTTTTTGAATGTTCCTTCATTCTCTGCATTCTCAGCCTGTAACTGAGGATCGATTCATGTCAGAAACCTTTTACAAGTCAATGCAGTTAATAGTGTAAATGTATCTGGAATGTTACAAGCTGTTTGTGTGTTGAATGGAAATTCTATTTTTGTAAGACAGAATTTTCATTTTAAAATCACTTTGAACATTTGGCTTATTTATTGCTTTCTTTATTTCCACATTAGCCACAATCCCCACCCCTAACCCCTACTAGTTTATATACATCCAGTACTCCTAATGGGTCCCAGTATCCCATATTCTCCATTGAACCAGTGCATTATTGCATGAGTGACATAAAAACAGGGAAGCCCAGAATTCCTTCTTTCAGAAGCCTCAAAAGAGGGGTAAGTTCGATAACAAGTTCAAATGCATGATGGGCTATGAACAGTGTGTTTGTGATGTGGCTTTTCTAATGCTCTTCACCCTCATTATAAGGCTTACTTTGTTAAAAGTAACTTCAGCAATAGGTCACTGTTAGGATACTTTGTTTCACGTTGTACAGAAGTTACCAATAGGTTAAAAGTAAAACAAAGAAGAAATGCTGTTTGTGGCATTCCAAATACTTGTGCCTAAAAGGAGGTGTTATAAAGAGGGTGCTCCAGCATGTGTTTGATACTTTCCTTCATTGTTGTTCACATTCACAAATGTTTTCCTACCATCATGTAACATATTTTTGCAGTAATTTATCATTGAGTATATCACCACAGAAAACACCTGACAGGTCAGATGTCTTACTTGATTGTAATTGAAATAACAGTACTTGATTATGTCACTGAACCAAGAAGGGAAAAATCGCATTCCTTTTGTATCTAAATGCTACAGCACCTGGCGCTTGCAGATGCCAGAAATACTGATATATATATTTTTTTAAACATTACATTTTAATGCATTTTCTGATTAATAAATTGTTCTTGTTTGTCCAAGGTTCTTTTCAGTAAAATCACTGAAAAATTACTACCAAATCCCATTTTGAGAGCTATCAGTTTATAGTGCCTCTAATTTATTTTGCAAACAGAATTTGTTTGCAAGTCAATAAGAGAAAAATGATAAGTGGTTTCCTCATAACATTTATAGTGCTAGTGATAAATGTACTGGCACTTAATCGTTAATGTCAGCAGTGGATGTATATTTTATGGTACTTACTGATCCAAGTAATGACATCATTTGATGCACTGCACTACATATTCATGATTTTGTGGTACTTGAAAGCAATATTGTCTTAAGTGCTCCAAGGATGGTTGACTGCTGCTGACATAATGTGGAGACAATGCTGCATTGCAGTTAAGTTAGGATTGAGAAGGTCCCTTACTGCCATTTTGAAATACAGTGAGTTACACCTAAGATATGCCACAGCATAAGTTAAAGTAAGTTATATTTCAGAGCCCAAGATACTGTTTCTACCACCAAAAATCATGGTGATCCTCTTTAAATATTCTATGGAAGACAACTTCTTCCTTTCCCATCTGAGTCACTTAAATCATACTTTTTGTTCTGGTCAGGAAATTAGTGTTCCTCTTTCAGTACTAGATGAGGAACTAACTGGATTAGACAGTAGTTGAAATGGCAACATCTTGATTACATCTCCTTTCAATTATCATTAAATGTATTGACTCCTGGTTTACAGTAGTAATTGGTAGTTTTAGAACCTCTTACTGAAGCAGAAGATTATTTCCTAACAACAGGACCTTTTTTTCCTCTAAATTCTTGCATTTCATTGATCCTGTTGTAAAAGTGAATGTATTTAACATGCAATATTATTCCATAAAAATTAGCAAGGGCCACAAGTATCCTACAAAGCTGGATTAACTTCAGTGCCTCCCAGTACTAAATAACTAATCTCTCTAAATCTTCAGAATGAACATTGACTTTTTCAATATATTTTGAAATGCCTGGCAAGCATTTTAACAGTGATCATATTACCATGTACTAAGTGTCTTTTCAACTTAAATGTAAATGGTAATTCTAATAGATTTTTGAAGTCTCATTGATCAGTGTTGTATTTATAATACACCTTGATTCAGTGCTTAAGAGCTGTTAGTTGCGTTTCACATTTTGTCTCTGCTAAATGTTGTCCAGTGGTACTGACATACAGAACTGCTGAATGCTACTTAATTTGCTTCTGTTTCTACTAAGATGTATCTGTGAGCTGACACACACCAGATAGGAAGCACACCGTTGATTTTGTTTAACATGCCCTGTACAAGAGTTCCCTCAAGCACTGCAGGTCACAAAACCAGACTGCCCTCGCTCCCTGCCTCATGCATTAGATTTGCCTGTTGTGCAGTATAGCAAAAGAAGCAAACGGTAGCTGCAGAGAAGGTTATTGAACAGTCTTAAAGCAAGTTGTGCTTGCTTATGCTTAATTAGTGCTGCTGCTGCACACTGCTTATTATCTATTGAAAACTTAACACTTTCAGTTAGTGCTTCTGAGAGGTCTTTGCTCAGTGCCACTTGATATATGTTCCTGGTGTTTAAGGAGTGGCAACAAAAAAAGATAGAGGCTCCTTTTCTCAAGGAAAGATGGATGGAAAAGATCTTTCCACTGGAAAGATGAGGGATAATGGGCCAAACTTACTCCTGGTGAGATTCTGATTAGACACAAGAAGAGGCTTTTTTACAGTGAGTACAATCAGAATTGGAATAACATCTCCAGGGAGATGGTGGATTCCCTGACATTGGAGACTTTTAAGATGTAGCTGGAGATGGTGGGGGGCCATCCTGTCTAGGCTGTGCTTTTGCCAAGAAAGGTTGGATCAGGTGATCCTTGAGGTCCCTTCTAACCTGACATTCTATGATAGATGCATTGTCAACAGCGATATGTAGCTCTTACATGTGTTTTTGTGTTAGGCTCTCTCTAATATTGAATAAAAAACCTAGTTTGGAGCTGGTTTACATTTTTGGACTTCATCGAAGTTTCTAACATTTCGTTTGTACAGGTGTTTTACTTTCCTCATGCTAGAAATTCTGATTTTGTGTGCCTGCCCCAGCTGATGGCCTTAACATTTGCTCAGGGTTATTAATTGTCAGAGGTATAGATGTTCTAAGTTGCTTGGCCTTTCTCTGGAAAGGGTTGTGCAAAGTCATGGGAAAGCATGGTAGATCTTCATAACGCTGTGGATAATGATATGACACCTGGCATCCCACGTTTCACTTGCTTCCTCCAAGGGTAAAGTCTTAACTCTTCAAACGTCTTTATTTTTATCTAGACTGAAACATTTCTAGGATAGCACCAACTGCTCAAGTTCTCAGAAAGTAAAATTATTAACTTTTAAACATGAAAAAGGTCTTCACACACTCTAGTTCTACTGTGGTAATAAAGCAAAAATATTCTAAACATCACCCTTGTAAAAGTGATGGTAGTGGATTGTTAGCTATAATTATTTGCATATGGCTGACCAGTCCTTCATCATCATCAAGTTCTGCTATTTTGTGCAGTGCTGTGTGCGTGTTTCTTCTACAGTAGAAGCTCTTTAGCATATCAGTCAAAACATTAAAATTCAAAAGTAGTTTAATGAAGTTGTGTGTTTAGAATCTTGTAAGTTAAACTACTCATTATCACGTCGTACATTTTTGTATGCATAATTCTTAAAGCAGGGGTGCATCTCTGATTATTGCATTTTTCAGTATTTGTGCTCACAGGAAAATGGGGGGAGGTGATAATTACAATCCTCAAGTAGTATTTGGAAGAGAAATATTTTTAGACGTGAATAATTTTTGTAAGTGGTTATTGCATGTGAATAATTTCCCGTTTCTTTCTGCTTTCAACTGAACTGAGCAGTGGTCGGTGAAGACGGTAAGCCCGTGTGCTGATCTGTCTGCTGTACTTCTGCTAGACAGCATGGAAGTAATCTTTTGAAAGTGTTTCCATATCATAAGTGCTTTAAGTCAGGCGCTGAATTACATCTTCAGATTTCCCACTCATGCACAGTCTTCTTAATCATCCCTGCTTAGTGTAAGATAATTAGATTGTAATCTGGCTGCAGTGAAAGCTGTGATTTTTGATGGTTAGGGTTCAGCAGCATTCATGAGTTGGTAATTGAAATATCGGTGCTTTCTCTTTGTCAGGAAACTTGTTAAAGCCACATAAAAATAGATACATGGAAAGATGATAAAGCTTGCGTAAAGGAGAAACGTTGAATACTGCAAAATCCACTCTTTTGAATTGAACAAAGAAATTGCAGGGAAGGTGGTCTTTTGTGCTTAAGAATATTACAAAAGCTGAAGCTGTTCTATTAACTGAAAACCACACCTTAATATTGTTGTTTTGCGGAATAAATCACTGAAAGCCCACAAAAGTACTCCTCTTACGATTATTGCTGCAGGATACTCCGGTTTAAACTGACCTCCAAAGAAGAGTGATACAGAGAATGTGATTGCCTTTTTCTTTCTTTTGTAGTGTGTAAAAGCACCAGAAATGCTGTTAATTCCTTTTTTCTCTCCAGAAAGAAACAGTTCTGCATCATATCTTGTTTTAGTCTCCCTCCTTTTATGGTTTCTTGTATTCTCTTCTTAAAAAGCAGTGAGTTTATAATTTTACAAGTGCAAAAGAAGCAAGAAGTTGAGGGACAAGAATATTTTAGAAGAGGGTATGAAAAGCTTGGCACCTGACCCTGAGGCTGCTTGTGTCAACGATCAAGTTTCTGTCAAGTTTCTTCCTGACAGAAGAAATGTTTTCCAATTCGGCAGGCCTCTGTGGAGGGTTACTGTTATGACAAGTGGAGTTCTTGTGCTAAACCCAACTCTTTTAGGCAACCAGGACACAATGTAACTTCACTTTCTGTCAACATTGTCAGTGTCTGTCACCCTGAGGGGGAAGAGTTTACACAACAAATCACAAGATCCACAAAGCTATCTTCCCTTGCTTTGCTGACCCAAGCCCTTCAGTCCTGTTGATAATCTTGGCACAAGTCTGCAATCCAACCTTGCAGGTCTGGGCTCATAACAACAGGTAGTCTTAAGATTTAATAAATAAATAATATTGGAAAGAGGAGCTTTTTCCCTCCCTGAAACCTATGTTTTTCTAGTGTCCTGGACTAACTGAGTTTTTGATTCAGATTAAGAAATTTAAGTTGAAATTCTGACATGCAAAAGGCTTTTTATGTACATGCTCCATGAACTCAGTGTACTTGAGGTGAAAACATCAATACTTTTGATGTTTTCTAGCAAGATTGTTGAATTTCCAGAAGCAAATTGTAACAGTGCTTTGGAATGAAGGTCCAAAATACAGTATTTTGATAGCATCCAGATTGCCATAAAACACAGGCACTCCAGAAAAATAATCAGATTCTATACTTATTATTACCCAATTTAGTTGGTTTTTTTTTTCAGACTGACATGACTCTGTAGTAATTAATTCTGTCCTTTCTAAATCTGCTTTAAGTGCAGTGGCTGTAGTAGGACATACATGCCTTGGCTTTTCAGAAAAGCAATACTGTACAATTTGAAATTGCCTCTGTAAGCCAACTGTTAGAGAAGGCAGAAAGAACCTTGAATGAGGGACTAGGATGTGGCAGAGCAAGAACATGTTGAGTTGTTAAGAAAGGCCATCCTGCTTCCAGCAAGCACTGTCCATGTGTGGGTATGTCAGAGCAGCTCTCCAGATATGTGCCTGTTACTTGTTTAATAAGAATTCTGCTTGCAGGGCCCTGCACTGGAAGACTTCAGCCATCTCCCTCCAGAACAAAGACGCAAGAAACTGCAACAGAGAATTGATGAACTTAACAGAGAACTACAGAAGGAAACAGACCAAAAGTGAGTGCAATTTTTTAGTTTTGTAATGGTTCTCTCTATCAAAGTCCTCTACCTAAGCCAACAATGCTCAGAAGCTAGGAGAGAATACACTAGTCCAGGCTACTACTAAATGTGTTTCAGTTTGTGGTTTGTTGCATGCAGGTTCTGTTAGAGTTGCTTCCTTCTTTACTACAGTACATATCTTGATCCTAACATTGCATAGGAAAAGCACTCAAAAAATAAAGCAATGCTTATCTCTGAGCCAGAGAGCTGCAAGTTGGTGCATTAAGAAAATGTTCATGCTTAGGAAGTTGTGCATAGGAACAATATGGGAAACCGTATGGAGACTGGATGGAGAAGAGTTGACAGTTGGAGAAGGGCTGGAAAGTGCTATGGTGACAGCATGGGGAAAAGATTTGCATGGGGTCCAGCAGTTGCTCATGTTTGTACTTAGCATTTCCTTGTGGGTCAGGGTCTCTGCACATAAATAATTATTTTAGCTTTAATGAATCTGCACTGATGTGTGTAATTTTTATAGTTACTGTTGGGGTTTTGTTTTTAGAGATGCCCTCATCAAGATGAAGGATGTTTATGAAAAAAATCCCCAGATGGGCGATCCAGGCAGTTTGCAACCCAAGTTAACTGAGACCATGAGCAACATGGACCGTCTTCGGATGGAAATACACAAGAATGAGGTTAGACTCTAAAACAATTCCTTGGAAATACGAATGAGTGGTAAAGTCATCTTTGCTTTATGGGTTGTAGATGCTTAATTTCAGAAAGAGCTATTTGGTTGGTTGGCTACCATACTTTATGCTCCTCTAGCTAGAACAAGGGTGTACATTATAAAGGATGTAAAGTGTTTAGAAGAGTTTCTTTTTAACTACGTAGAAATTCATCTGTGGTTAAAGACTTTTCCTTAGGACTACTACAGACTGCAAGTTAAGTATGGGCTTATCTTAGGTCTTTTCTAACTTTGTTCTTATGAGGAATAGCTTCATACTTGAGTCTCTTTGTGGCTGTGTAAAGTACACTGTTTTCAGTTAAGTGCCTTTGTTAAATGGTGTTTGTTGATTTAGCATCAAGTTTTCTTTGGCACAACTATTTGTGGTTTTTTTTTTTCCCCAAGGCCTGGCTTTCTGAAGTTGAAGGTAAAGTAGCAGCCAGAAGCGACAGGCGGCACAGCAGTGACATCAACCACCTTGTAACACAGGGCAGAGAGAGGTCAGTGTTCTATGTCTACTGCTGTTTTTATGTTGTGCTAGAACCAGTACCTCTGTTTGATAGTCAAAGAAGAGGCAGTCATTGTCATTTATCCTCTGAAAGTATGTCCTTCTGGAGGAAAATCATGGGGCTCTGAATTCTAGAGGGCATTATGTCATTATGGTAGCATCAAAGCACTCCTTAAACAGCAGTGTCTTTTAAAGCTATCTTACTCCACTGAATAAGGCTCACCACTTTTCCATGTCGGGTCCAGACACATATGTCAAATGTGTTTGGTTTTGCAGCAGAATTCAGTGCTAGCCTTTGTCACATCAGTATTTTCAAAACATTCACATTCAGCAGTCAATACAAAACATGCTAACAGTCATTCCTGAGCGATTCCCCAGGTCTGGCCCTTCTGTGCTGCACGTATGTTCTGAGTGCTAGAGCTAAAAACTCTCAATTCTGTCTCCTCACACTCCAATCGTTGCATTACAGCCCTGAAGGGAGTTACACAGATGATGCAAATCAGGAAGTTCGAGGCCCACCACAGCAGCATGCACATCCAAATGAGTTTGATGATGAGTTTGAAGATGATGACCCTTTACCAGCTATAGGACACTGCAAGGCAATATATCCCTTTGATGGTAAGGTTAACAACGTGCACTGTGATTCCTTGACTATGAGGCATGGATTGCCAAGAGAGAAGACAGGTAGAAGGGTTTAAAATAAATTAAATGCATGAGCAACGAGTTGCTTATAGAAGCAGTGGAAATATTTTCTAAATCCCTTTAACTCGTGAGGAGTAATTTTGTACTGTTTTAAGAGAAATATTAGCATGCTTATTGGCAATTAGTCAGCTTTAGAAACTGGTCCAGGGTTATATCTGTAAGCTTGTTGGACTGTATCTTCTCCTGTGCAGATTTCTGCTTCTTCCTGTTTATGTCATCTGGAAGCTATGCCCTGGGAAAAAGAAGACTTGAAATTCTGTCTGAATATTGAAAAGCTTCTTTGCCTCTCGTTTTTCTCAGGTCACAACGAAGGCACTCTAGCAATGAAAGAAGGGGAAATTTTGTACATTATTGAGGAGGACAAAGGAGATGGGTGGACAAGAGCTCGAAGACATAACGGAGAGGAAGGCTATGTGCCAACATCATATATAGATGTAACGCTAGAGAAAAACAGCAAAGGTGCAGTAACCTATATCTAACAATAAACTGGCAGCTTTCAGTTGTACGTTCCCTAGGGAAAATAGTGCAAAACAGTAAGTTTTACACAGTTTCATGGAAAGCAGAATACCCAGAAGTCAGCAACGGTCTGTTGTTTGCAATCTGAGTTTGCTATAGATTTTTGAGAGGCGACCACATTAAATAAAGCATCTTAACTCTGGTCTGTAATTTTGACCAATGTCTTCTGCTTTAACTGATCTGCCACTCCTGCTTTACGAAGCACTAAATCGAATTACCTGCTCAACTGAAAAAAGATCAGGATTCCTGCTTGCTCCCTAGAAAACTAAAGAATTATTTGGTTTTAAAAGTCTCAAGATTTACTGTCCCTGCTTTTATGACTTAAACTCTACACTTAAAACAGAGGGATTTTCCTGTAATAACTAACAATTCCATGACTGAAAATTATTAATTTCCTTCCTTAGAAAATACTTGGCAGCTTTCACTTCTTAAACAGGAAAATGTTTTCTCATTCTGAAAGCATAACACAAATACTCAGGAAAAAACATGATTAAGGACAGAAAGTCCACTGACCTGCCTCTTGCCTTCCTTTTCAGTCCTTGTAATGTAGAACGTTGCGTATTGGACACAGCTTCATTGTTTTAACCCTAGACACCTTGAACAAACAAATGGAGACTACACATAATGCTTGATGTCTTACTGCAACTTCTCCTGAAAAGGGAGTGATTTTATCTTCTCAATCTGTGCCTGTCTTTGAATTGAATCATTGTTTAGAGTGAAATCAAGGTCTTAAATGTACAGTAGTTCCCTCAGCATTATAGCACTGAGGACTGGAAACTGCATTGCACTACTTGATTACTAGAACTAAAAAAGCTGATGTAAAAGCTGTGGCTTGTACTTCTATAAGAGTTTGTGGAATTAAGTACAAGGCTAATGTCTAGCCAGTGAGAATGGCCTGTTAGAACTGAGCACGCTTCTCTGTCTTCTAAAGGCCTTCAGTAACTTTGTTCTTTTCTTTTTCCTCTTGGACTGCAGGTTCCTGAAGCGGGTTTCTGAGAAAATGGGCGAGATCTTGAAGGAGGTTACATGCAGCTGCTGGGGGGGTGTGGGGGGGTGGGGTACTAGACTGGGAAGCCCAAGGGGAAAAGCTAGTTGCATGAATGCATGCAGACATACATTTAGTCACTAACATCTTAGCATCTCCATACATATAGGTAAGGATATATTACAAATTATTTCATTTGTGCAGAAAAAGAGTTCCATTACCAGAATAAAAAGGCTACTGCTCCTAAAATTGCTTTCTTTTCATTGTCCTAGGTTGTCCCAGAGGCACAAACTATACTTTAGCTTATTCTTTAGCTTGTGCTATGTTTTGGTTATCTCGGTTATGCTCCTTGGCCAGCCCATTTTAATTGGCAATCATTTAGATATGTCAGTTATCAGTCTGCCTGGGCCACCTCCATGCTCATCATTAACCTCCTCCTGCATGCCTAGGGAGAGTCAGGCATGTTAGCATAACACTTTGCCATCATTGCTTGTCTTACTTTGTAACAAATAATTTTCTTCAAATACCTTCAGTGCTACAGTTTCATCCCAGTATCCATGTATGCTGCTATAACTATACCACTGCAACCATCATTACATTCCAGTTTTTGGCATAACTGATAAGAGACCACAATGTATTTGTGTTGGTTTTGGGGAATGACACATCTCAGCTCTAGCCTACAATGCAATCAAGAGAAACTCCTGGAAGTGTGGTCCATCTTCAGCACTTCAGTAACCTGTTGTGAGCACTGAAAACCTGGAACACCACTGCAAGCTAATGACTGTTTTCCAAGAAGTCAACCACTTGCCATTCAAATGCTGCCTTAAACTAGAGAGTGCCTAAATCTGTTGTTTGCCAACACTACCACTGACAGTATCCCACAAAGGGCTTTGCGTCTCAGCTCTTTCCACAGTGCTGCAGCTGCTGAGGTAGGTGTTTTCTAGAGCTCTACTTTCCTGGATACATGGTGCATCATGACTTTTCTACATTGAAATGTCTATCTCTTCATTTGACTTTAATATTTTTTTAAAAGATTTTTATGGAAACTGTCTTTTAGTTTTTCACTATGAAGTTACAATTCTAATTACCGCAGTGCTAGTCCATTTCCAGGTGATGCTTCATTGTATGGACCAGTTGAAATTTGAGTGATACTTCATAATGATCTATGTGCACTTTTACTTGTAAACAATTGAAATTTGGATATGTTTATATGTGTAAATATAGTTGTCTGCAGTGCCCCTACTGCTTTGTTGTCTTGCCTCCCATTTGTGGTTCCATTAATAAATAGATCATACCTGATTTGCTAGGGTGATAGGAATTAGACTAGAGATGGTGGGGGGAGGGATACTTGTATCCGAGCAAGCTTGTCAAGCCAGCCACCTGCTGTTTGGGGAATTGAGATAATAATCAAAACATCCTGTTGTTCTGGGGTCTGAAGCAATATTTGGATGCAGCAGTGCTGGATTCTTTTTAATTTCAGTGTTATTAGGAAGTGTACTACCAGTAAAACCGACTTTGAGTGACTTGTGTAGAGGTTTATTCCTTTTGTTATGTATACCACTATTACACAGCTTGACCTAGTGTATTATGGGGGCTATTAAACTCTAAAGTTTAGATTTTTGGAGCTTGTATACAGCGTTATTTATATAATAATGTGACATTACTCAATACTGACAAAACTACTTCGGTAGTTTTTTGGGTTTGAGGGTTTTGGGTGGTTTGTTGGGGGTTCTGTGGGGTTTGGTTTTTGTTTTTCTTTTGAAGTCTAGTGTTTTTTTTTTTAAATTTTAAAGTTAGAGACGAGGAAGAAATGTGATTTGTGTATTTTCTGCTAAAGGGTCTGTGGTTTGCCTGGCTAACAGCCTTGCAGGTCAGTAATAACACTTCCTGGTAAAGGACTAAATGTTCTTATCACGCTACTGTTTGTTTTTCTAAAACCAGGATTTGCTTCCTTTGGAGGCAGGTTGTTATCATGAGGGATAGTGCAACTTGTATGAGGGTTATTAAACATAGCAAAAAAAAACATTTGTACTTGCACAGCTAGTTATAAATCACTTCTAAAATTCTGAACGTGAGTTGTCTTAAAGAATCTTACATTTTCCAGTACTTTTTAATCCTTTCTTGTGCACATGTTGATTTCCTAAATGTTAAATGCTTTGTTTAAAAACAGTGTTCTCTGTTGAGAATATTTTCATGGAATAAAAAAAAAAAAATCTTTTCATGGTCTAAGTAATTAGCTTCCCCATTTGTCTTCTGTTCAGATTGACAGGGATGCTTTTAGCATAAGGCCTGCAACCTCCTGTTGTGGTGGTAGAACCTCTGCTATGACTGTAGAAGGGAGGTGGGAACAGTTAATAGTGATTGTGTTGTTAGCATATTCAGATACTTGGAAATGTTATAATGTTTCCTTCCAGAAACAGGCTCACTGACCATGAGCACATGCAGCTCTAACCATAGTTCTTGGTAACAACCTGATACAACTTCTAAAGGCTAATACACCACTTCTCTATGTGACAAAGTAGATGTCGCTGCAAAAGCACCATCTATAAAATATCTTTTGCCTTGATTGCCTATGAGAAGTGCTAACAGTTTGTGCTTTGCCTTCACCCCAGAAAGAAAACAAAACCAAACTACTTACCAAAGTGATTCACCTCAGCAAATGAAGCAAGTTTAATATATACATACACCCACATTTACTCATATCTGAAAGCATTTGAATTATCTGGATTGTTTGTTCTTGCCAGTTCATCATTCATTCCTGGCAGTGTTGCCGTTGTGCAGCCTCCAGCAAAAACCAAAGTACTACAGCTGCTGTCTTACTGCAAAAAAAACAAAAGTTGCCTCACTCCATACACAACTATTTTTCTACTTTCATAGGCACAGGGATATTTGAGCCTTCTGATAATTTCTGTGATCTGGAAATACACAAATTACTTTGCATAAAGATGTACTTTAATTCACAATTCTATGTACATTAGTTTAATATTCACTAAAGGAATATTATACAACACCTTTCTGCAGTGTCACATACTTAATCTATCATTTTATTTACACTGTTGGCTTCAGTTTAATATTAAGATACCAGTGCCCTTACTCCTAGGCATTAAGGCATCACAGCTCTGGGGAAATGGAAAAAGCTGTCAGACTATGTTGCAGGGCTTATTGAATGACTTGGTGACACAGCAAATAAATAATTGTTTTAGAAATCAGTAGTTTTAAAATGAGTGTGCAGTTAAAAGTTCTAAACTTCCTGCGAAACGCAAGAAGTTTGTGCAGTATCAAGTTGCAAAAACCAGTTAAGGTTATTTCAAGTATATATAATTTAAACAGTGTTTACAGACTCTTATATACTTAGTTGTTCCACCAGCTTCAGAACAGGAGGTTCCAGTTTTCTTGAAAGTGCAGTTAAAATCTGGCTGAATTTCTCGTATCTTTCATTCTGATTAACCTGTGCTCCTTTGCTGCCCCAGAGCAATCTCATTTGAAATTCTGTCTTGAAGATTTCAGTCATCTCTTCATCTGGCTGGAAACCTTGGGAATAAAAAGAATCCCACATTATCACCATCAGGCAAGTTCTTTTTTTGGAAGAAGTGGCTTTTAATCTGTGTTCCCTCCACATAAAATAAGCTTTAGTGTGCTGCTTTTCCTTTTGCACAATGAATTTAACAAGCTAGTGCAACAGTGAAAGTCCTTTCCATCTGTGACATTTGGACAGCACACAAATGGCTCTAAGGGTAGGCTATCCTTTGCTCAATTCTGTCACATTCTGACCTTAAACGTAATTACTGATGTATACTTGCTGCCCCCACAAGTAGTTCTATTTCTCCCCTCTCCCTCAACGTGTTTTTACTGCAAGTTTAAAATAAGAGGTCACATTGTTAACGTGTTGCTGCTTTCTGGATGCAAGCGGTCAAGATCTGGGTGCTGCTGTAAGGAATCTTCTTATGAGAGGTGGTGTTTAAAATTCCTCCTCTGATTTACTTCAAATAAAACGGTACAGAAGACAGGAAGTTACCCTCAGTCCTTAGTGTGCTTCTGTGCAGTTCCTGGGGGGGTCTGCATCTTAAGTCATGAGAACTTCTGCATATGTTCAGCAAAAAAGGCATGCTCTTTTGCTTACTGGAGAACTGCTCTACTGGTGAGCTTTTAAACAAACTGAGATACTTACAAGACATTTCCTACTATCTCAGCTCCCATGGAAGAGGAGAAAAATTTTGTTCCCTGACTTTCTAGTGGCACTTGAGGAAGAGCCCTTATCCTTCAGAATGTGCAACCCTGACGTCTTGTTGATGTTTGTCAGTTTCTCTTGCTAGTGCCGCCTACCTTCCAGCACCCGTTCTGCAGTCGAGCTGTACATGGCCGCGTTCTGTGCTATCTGACGAGCTGTAGCCAAGTGTTTGAGCATTATTTCACAGCTTTGGTCATTGCTTTCCCACACGTCCACGCCTTCAAAAACAACAGCTTGTCGCTCCATCAAGGTAATGAGAGGCATTAGGAGTGGCACTGTTACGTTGTTCTGTGGAGTGTCTGGGACAGAAAGTAACAAACAAATCCCATGGTCAGACCTGCTGTAGCAGGTAATACCTTCCTCATATGGCAGATTTTGTAACTGCAATATTCTTTTCACAGTTTCTGCTCCACAAAGAGGGAGAGTGCATTTGAGCAGAGTGTTACGTTCTGCGTGGATGCATGCACACACTAATGTTTGGCAGACCGTTGCCTTCTATTTCATTGTCTTTATACTGCATTATACAAGTTCAGTCACCTAAACACTGGATGCACAGCTATCAAAACAGCAGCTGCCTCATTTCCCTACACAGGGAAAAGAGAAAGTGTCATAGAATTGTCAGGGCTGGAAGGGACCTCAAGGATCATCTAGTTCCAACGCCCCTGCCACCTCACACTGGATCAGGTTGCTCTGAGCCCCATCCAGCCTGGCCATAATGACCTCCAGGGAGAAGTAGAAACCATTGTCCTTCATACTCACAGTTCCACTCATCTTGGCCTTCAAGCAAAGCTTTCCTAAATGGCTTCAGCTGCTTTTCATATGTAATGGCAGTCTGGGTATAATGATGTCTTAGAGAGGTCCAGGTCTGTTCCAGCCTCATGACCTGTTCACAAAAACAGAGAATGCCTATCATTGATTCCATGGCAATTTGCAGGAAAGGTACTCTGCTAGTGACAAAAGTTTCTGTTCTAGTGATCTCTTTAAAGAAATGGCATGACTTCAATTGCATAAACATTAAACCCCCACATACTTCAGAACAAAGCAAACCAGGATTTTACCTGTGGCATTTCCAGTGCTTTCATGATGGCAGAAAATGCATACAAATCCCCTAGTGAGTCCTTCAGCTCCACTGCGACTTGGATAATCCTGTTTAAGGTTGCTGCTCTATCTTGTAGATTTCCTGTGCAACCCAAGATATCCACAGCTATTCCTATTGCCATGGTATTGTGCCTGTAAATGAAACAATTTATACTACTAAAAATTGCTAAATAATAATACATTATGCTGTACATGTGTTTAGAGAAGACAGTTCAAAGGTTTTTTTCAGTCTGTGGCTGTACCCAGCACACTTAGTCTCTGCATCAAGAGCAGCCACTCCATTATAGGGAATGTATATACACACAGAGACACAGACGCTGGCTCTGTACCAAAGATGGTACTGGTATACAACCTTCTGCTCAAGCATGAATAGAGCAGGGCTTTTTGAAAACCTGCCACAATCCCCTGTTTCCTCCACCGTCAAATCCTGGGAACTTGTGCCCTAAATTTCAGCAACCAAACTACTGAAATCTGTATCAGAGATGCATGGAATCTAGATCAGAGACAGAAGGGCCTCGTTTCCTCCCCTTTTGCCAAGGTTTCACAGAAAGCTTTGCTGATCATTTTTTACTTTGCTAGACCCTCCAGCCTCTTCCTCAGCTGCAGAAAGCTGCTGCTTTTCATCTCTTCCACAAGCAGATGCTCACATGGGCCTCAGGTACATGAGAGTTCAGAGAACTTACACCTAAAAGAAGTGCGGAGAGGGGCCTCTGCTTTCACTACAATTCCCTGTATTACAAGGGGAGGAGTTGCCCATGACCATAAGGAACTTTTTCTATGCAACAAGAAGTTAGATGCCATCTTCCAACAGCATCTTCTGTACCCAGGAATTCAGGAAAGGGGCAGAAGAGTGTTCTTTGACTTGGAGAAAGCGTGGAGCACAAGGCAGCAATGCTCTGACCTTCTGGCCAGCTGCCCAGGTAATGAGTAACAGGAACATTTACCTTTCAATTAGGTCAAGGCGCAGTTGATGTCCGTAAGGCAAGGTAATCAGTTCAAGACCAGAGTTCACTCCCATGGTCTTCCTCATCTCGTCAGAGACTTCCAGTATCCTTGCCACCTGTCAAGGGCAAAAATGGGTGCATGAGTTTTGAAACTGCCTTTAAAAAAAAAAAAACCACCTTAGCCACACACAGGTCCTCCAGGTGAGTGCAGGGCACGCAGAGCAGAGTGCACAGCATGCAGCATTAGAATACAGGTATCTAAAGAAAAAACCTTAACTTGCACCTAAAAGCCCAATACCATTCTCTCTTGCATGATTCAGCCATCAGAAAACAGAAGTGACCAAAATGCTTTATCAGACTTCTGTCCTCCCTCTCCACTTCCAGAAGAATTTTCACATGCAAGCTTGGTCTGATCCTTGTCTGAGTGGCACTGCTCTCTGGCTTTAAAGATGTATACATCTTCTTTGCCTTCGTTGCCAAAAAGACAACTGCTCAGAACGTTTACCACCATCACAGGCTCCTCACATGGATTTATTAGGAAAAGGACTGTAAGGAGGGCACTGAATCCTGAATGCCCAGTGAGGTCAGTATGTGAAGGCAGACACCCTTACCCATTTGTCTTTGCTTTTGTGGTGGTTTGGGTTTAAACAAGCTCCTCAGAGAGGTTGTGGAGTCCTCCTTCGCTGGAGACTTCCAAGACCCATCTGGATGCATTCCTGTGTGATCCACACTAGATTATAAGGTCCTCTCTGGCAGGGGCATTGGACTCTATCTCCAGAGGCCCCTTCCAACCCCTAACATCCTGTCATCTGCTGGTTTATGGTCTGTATGTTGACATGCTTACAAACCAGTCCGGCTGCTAGCTCCCAATACACCCACTAGCAGGCTTTCTTGGTTATGATGAAAGTAATCTAGGCCACAGAAGCCTCAGCAGTACAAAATGTAGCATTAGATTTGTTTCATAGAATCAGCCAGATTGGAAGAGACCTCCAAAATCATCCAGTCCAACCTATCACTCAGCCCTATCCACTCAACTAGACCATGGCTCTAAGTGCCTCGTGCATTCAGCTGTCTGCACTACATAACTACTAGCACACTCCTCATCACAGCTGTCACAGCATCTAAGACTTCACTTCTAGAGGCCAGTATTATGAAGCTGGCAGAGACACACTGATGGCCACAAAAAGCCCTCAGGCAGATACTTGCTCCATCACTTACCACGGAGGTGCTGCTTTGATTTTTAGACATATCATTATTTAAATGACATAAGACCTGTGAATTTCAGCCTTATCACATATCTCAGTTCAAGGCACTCATGTGGGCCCAGCTGCCATGCCAGCTTCACTGTATCGTGCAGTTCTTTTAGCACAGCACTATGCAAGAAGTTACAACTGAATGATGGCCACTGGATGAAGGTAAAGTAGGCTTCTCTACACATCCTAGCCCGTTACCATTCCTGCTCCAAAATCCAAACCTTTATTTCTAGAAAACACTCCAGCGACTGAATTACTTGCACAGGCTCCCACACTTCCAGCAGGCCAGTTTCCTTGGCCCCATTCCAAAAGCTACAGAATTTAAAGTGAAACTAATAACCAGCTAATAAATATTACATACACATCTTAGAATCAACCAGGTTAGAAGAGATGGCCAAGATCATCCAGTTCAACCTATATATATAAACTTCTACTACTCTAAGGTGTGCATATCCTGTGCCTTTGAACATCATAATTAACTAGAAGACATTCTGGTTGTTGTGACTAGGTTGAAGGTGAATTTGAGAACTAAAATGACAGAGGATGCTATTACTACTATAGCACTATAGTAAGAAAGCTACAAGCTATCACTTCTGAAAAGACCAAGCAGTTGTACAGCTGAGTTTTTCTGAGTCGCCATGCTTCCTGAAGTCTCAGCAGCAGCCAGCACTGCTGGAGAGAGAAGCTGTGTTTGCTGTTGGCAGGAACTCGGCAGCTGGCAGGCACTCCTGACCAGTGGAGTCACTGCTGCTCCAGTGAACTGCCCCCCTCCCAAAGCTATGGTGTGAATCTGTGACAGCACTATCAGAGTCCTACAGACACATTTTTTCTGGAGCACCACCACCCTTCCCACTTCCTTTCTTGTCTGCAATGGAAATGCCTAGTAGGAAGCACTGGTGACAAAGGGTGACGAAGCTGGCAAGAGGCCTGGAACACAGCCCTGTGAGGAGAAGCTGAGGGAGCTTGTTTAGACTGGAGAAGAGGAGGCTCAGGGGTGACCTTACTGATGTCTACAACTACCTGAAGGGAGGCTGTAGCCAGGTGAGGTTTGTCTCCTCTCCCAGGCTACCAGCAACAGAAGAAGGGGACACAGTCTCAAGTTGTGCAGGGGGAGGTGTAGGCTGGATGTTAGGAGGAAGTACTTGACAGAGAGAGTGATTGGCATTGGAATGGGCTGCCCAGGGAGGTGGTGGAGTCACCATCCCTGAAGGTGTTGAAGAAAAGTCTGGATGGGGCACTTAGTGCCATGGTCTAGTTGATTGGGCAGGGCTGGGTGCTAGGTTGGACTGGCTGATCTTGGAGGTCTCTTCCAACCGGGCTGATTCTCTGATTCAGCTGCAGTTACAAGATTATGTAACAAATGTAGGGAGATGGGAGATTACTCCTATCTTTCCATATTTCTGATCCAACAGCTGATCTCCAAGCCTTGAAGGCCAAAGATTAAAAAAATACATATTGTAAAAAAACAGTTATTTGTGGGTTCATATCTTTCTAAACAATTCTGCTAGCAATACACTCACTGATAGGAGAGAAATACATGCCTTGAGAGCTGTCTTCCAGCATCACCTATCCTGCTTTTAGAGACTCAGATAAAGATCAGAAGACCGTCTAGTTTTAGAAGTCTGAATAGATTTAGTTCCACTTAATGTCTTATATTATGGCCAGCAGTAAAGGCAACCAGGTCACATCTGTCTGCTGTTTGCCCCTGCCATCTACCTACTTGTTTCCTGTCACAGGTAGATTCTTCCACAAGGTTTACAGCACAAGCAGCTATTGTTCCACTATAGAAGAAAAGACTGACTCACAGATACACAGCGACTGATAGGAGATTAAAAAGATATATGGAACACTGAGCAGCTGAGTCTAAAGTTGAGGTTGGTGAGCTACCATTAATCCAAAGGCTTTGCTAACATTCTTGTTCTCCAAAAGGAAAAAGAACTTTCTGCAAGCAAGTCAATAAATATGTTACCTTAGCTCCAAATTTACCCATTCATCTTTTCAAATCAGTTCTCTTATCTAAACCTGCACAATAGAAAACAAAGCAAAGGATTTTTTCTTACCTTGCAGTCCATTCTGAGAATATGCTGTGCAATAATCTTTGGATTGTTGCTGTTGAAAAGCTCCTTGACTCTTCTTAACATTGATGTTTCCAATGGCTTGTTTTCAGGAGGAAGTAGTTTAGATTCAAAATCATTTGGTTTAAAACTAGACACTGTCTCAAAAACTGGTGCAGAGAAGATGCTGTCTTCTTCAGCCATCTCAGCTGAAGCTTCCAAAGGATCTGCAGAGTCCACTATAAGGTCATCTTCCAGGATCAAATAGCTTGTTTCTGAGTTCCTGAATGAGTGTGCTCCTCCCTCCTTTTGTGACAGGTGTTCCACGTAGCTGTTCTGACATAGACGTTGCTTTGTTGATGCAGGAGCTCTGGTAGGGCTCAGCTCACAACAGTGACCTTCTGCACTGTGGGAAGCCAAAGGAGAATCTGGGGGTTTCATCGGGAGTGCTTTGCTGGGTTTAGGTGGAGGTTTTGGACAGAGCTGACTGTCTGACCCTCTAAGAGCTTCCCCTACTTGAGACTCTGATGTGACTCTTTGAACAACTGTGGGGCTTAGAGATGGTTCACTGCCTGTTCGAAACGCAGGAGAGCTGGGACAGGAGTTTGTCTCTGCTTCAGGTAATCGAGATGGATGTCCTAAACCTGCAGGGAAAAATGATATTTTAGGTCAGAACACAGACACTTCCTGGTGCCTGTCCCAGGGTTCAACTACTACTGCTGTTTCTGGAGGAAAATATTGTCGTGTGTCAGTCATTTGCTAACAAAAATGTATGTGAAATGATACTGAGGAATTAACTACCCAGCAAATTCTCTTCACTTGATGATCCTCCCAAAATCCCAAACAGAGAACAGCTGCACCATAACATTATTCTGTGGTAACTGCAGTCTCTGCTGCATACATAGGCTGTACTGTCAGAGCTGGATAGCCTCCACAGCTTGGAACAGGAGGTGTCTTTGTAACCTGATCTAGGCTATAAAAATGGGAACTTTCAGCCAGGCCACATGAAAGATTAGTCACTTCTGCTGAGAATCACAACTTTGAGATGAAAGAAAAGCTTCCCAAATTCAAGCCAGAACCTGCAAATAAGGTATGGAAGGAACACATTTCAGGGATGTTAAAATCTCTTTTGCTAAGAGTGGCTTATTTGAAGAGCTAAAGAAATGCATCTATAATCTATGTATTTGTGCCTCATCCTGTACCCACTGCACAGGCAAACCTCAGCAACCAATATCAGACCAAACCCTATACCAGACACCCCACATCTACAGTTTGTGAAGTGTTTGCTGCTATCTACAGCAGAGTGGCCTGCTGCATCATGTGGGGTTTACTGCTTGTTGCCAGCTGGCTCTGAAGCAGACAATGAAATCTGCAATCACTGCTCATAAGCAGTTTGATACCAGACTCTGCTTAGAGTACCTTATGACAAAATGCACAGCAGTACTCTTCAGATGAACTGTTATAGACCTAAAGAAAATGTTTGCAGCTATGGACTGGAATAACATAATAAATTCAACTACACATGGACAGGGCCTTGTTTTATGAGTGCATGTCAACCCCAGTGTTGAACACAGGAGCATACCCTTTCTATCAAAATACAGGCTCAAGTCATAACAAATACAAACATTTAAACTTATCTCTGTCTCAGGCATTTCCACAACAGGCACCATCAATGTCAGCAGCTACTGTATTAAATGTGACTAGCAACCTTGGAAGCCAAACACTAGAATTTGTACACATGGCAGCAGATGCATCATTGCAAGCTTCCCTACATAGTGCATAAGTATGGAAACAGTTGCTCAAACCTGAAGGATTTCAGAAAGAAAAAGGCACAACCAACAAATGATCGAGTTGGTACACTGGAGGAAGACGAAGGCAACAGCCGTGGAACCAGAGAGCAGCAAAAGGGATGGTTGGGGGAAGAGAGATTGAGAGACAAGAGGACAGAACTGGGTACAGAAGCAATGGCAGTGCTTTTCTCCTGGTGAGGAGCACTACCACATCTGCACCATTTACCCCATGAAAAAAGCAGTTACTAGGATTGCCATGAAGCATTGCTTCCACTTACCAGACTTCTGCCAGAATGACAGGAGTGAAACAAGTCAGTTCTTGTAAAGCATGAGTGGTGAAAGGTAACACAATCAAAAAGGATGTGAATACCAACTCCAGCTGCCATTATTTTTGTGTGGAAGCCTGCAAAGCTGTGCAATCAACTAGCTGGTGCAATGTAAATAAAAACTCTGTTGCAGTGAGTTAAAAGGCAAGCAGTATGCTAGCACCACTTGCACTGGCCATTAAATTTACCTATAGAGCACTCCAAGTCTCCTAAGACAATCTGTGTGTGCCCGGGCGGTCTAAGTGCGAAACAGTTAATTACAAAACATACCTATTAGCAGATAGCTCTCTGACTGGTGAGCCTTCAAAGGGAACCTTTTCTCCAGAAGATGATCCAAACTAGCTGGCTGGCTACCACTTTTTTCTTTATTTCTATGGTAGAAAAGAAATGCAAACAAAACACATCAACATTTGCAGCAGTCTTTAACATGCACACCTAACTGCCAGAACATATCATAACCAGTCCAAAGGATCCTTAGCTTTCCACTTGGGCAGCTTACAAGAATAAAAGGTACTTCATAGAATCATAAAATCAGTCAGGGTTGGAAGGGACCACAAGGATTATCTAGTTCCAAACCCCCCTGCCATGGGCAGGGACACCCTACCCTAGATCAGGCTGGCCACAGCCTCATCCAGCCTGGCCTTAAACACCTCCAGGGACAGGGCCTCAACCACCTCCCTGGGCAACCCATTCCAGGCTCTCACCACTCTCATGCTGAAGGACTTCCTCCTCACGTCCAGTCTGAACCTCCCCACCTCCAGCTTTGCTCCACTCCCCCTAGTCTTGTCACTACCTGATTTCCTAAAAAACCTCTGCCCAGCTTTTTTGTAGGCCCCTTTCAGATCCTGGAAGGCCACATGGAGCTCACCTTGGAGCCTCCTCTTCTGCAGACTGAACAGCCCCAACTCTTTCAGTCTGTCCTCATAGCAGAGCTGCTCCAGCCCTCTGATCATCCTCATGGCCCTTCTCTGGACATGCTCCAGCATCTCCACATCCCTCTTGGAAGAGCAGCTCCAGAACTGGCTGCAGTACTCCAGGTGGGGTCTCAGCAGAGCCGAGGGAAAGAATCACCTCCCTTGACCTGCTGGCCATACTACTTCAGTACTACTGCCACAGTACTTCACGCTGTTGTAGCAGCAATGAAATGGGCTATGAAAGGTGTCAACCTGCAGCATTCATGAGGGCACCTCTTGGACTGCTAAGGAGTTTCTAATGGAACGTTTGCTTTGGACACAGAAGTTGGAATCTATTATCCCACAGATCAAATCAAATCTGGGAAGCCTGCCTTTTCTGGAGCAGCAGCAAGATTTGACTTTTAACATTTTGTCATGCTACTCATGATCTGCCAAGGTGCCAAAGAGCAAGCTGCACCACTGCTGAGCTTCCAGAATCTACATTTACTTTCATTCTCTCAGCATAATCTTGCTGATTATTTTTTTTTAGGCCCTTAGAAAAGTCAACAAACCCTCAGGCCTAGGCATCCACCTAAAATCCAAGTGCAAATTCACATCAGCTGCAGCAGGAGCTGAAAGAGACACCAAAATTCCAGTACCTCAGCAGTCTTCCTCTGGTTACGCTCTGCTCCGGGAACTGCATACTAGACAGCCCAAGGCTCAGCCTTTTGGCAGCTTCTGCTTTTCCTCCCGGGGCGTTCGGCTCTGTCTGTCGGACTGGCCTTACGCCGTACTTTTCTTCCAGACACCTGAGGGGCACAGTCCTGTTGATAGGCTGAAAAATAATTGCTCCGCTCTGCTTGGATATTGGTGTGCGATTCCCGACATAGTACCTAACTAAACCAGGAATACTGTCAAAGCTTTCCAGTTCAAGCTGATACTGAACACGGCAGTAGGCTTCATTGAGTCTTAGAACCGTTCTGTTGATTTTGAAATGCTGAGAGGTATTTTTCCATTGACAGGTAAGAACAAAGTTGCCAGGACTGGAGAGAGAATCTCTAATCAGAAAATCTCCATCTCGCTGGACTAGGCCTTCTGCCACCTTTGAGGAAAAACAATCACACAGAAAATACTTTCAGAATCAGAAAAGAAGTAGCCAAACAACACATAGCAACAAAATATTCTTAAATATAGGAGTTAATCTGGCTGCTTTGGGAGGAAAGAGAAAGCAAAGCATGAAAAAGAACGATGCCTCCAAGTCTAAAATTCATCCCACAGCAGAGGTCTGGAGGGGCTCTCAGAACATGCCCAGCAGCCAAAAGCACAACCCACTTTCACAGATGTATTTCTTTCAGTTTGCCAACAGAAAATAAGGCATGAAGGGAAAGCTGTGCCTCAGGATTTTAGAGTTTAAGGCATCTGAATAGACTGACTGAGCTTTAGAAGCCATTAATATAGGATGCCTGAAACCATCATTTCATTATCACCCGAAGTGACAAAAGCTTTCGCTTTTGATTCATTGTGGATACTGCACAGCACTAGGAAGAGTTTGAGGTAGTCCTTGAATGTGGTCGGCTATGCTGAAGTGCAGCCGATGTGGCTCCTGTTGCCTGCTCTTCTGGTGTGAGTCCTGCAGCTCTGGTGAGATCAGAACATGCAGAGCAGGGAGGCCTGCAGAGGGAGCCCCAGGGGCTCTGGGAATTCCAGCTCCGCTCCCAGCAACACTTTTAGTGTATTTTTAACTGCGTTTGTAGCAATCAAAATTAAATTATTGAATGATTCTATTGTGTTTTTTTCCTCCCCTTCTCACAAATTGCATATGCTAGGGAAAAAAAAAAAAAGAAGCAAGCACATCTTAGCTACAGTTAAGAATGCTGAACCAAATTACTAGTTTCTGAACAAACATGGAGATTCTCATGTGAAGCTTAAGTTCTTCCATTTTGCGTTTATTCAGTCCACTCAGATCCTGAAATACCTTGATTTTCCACCAGCGCCTGCCCTGAATCCTTCCCCAGCAGCCTCCTTTTGTGCCAAGCTGTGACAAACTCCCACACCTTCCACGTGAATAAGCATTATGTTTCTACTACAGCAGTGCAGATAGCACAGATGCACGCAGCACTTCGGTCTATGAAAGCTCAAAGCGCATTCTGCAACGCTGAGCCCACCTACCTGCCGAGGAATACGTCCGTGGTACCAGGCATGGCTACGCAGGTCTTCACTGTTCAGCTGCAGCTCTTCCTCTAACTCCTTCTTCAGTTTTTCTGGGCTGTTGTCCATAACCTGCCGCTCCCTAGAAAACTGCAATAAAAGATTAAAAGCTCCATCTGTGCCAAGTTTAGTGATTAACGTTTCACCTGGGTTATAACTTCCATCACATGATCTGCAGTAGGCACTGGAATGCAGGTGGCTGCTTTGAGCAGGCTGGCCTGGCCTGGCTCTCTAGAGTGCATGTGCAAAACCCAGCGCCCGGTGAGATAACCTGGGACTGCTACACGCTGCGCAGAACGGAGCCCAGTGTTCCGTCTGCACACCAGCCTCGTACTGACACACCTACAAATGCACTTCTCTTACTTCCTCTTCCCAAAAACAATACCCCTAAAAATAAATAGAGCTGGCCCCAAATACCCTGCAGGCTCCAACAGTCTTCCTCTTGTTTGAACTTCCATTTTGAATGCAGATTCTTTCCCATATGCTCCCTTTGAGCCTATCCAGGTAAGAACATTCCAGATGCATCGGGACAAGCTAACCTGGACATACTTGGTTGTTCAGTATTTCTACATAAAGTAAGAGAATTATGGGAGTGAAATAACCTCAGCATTACAATTTCCTGTCTACTCACGGCCACACTGGACCTCCTGGGGTCTGTACTCCACAGTCCTTGAAGACCTAAGGCTCAACCCATGACACTGCTTCACCAAAAGTTTGCCAAAGTCAATTTTCAACGTTAAAGGGCTTTACTTCTAAGAGTCATTAAATCTTCATGTCCAAGATGCTAAGGGACATGTTTTGGCACCAGACTTGGTAGAGTTAGATAATGGTTGGACTTGATCTTAAAGGTCTTTTCCAACTGAAATGATCTTCCCTTCCTAACGGAAAGCACACTCTTGTTGCCCCTTAGTACAAAAAGCAGGAGAGCTGCCTGGAGAGATCTTCACCACCACTGTACAACCACTGTAAAATGTTCTGGAAGAGTTCCATCTTCATCCCTTCTTGGAGTAGAGCTTCCACGCTGGACCACGTTAGTCCTTCCTGTGGGTGCGGCGCTGCTAACAAAGTAAGGTACGGTATCTTCTCTAGAGGACTGTCACCTGCTCTTTCATAAGCGCTTGGTGGAGGGAAGTTCATTGGTCTTCCCAACATTTTCCAAGGGCAGGGCACTTCACTGTTGCTGAAGAGTTTCAAAAGCTTACCACAGCCAAGAGAAACGGGGTCACGCTAGGAGCATGTTCTGCACTGACCAGTGTGCTCTCTCAAAGACAGAAGGCGAGAGGGCCCACAGAGCAGACTAAAATGCAGTGGTTTGCCCCAGTGCATTATGGCTTTATCTCTTTGCTCTGGGTACGAGGCAAAGCTCCCTGACACGCCCCTGTGAGCGGGCAACACGGGCAGTGTTCACAGAAGACCTGGGTGTGCTCACCCACCAGCACTCTTCTGTCAAAACAGCTCTCTGCGGCAGGGTTTGTTCTACCTACTGAAAACTGGCGGCACCTAACTGAGGGAGCAGCTGGCATACATTTAGCACTTCTTTCAACAACGCTCCCTGCAATTTCAGGCAGACTGAATGACAACAGATTACTAGACAGCAGGGTTTCAGTGGAACGATGCCAGAAGAGGCATCCTGCTGCCAAGACTATTGAAACATGCTGGGAGTGCATAGAAATTCTAAGATAAATTCTCCTCCTCTCTGTTTTTCTCAGAGAAGCACTAAGGCTCCTCTTAGTCAAACACACAGTAGCTTATACAGAAAGGCAACAAATTCAAAACAATCTGGTAAAGAATCACTTTTCACCTTAGTTTTCCTTCTGTGAACCATAACAAGGTGCTGTTTATCCATAAAAAAGAACAATCATTTTCAACAAGGAGTAAACTCCTTTGTGCTTCTGTACCATCAAGGTCTTTAACTGACTCCTCCCAAGCTCTGCGAGAGGAAACTGTGGCCACGTAGGAAACTGTGACCTTCACTAGGACAAGGGAGGTTATTCTTCCACTATACTCAGCACCTTGAGTCCTGTGTCCAGTTCTGGGCTCCTCAATTCAAGAGAGATGCTGAGGTACTGGAACATGTCCAGAGAAGGGTGACAAAGCTGGTGAGGGGCCTGGAACACAGCCCTGTGAGGAGAGGCTGAGGGAGCTGGAGGTGTGCAGCCTGGAGAAGAGGAGGCTCAGGGCAGACCTCATTGCTGTCTACAACAACCTGGTGGGGGTTGGTCTCTTCTCCCAGCAACAGAAGAAGTGGACACAGTCTTATTCTGTGCCAGGGGAGATATGCACTAGGTATTAGGAGGAAGTTGTTGCCAGAGAGAGTGATTGGCATTGGAATGGGCTGCCCAGGGAGGTAGTGGAGTCGCCATCCCTGGAGGTGTTGAAGAAAAGCCTGGCTGAGGCACTTAGTGCCATGGTCTGGTTGATTGGCCAGGGCTGGGTGCTAGGTTGGACTGGATGATCTTGGAGGTCTCTTCCAACCTGGTTGATTCTATGTGAAGAGATGAAGTTACTGGGTGTAAAAAGAGTCCTACAGAAAGATTGGTAAGGAGTCAAGTCCAAAAGCTTATCAAGCTAGGCTAAAAATCCCCTCTTCACTCCAAATCTCTGACTCATCAGACTAACGTAGCTAAAATAACAACGGCACATGCTTGTCACCTTTATTTCCCAACTCAAATGGCTGGGCACCTATTTAAAGCTGACTAGCACTGATTCCAGATTTAAGAGCTGGCCATTTCACCGCCACATCTCACAGAATGCTAGCAAGCATTGTGGCACTCGCATGAGCTGACAGCAGAGTGAAGAGCACACAAACTGTAAGGAGTCTTTTCCCAAGCACCTCTCTCCTGACCACAGAAGGAAGTGGCTGGAAAACCTTTAAAATGCCTCCTTCAATCTAAGCAACAACCTTCAGTTGTAATGGTATAAAGTACCTTATGTTCACAGTTTTCTATCTTGCTGATCTAAAAGAAACTGCTAATGTGAATTGTATTTAATTTTTGAAAGGGCTTAGGATTGAATAGAGATCTTAAAAGAAATCCAGAGCTACTGTACAAATTGTTCCCACCATTCCAAATGCATCTTGCAGTATCTCGCTGTTGGGCAAAGCTGTTGTAAACAGAACAGACTGTAACATACAAAGGCAATACCTGAATGTGCTTAAGGAGAGAGAGATTCTTAGCCAACAGAAAAGAGCCATATGTCTTTGTGTATGGACTAATTTCACTCACTGTACTGACAAATCTTCAACAGGATGATCAAGTTACAGATACTCATGAATTACAAATAGAGCAGAGAAACCCAGAATTTCTTCTGGTGGTTTAGGGGATTTGTCACTACTCGAATGAATGTAATGAGACACACATTGCATTTGAATTACATCTAGCAACATAACAAGAGAAACATTTAAGGAATCCATACCAACTAAATTGTTAACATTCACGATTACTGGTTTGTTAAAATCCTCTCCACCATGGTCTACCACACTGAGGACACACTGATTGACAGAGGTCAGACATCTCCTGAGAGGAAGCAAACACGCTTAAATAACCCCTGTGCAACTCTGAACTTGGTGGAGGAACTCCTGTGGCTAGCCCAAATCCCAAAGCATGCAAGGGGGAAATGGCTTAGGTAAGCAAGTTTAGTGGCAGAATGTCTTGCTGCAGTTGTTTGTCGGCTGAGACCTATTTCTTATACAGCCTGTGTGCATGAAAGAAGTGTGACTGACTGTCTGTAATCATCTCTTCCTGGCTCCCCGGGCTGCAAGTGCACACTGCTGGCTCATGTTGAGCTTCTCATCCACCAGCACCCCCAAGTCCCTCTCCTCAGGGCTGCTCTCCAGCCACTCACTGCCCGGCCTGGATTTGTGCTTGGGATTGCCTCGACCCAGCTGCAGGACCTTGCACTTGGTCTTGTTGAACCTCATGAGGTTGGCTTGTGCCCACCTCTCCAGCCTGTCCAGATCTCTGTGGATGACATCCCTGCCCTCCAGCCTGTCTGCTGCAGCACACAGCTTGGTGTCGTCAGTCCCAGCAAAGCAGTTGTTTTTATTATCTAGTAAGTGAGGTCATTGTTTGAAAGCAGGAACATTAAAAAGGCTTTTAGTACCAGCTTCCATCTAATGTGAACTTGAAGGTATCAGAAAGACAAAATTCTAATGGACTCTGCTTCCACCTTCCACAATACTACTGATAACAAATCCTTAATTTTTCAGGTGACTACATCCAGAGGTAGGGCAGCCTAATTTCTAGAATACAGATCCTGAGAAATCCTGACTTTAGAGTTAGCCATATCCTAGTCTCACTGACTCTGGAACTACTATATTAAAAGGATTTCAGAAGTTGTGTAGGTTTTTTTGTCTTACTCTGAGAAACCTCTCAATGAAAAGTATTACTAAGAAGTTAAATGCATAAACTTCTACTGGAGAATATTCTCATTCCCATTAAAAAGGAACTGCTTACAGGGCACTAGTGGTGTCTGTGCTATGTATACATTTATGATTGAGGACACAGCCTCAAGCTACGCCAGGGGAAATTTAGGCTTGAGGTGAGGAGAAAGTTCTTCACTGAGAGAGTCATTGGCTACTGGAATGGGCTGCCCAGGGAGGTGGTGGAGTCGCCGTCCCTGGAGCTGTTCAAGGCAGGATTGGACGTGGCACTTGGTGCCATGGTCTAGCCTTGAGCTCTGTGGTAAAGGGTTGGACTTGATGATCTGTGAGGTCTCTTCCAACCTTGGTGATACTGTGATACTCAATAAATACATAAATATAATACAATAAATAATATAATATATAAATAACTTGATAAACTGCACAAAGCTACCACTGAAAAAAGTTATATAGTACAAGACTCATTAAAACTCAGACTCAGCTGCAGACAACGGGGAATTGGTGTGCTACACAACATTAAGTCATTTTGGAAAGTCAGCCTTTTCCCATCTGGCCTTCTTGACCAACAACAAATCTAACAGCAAAAAGGCAAAATTATAATGCTGGGTGTTGATGACTTGCAAACTCATGTTATCAAATTCAGCAGCCTCCACATAGACACTGAAACTGAACACATGAAGCCCGAGGGTGTCAGTGAAACAGATTTAGATCATCACACACTAAAGAAATATTAATTAAGATCTGCTATCTATAAAAAGTCTTTGCAATTCATCCAAGATAAGAGATAGCAGTTGCAATAAGTAGCATCTTATAAAAGGCTTCTTACACATGTCACATTCATAGCATTAGTACATTACCCAGTAATGAGATAGATCAACATGCTGGAAGTTTTAAACCTTGGCAATCCTGATAACTGGAATGGCTTTCCCCTTTTGCACAGTTTCAACCGAGAGTGAATCACAGCTGAGAAATTAAGCACTAAAATACTTGGGAAGGTCTTCCCCTCCAATCACAGCAACTACACTAGCTAGACCTAAAAAAAAAACAAAAAACAAACCTGTCTTATGGTGAAGTTAACTATTAATTTAGACAAATTCATTTTTTAATCACTGATTTAGTCCTAACAACTCTTAACTTCCAAAAAAATACAAAAAATAAAGAATAATATTTGGGCTTGAATGTGGCCTAAGTCATAATGTAGGAGTCTCTCTTCACTTTGTTCTTTTTTCAAACACAAACAGGAACCTCTTGCCTTGAAGTTTCCTTTCATTTTCCTCAAATGTAGAAGCTGACCTGACCTGTAAACAGCTGTTAAAACCAAATGGAATTGCAAAATATCGATACCTACCATGACTAAAGAATGAGTTGGTCCAAGTTCAGATCTTCTGCTCTGATCATTGTGTTTATATTCGTGTATGGGAAAACAACTCAAACAATTGCTATTGGGATCCTATTTTCACACACTATCCTTAAACAGAGCACTCAAGTTCTGTACTGTTCCCTGGGTTTTCAAGGGACATGAGTCATCTCTCAGCTCGGCCACGTATTGTTTCCAAATCAAACAACACAACCATAATGAATTTATCCTGATGCATCAAAAACCCTGAACCTCTGCAGAGGTTGCTGTGGCCTTTTGGTATGCTTATTTATGAATCGATTTAGTATTTCATTACAATTGCAATTACCATGAAATGAAGAATTAATCTCACCTAATTACACACATTGATTTTGCTGGAAGTGGCACATTTACACAGATTAAGACAATGACTCAGGCTGGTTCATTCCATCCTAGGCACTTTGGCATTTCACAGAACATACATTGCTTGGCCCCAAGGTACACAGCTTACTTGAACTGCCCACCAGTTCTTTCTACACCTGCAGCCACCTTCTCTTCAGCAAACCTACCCCAGTTTGCTACTACCAGAATGTCTTAAAATAGCAGCTCATCAGATTCAACTAATGCTAAATCTGCATGCTGGAACACATGCATTCAAATCTATTTTGAATGCTACAAATCTCTTTAAATAGAATTTTATTTCTGAAAGAGCCCAGCTGTAATTTCTTTCCACATAAAAGGTTTTATTTTGTACCTTCCATATAGCAAACACTATAAATGATTCCATTTCTCTAGAGAGTATATGCATTAGACTAAATGGAAAGTTGCCATGACAACATCACTGTTATTTTAGGTATCAAAAATTCATGCCAAGTTAAAGGGTAATGGTCAAGAGCAACGTTTTCATAACTCCTCTGACAGCCAACAATAAAATCCAATGTAACTTTTAAAGTTTAGAAGAGTTAAGCCTTGTGATTAAAATTGGAATGAAAATTAATTGCAGTAACAGGCGAGCATCTTTAGCTGTCTGTTCTGATAATAACTTCTGTCATTTGTCCCAGCATGAAAGACAAGACAGTCTGAGCAGAATCACTTGTTCAGTGTGCCCAAAAGATTGAGCTCCACCCTCCACTTTCAGACACGGACAGTTGAAAGGTTGAATCACTGGGGGAGAGAGAATGAGAGCAGCTGTTCCAAATCTTCAACTGCTTCCACCAAAGTTCGAAAGCCAAGAGGCCAGAAGGTAGCAACCTTCACACTCTTCTTCACTGCAAGCGCTCCAGAAAATGTCTTACACAGTGACTTACAGCACTGACACTTCGTTATTCAAAGGACAATTAAACCAGAAATCTTAGAAGATTCAAAAGCTTAGGTGTAGCTCTCAGATCCTCAAAAGCAGTTAGACAACCCACCTGATAACAATTCAATTCTCAGGTCACTTAGACGCTTCCCTAAGGGCTTTTTCTCTGCACATAGTGCATTTCTGCATAAAGTTGTCCCTGCCCATGGTAAAAGGGTTGGACTAGGTAATCTTTAAAGGTTCTTTCCAACCCAAACCACTCCACCACTATATGATTGTGCATTCTGTAATTTTAACAGTTCTAAAATAAAAGGACATGTTTCAGACTATCTCAAGTGTTAAAAAAATGCCCCTGAACACAACTGCCTATGCTTTCAGGATGTAGGTGAAAAAGTTAGGTCTGGTCAGTTAAATCCTGAAAGCCTGAAGCTTTGCTAAAATTCGATCCAGCAAGTTCCAAACCAGAGCATGTTTAACTTGGTCCCTGACCATAAAGAGTCAGCTTCAGGCTCATAAAACTGAAAGTTGTTTGAGACGACAGTCAATTCTAAAGACATCAGAAGAGAAACACACTGTACCCAACCGCTGTGTAAAAACAAACAGTTTGAACAAGGCTAGAGGCGTTACTGACTAGCACACTGTATTTATGTAACTGGAAAAGGGCACCTACCTTGACTCTGATAACAGACTTACGATGGTAAAAGCAGCAAAGTGCTGCAATCAGCATTTGGAAAACATCATAACCCTTCGGCATTTTCAGTTTTGCTGCTCGTGGCTCCTCGGGACCGAAGATAACTGTCACAACGAGCAGTGCTCAGAGGTTCAGCAAGCTCCGTAGTATGGCCACTGCCCGACAGAGCTGCTGCTGCCCCCTCCTCGCCTATCAGCCCGGGACACTTCCCACAGCTGAAGCTGATACTATCAATTCAGCGGCCGCCGGCAGGCTTACTTCCAGCACGCCATACAGTGCCAGAACCCTCATGTGATCTCTTTCACCCACCAGTGAAATCCTAGCTCCTCTATCTTGGTATTCCCCGGTTGTATTTAAGCAACCAGATCCAGGCAAACTTCCCTTCTTCATGTGATACAATACCTGTCTCCCTGTGCTGATAAAAGCTTAGCTGCTACAGCTGATTCATGCCACATCTCAATCTGTATCATCAATAACATACACTTAAAACACACAAAAGAAAAAAAAACACACCTAAGAGGAAAAACAGTGTATTACTGATCCCTACGTACTCAACTAAGAATTACATCCTTAGAGCTTAGGTAACCAAGGAAAACAATACACCTGTTTATTGTTAATTAAGAAGCTTCTAGCAAGCAGTCCTTGGAATACACAGCAAGAAACCAACACTGTCACTGTGGTCAGTATTAGCGGTGCAACTTTAACACCTTTAGTATTTTAATCTATCAGTGGACAGCTTTATCTTGGCAATAGTCCCAAGGGACTGTGCAAACTGCTATAAAAAGAAAGAACTGAATTCAAGAACATCTCTGATTTAGCAAAATAAACACTAAGACAAAATTTAAAGCAGTACTTTCATTTATGCCTGCAATTCTATTCACTTGGACAGTATACTCCATAGCTTATTGACCAGTAAACCACTCATCAGTAAAGAATCTGTCCTGCATACCTCAGGGCCCTCTCAAGACCAGAGGCAGAAAAAGGCAAATAACTTGTCAAATTATAATAGGTGTTACAGACAAGACCTCACCTCCCTAGCAGCCCAATTAATAGACTTGGTGAAAGGAAACACCATGCACTGAACTGAGGTATGTAAGAAAGCCTTGTAACACTTAGAAAGAGAAACTTCCATGAGACCACTCATTTATAACCTCGATGGTACCAACAAATCCAGAAGTCACAGGTATTTGAGATCTTAGAATAAGAATTAATTAGTCCTAAGAAATGGTTAAAAGGAAGTTACTTTTTCATCAGCAACCAATGTGTTCCATCATTAGGAGGGTACATATATTGAATGCTTGCTGATATCCTCATTACTTGCAAGGCAGTACTTCTCTCTAAATGTAACAGAGTGCTTCCATCCCACAATGACTGACTTTGGAGTGGCCTCAGTGCCTACATCAAGCAGTGAGACTCGATGCATAAACTAAGCAGCAACACTGAGCTAAGTAAAAGATAAAAAACATGCTCTGCCTTCCAACACAAGATGTGTGGAAGTGACAAAAAGGTAAATGAAATTCACAAATTCATGAGGAGAGGCATTTCTGCTTTGTAACAGCGACAAGAAAGTGTTAGGATCGTTGCACTACACCATAAGGTTTCATTTGGAATGCCAAAGATAGAAACTACCCAGATAACTCAAAATTACAGCACATGAAAAGAAGGGTTATCAGTATTACCAGTGCATTTTGGCAGCAGAAACCAACTAGTTTTGCAGTACAAAATCAGGTTGGCAGCTTTTTCTCTGAAAAGAATTAGAAGCAAGCTCCAGAAAGGTGAGGAGTTCTTTATGCAGTTTAAAAAAAAAAACTAACATAAATTAAAAATTACCCAACCAATGAGTAAAACTATATTGGAATTTAGATGGAAGTTCTCAATCATCACCAAGAATAAACCCCCCCAACTGAAAAAAAGAAAAACCACAAAATTGAGAGCTGGAGTGGCAAGTCTAATGGAGTTCAAAATGAGACACTCAAAGAAAATACCAACACCCAACCCCCCATAGCAGCATGATAAGGTACTTGGGACAGTACAGAATCCTTTAAGTACTCCTGCTTTCCTACTTTCTTAGGTTCTAGGTTGCAAATCCATCTATTACTGTAGTTCACTAGCTAACATCACATTTCCCATGCCTTGGTAACTTCACACATACAATCATGTCTTACAGAAAGAGCTATTACTTTTGCAGCTTCTCACATGACATGTTTACCCAGGGATACTCAGTGGGATTTGGGCTTCCCAATTCAAGCAAGAGAGAGATTTGCTGGAGAGAGTCCAATAGAGGACTAGAGGAATGATTAAGTGACTGGAACATCTATCCTGTGAAGAGAAACTGAGAGACCTGGGGCTGTTTAGTCTTGAGAGGAGAAGGCTGAGAAGGGATCTTACCAAACATCTGAGGAGTGGGTGTCAAGATGAAGGTGACAGTCTCTTTTTAGTGGTGCTTAGTGATAGGACAAGGAACAAGCATAAGCTGGAACACAGGAGGCTCCACCTCACCATGAGGAGAAACTTCTTTACTGGAGCAAGCTACCCAGAGAGGTTGTGGAGTCTCCATCTCTGGAGACTTTCAAAACTTGCATGGATGCATTCCTGTGTGGCCTGGCCTAGGTGATCCTGCTTTGGCAGGGGAGTTGGACTAGATGATCTCTAGAGGTCCCTTCCAATCCCTAACACTGTCTGATTCTATGATTCTAGTTTGAACGATGTAATTCTCAGTATGGTTCTTTCCCCTTAAACAAGTAGTGAAGAGCACAAGGGAGACAAAGAATGAAACTTGTGTGTGTGAATCATCTTCCCAATACTTCTCAACAGGACCTAGATTCCCCCTCCACTCTTTTCCCCACTAAAAGCAAAGGAACACAAAATCATTTTGGTTGGAAAAGAGTTTTAAGAACATTCAGCCCATCAAGTCCACTCATTATCTACCTCTATCCAGTCTTATCTTCATCACAGTTCCTGGACTGTAGGCACATTCTGCCCCTTCAATTGGAGTAGTGCAGTTCAATCTGGAAAGTAAATTTTGCCTAATATGTATTCATTGTGGCCGTGTCTACTTTTCATTTGAAAGTCTTGTTACTAGGCAGCAGCAAAAAAGCTTTGCTAGATCGACAGCTCTATATGAGCAGCAGGGCATAAATTACAATTGGTGATTCCTAGTTCCTTCATTCCTGTCTGCAATGGAGTAAAGAATCCTGTATGCTGTGAGGAAGCCAGAAATACGGAACTTTAAGACACAATACTACACAATTTCATGCAGCAGCTGCTAACACTTTATCAACAGTATAAGTGGTAGGAAAGAGCATACTTTATTTAGATGTGAATGTAATTAAACTAATGGGAGTTTTGTTTTTATTAAAGGTTAGCATGGCCTCTGCACATGTAGTACAGCAAATGGATGGCATTCTTAAGAGCTAGAGCCTTTGCATGACACTGTGTTACAGCACTTTGAAAATGAAGACTACTGGAAGGAATCCCAATGAGTACATAAGAAACCTCTGGGCAACAGCATGACAGCTTCTGCACTGGTTGCTATCATGGAGCTGTTTCCAGTCAGCATGACTTAAAACAGCTTTCAGGCTGCTTCAAATTACAGTTCACATCTAGATAGGATTTACATTTGCGGATACAGAGAACCAAATGATGGTTTGGCCACACTTACACTCTCCTGTTGCACAAACTTTTGCTGCTACTTCAGGTTCTTATAGTAGAACATTTTGCATATTGATGCATTTCTAATTCAAAGCTTTCCAGCATCAAGATATCAACCATTAGATTTATTTATTGGATTTAAAAGATTCTTGCCAGGGATCTTAAAATATCCAATAATCGCCTGATCTCTTCCTAAGGATGGATGGTTGTGATAACTAAGTTTATTAATAAATGATCCCTAAATAAATAGAATTCAAGGTCATGTGAGCTTAAGGCCACATGAACAGCTGTTGATCTGCTGGAGGGTAGGAGAGCCCTGCAAAGGGACCTTGACAGGCTGCCTGGCTGGATGGGCAGAGGCCAATGGGATGATATTAACAAGGCCAAGTGCAGGGTCCTATACTTTGGCCACAACGACCCCAAGCAGTGCTACAGGCTGGGGACTGAGTGGCTGGAGAGCAGCCAGGAAAAAAGGGACCTGAGGGTACTGGTAGAGAGTAGCTGAAGATAAACCAGCAGTGTGCCCAAGTGGCCAGGAGAGCCAATGACATCGTGGCCTGGATCAGGAAGAGTGTGGCCAACAGGACAAGGGAGGTTATTCTTCCCCTGTGCTCAGCATTGGTCAGGCCACCTTAGGAGGAAGTTCTTCGCAAAGAGTGATTTGCCATTGGAATGGGCTGCCCAGGGAGGTGGTGGAGTCACCATCCCTGGAGGTGTTAAAGACTGGATGAGGCACTTAGTGCCATGGTCTAGTTGACTGGACAGGGCTGGGTGATAGGTTGGACTGGATGATGTTGGAGGTCTCTTCCAACCTGGTTGATTCTACAATATATATTCTGTGTTAGGTTCCTAAAGTTTCCTTAGCAAGAAAAAAAAAAAAAAAAAAACAAACAAACTACGTGTTTCTGCTGACCCCATCTGTGCTGCTACAAAGCCTCTAGAGTTATTTAGGGTGTTTTCATGGTTTGATTTAAATTACACTTACCAGCACTGCATATGGAGACTGTTCCCACGACACACCTGAACTGTGTAGCTGGCTCCACTCACATTACAATGCAGATGCAGGAGTTGGAAGCCTTCACACTGGGGCGTACAAACCTGCTCTGGGGAAATCCTCTTAGTCTACTTTAATTGTACTGGTTAAACAAGACAGAATATAGAGATAATTTCTTTGGGGAAGTGGGTGTGTGTGGTTTGATTTCTTTTAATCTCATCATCAAAAAAGAAAAACAAAAAACATTCTATGGCCTCAAGGTTGTAAATGGCTGGAGTAAAGGGAGGTTATTCTTCCCCTCTACTCAGCACTGGCCAGGTCACACCTTGAGTACTGTGTCCAGTTCTGGGCTCCTCAATTCAAGACAGATATTGAGGTGCTTGAACGCATCCAGAGATGCTGGTGAGGGGCCTGGGACACAGCCCTGTGAGGAGAGGCTGAGGGAGCTGGGGGTGTTTAGCCTGGAGAAGAGGAGGCTCAGGGGTGATCTCATTGCTACCTACAACTACCTGAAGGGATGCTGCAGCCAGGTGGGGGCCAGTCTCTTCTCCCAAGCAACCAGCAACAGAACAAGGGGACACAGTGTCCAGTTGTGCTGGGGGAAGTATGGGCTGGATGTTAGGAGGAAGTTCTTCACAGAGAGAGCGATTTGCCATTGGAATGGGCTGCCCAGAGAAATGGTGAAGTTACTATCCTTGGAAGTGCTTAAAAAAAACCTGGGTGAGGCACTTAGTCCCGTGGTCTAGTTGATTGGATAGAGCTGGGTGACAGGTTGGACTGGATGAGCTTGGAGGTCTCTTCCAACCTGGTTGATTCTGCAATTCTAAAGCAATCAAACTCTGTAACAATATAAAAACTTGGAAAAAAAAAAAACCACAAACAGTCTGAAGTAATCAAAACAGTCTGCAGATGTACAAGAGAAACTGCTTTGAACCAAATACAACTCACATTCACAGAATTGCTTGTAATTCACACACACCATTATGATCTTTGATTTCATACTGCAGCAAAATATTTTCACACTAAAGGAGATGAAGGAATTAGTAGTCTGTCTCTGTTGTTTTATACGACGCCAAAAACCATTTAAGCATTTAAGCCTAACTACCCAGTGAAATACATATAAAGCTTTAGATTCCTCTCCACTAAACAGAAGCAAACAATCCAGGCAGAAAGGCAGCTGTAAACGAAAGAAGGTATGGTGTGCCATACAAAGGTCAAGATCATCAATCCGATTTGGTACAGCATGTAGCCAATCCAGAGCACACTGCTCACCGTCACTGGACTAACGATGCCATATGGAATACGGAAACATCCTGGTTACACAGTGCATACACACAATCTGACTGTGCTTGTGCCTGCCTCAGGCTATAAAGTAGCACCTGCAAGGTTGTATTATAGGACATTGTGAATATAATTTGAAAGAAAAGCCCCAAAGAAAATGGCAACCATCAGATCTTCAGATTGAAATGTTCTTCATTTAATACTTTATCTGTTTCTTCTTTGTAACGGAACAAAAAGTCAGGAAACGGAGGACAGCATCTGAAAAATTATTTGTCCACACAAACATCTTTACAACGTCCACTGCCACTTAGTCTAAGCACTGAATCCTTCAGATATGGCCCGTCACTTCTAACAAAGTTCTGTTAGATGTCTCAAATAAAGGTAGTGCCCAACTGTTCGTAAACACTTTAAGGGTAGAATAAGTAAAAAAGGCTGACAACACTGTCAGCTAGCACTGTTTACTTTCATGTGTTCCTAATTCAATTGTCTACAGCTGCACATAATCCCACCACTGAGCTCATGTCCTACCTACTAGAACTGTCTCCTCCACATTCTCTTCTGTAACCTCACTTCCTGCAGCCTGCTGGTGGTGCAACTTCTGATCATAAACCAATAGATACAGCTGCAAGAGCAATCACACTTGTTTGCATTGGACAGGTGTGGTATGGGAGAGGTCAGCATAATTTCTTCCTCCTTTCTACGTGAGGCAAAGCCAGAAATACACTGCAGCTGTACAGAGATAGTGAGAAAACAGAATTTGCATCTATTTAGTTTTCAATGGTGCTTCAGAAAACCACTCTGAAAACCTGACTCAAACCCCCAGATTGGCAGCTACAAGAAATACACACCCAACCTGTTTATGCTAAATCCTAATTTGCACTTTAAGACATCCAAATACCTTTGAAAAATCTGACCTTTTATAACTAAAATATACAAACTTCAAAGTCAACTGGTAACAAGACTGTTTTTCCCACAAGCCATCTTCCTATTAAGAAGCCACCAGCAGGTTTTATTCATCCCACCAAAAATTAGTATACATATTCTTGAGCTCCATCTACTGTCAACCCACGTACCAATATAAAGCAATTTTTCTAATGTCTCACCCATCTTTCCTTCACTGTATTCCCTCAGTGGGGATGGGGGGAGGGGAGTGGAAAGAAAGAAGCTATGAAAAAGGCATGAATCTCCCTTTGTTCAGAATTAGTTCATAACTTACAGCTCATATTTTCTCTTTTCTTCTGACTTAGCTGTGCTTAGTCTAAATTCAGCTTTGCTGGACAGCATGCAAGAGTTTTCTCACATACAAAAAGTAGCCAGTAACAGTTGCTAACTTCAGATTTCTGTTTTGAAAGCCTTCACAGCCCTGTCAAAGTAAAGTGTTGGTCTGAGACTCACAACAATTCCAAATATAGTTCAAAGACCAGAAATACTTCATCAGGATAAGTGGATGCATTTAAAAATCAACTATTTACCTAAAGCTCCTGAATACCCTAAAATACTTTCATAGAAAGGAGGATAAAGGTAGTGTGGCACTTGAAAATAAAACTCACAAGTCAACTTGGGCTCCATTGGAGCTCAGTCTTTTGAACATCTTTATCAGCATGTATACATTCAAGAGGCATCGTAGTTTTGCACAACACACTTTGATGAAGCAAAAGTAGCAAGCTCACCTCAACTCACACATGTCCCTTTCAACATTTGACTAACAGAAAGATTTGAGGGCATGGACACAATCTCTGGGTATTCTAAATAGCCAACACAAAATTGTACTCCCTCATCTGTGCAGGTGCTCAGTTTTTCATTGCATCCAACACAGAAAATCTCAGGCAAATCCACTCCTTTGACTGCACACATTACAAGGTGGCATCTCAGCTGAAACGTACTCATGCTCCTTCTGCTGCCCTCTCTACAAGCCAGACTGTGTCTAAACAGTATGTGTCCAAAAAGAGGCAGCATGCACACACACAATGCTCTAGTCTTACTCTAATTATTATCAGTGAACATAGCTTCAAGAAATTAGGAGCTTGACCTTCACGAGCTTTACAATATGAGCTCCTGAAATGCTTTTAATCTGCTTTCCACAAGCTATATACTCGCTCCCCCTTGTGGTTCCTATGCTTATATATACTTAAATCTTCTATAGCAAAACCTTACTTTAGTTAGTTTAAATGCATATACATTTTCATATCCAAGCCATCTCTTGCTACTCATCCATCTTAAAAATGATGAAAAGGATCCAAAATCATCTTTACGGCATAATTTTTGTGGAATAATACTGAAAGCCCCAAAATGAACAGAAAAATAAATATTCTGCAGAAGAGGGACAGCTGAGCAACACAAAAGATTAGCTGTGTCTCTGCTGTTACTAATAGTTTAAATATCTCACATGACAAGGAGCAAAACTGTGTATGGCACTCATAACTTTTACATGACTGAGTCCCATCCTCAGTAAGTTTGCAGATGACACCAAGCTAGGAGCAGGTGTTGATCTGTTGGTAGATAGGAGAGTCCTGCAGAGGGACCTTGACAGGCTGGATGGGTGGGCAGAGGCCAATGGGATGAGACTGACAAGGCCAAGTGCAGGCTTCTACACTTTGACCACAACAACCCCAAGCAGCACTACAGGCTGGGGACAGAGTGGCTGGAGAGCAGCCAGGAAAAAAGGGACCTGAGGGTGCTGGTAGATAGTAGCTGAACATGAGCCAGCAGAGTGCCCAGGTGGGCAGGAGAGCCAATGACATCCTGGCCTGGATCAGGAAGAGTGTGGCCAGGAGGACAAGGGAGGTTATTCTGCCCCTGTACTCAGCACTGGTCAGGCCACACCTTGACTGCTGTGTCCAGTTCTGGGCTCCTCAATTCAAGAGAAATGTTGAGATACAGGAATGTGTGGCCTGACCAGTGTTGAGTACAGGGGAAGNCTGCTCCTAGCTTGGTGTCATCTGCAAACTTACTGATGCTGGACTCAATCCCCTCATCCAGATCATCAATAAAAATATTGAACAGGACTGGGCCCAGCACTGATCCCTGGGGAACACCACTAGTGCCAGCTGACAACTGGATGTGGCACCATTCACCACCACTCTCTGGGCTCAGCCTTCCAGCCAGTTCCTGATCCAGCACAGAGTGAATCTGTCCAAGCCACGAGCTGCCAGCTTAGCCAGCAGCTTGTTGTGGCACACAGTGTCAAAGGCTTTACTGAAGTCCAGGTAGACTACATCCACAGCCTTCCCCACATTCACCAGGCAGGTAACCTGATCATAAAAGGAGATCAGGTTGGTCAGGCAGGACCTGCCCTTCCTAAACCCATGCTGGCTGGGCCTGATCCCTTGGCCATCCTGTAGGTGCTTTGTCATTTGTGCATCTTATTGCAACAGCTGAAATGTAACCCACTAGAAAATTCAATCAAGGTAGCAAAAAGAAGATATATGGGCACACGTGTACAGAAAAAAATCATGTGTGTGTGTAAAAAGGTGATTTACATCACATTTTAGGGAAAACTCTTCCACAGTAATAATGAAAAGGCCATTAGACTAATCTGGTTTGGAGATAGAACAGATTATCTTGGGAGGTTATGAAGTTTCTTTTGCTGGAGGTTTTGAACAAATCATAACATTTTGAACAAATCAGAGACTCCTCAACAAATTTCTCAAGATCTTTCTAGGACCTACATCTGTAACTTGATGGTGGGGAGAGGATGAATCCTCCCTTCTCCTCTTCCCCCACCCCCCCCCGCCTCCAGTTCTGTGCCTCTGAAGAAAAAAAGCAACCAGTTCCTAACTGAAAAGCTACAAAATGACTACAAAAGTTACAATGATAATGAAAAATCTGATTTTGATAGCAGAATTATGAAAAGAACAAACACAGGCAGTGTTTTCTCTCCAGCAGAGGGCAGTGTACAACTGGTGACTACCCATCAAGCGCCAGAAGGAAACACTTTCCTCAGGAGACAGCTATTTAACAATGGGTAAGATCTAACATGATCTTATAATTCTGAATTATATGTCTTGAACTCAAAAGGCAACTGCTTTTGTGAAGCTTCAGTTCTTCCTGAACTGCACTGGGTGGGCAGAGGCCAATGGCATGAGATTTAATAAGGACAAGTGCAGGATTCTGCACTTTGGCCACAACAACCCCCAGCAGCACTACAGACTGGGGACAGAGTGGCTGGAGAGCAGCCAGGAAAAAAGGGACCTGGGGTACTGGTAGAGAGTAGCTGAAGATGAGCCAGCAGTGTGCCCAGGTGGCCAAGAGAGCCAATGGCATCCCAGCCTGGACCAGAAACAGTGTGGCCAGGAGGACAAGGGAGGTTATTCTGCCCCTGTACTCAGCACTGGTCAGGCCACACCTTGAGTGCTGTGTCCAGTTCTGGGCTCCTCAATTCAAGAGAGAGGTTGAGATACTGGAAGGTGTCCAGAGAAGGACAATGAAGCTGGTGAGAGGCCTGGAGCACAGCCCTGTGAGGAGAGGCTGAGGGAGCTGGCAGTGTGCAGCCTGGAGAAGAGGAGGCTCAGGGGTGACCTCATTGCTGTCTACAACTACCTGAAAGGAGGCTGTATCCAGGTGGGGTTGGTCTCTTCTGCCAGGAAATCAGCAACAGAAGAAGGGGACACAGTCTCAAGTTGTGCCAGGGGAGGTCTAGGCTGGATGTTAGGAGGAAGTTGTTGGCAGAGAGAGTGATTGGCATTGGAATGGGCTGCCCAGGGAGGTGGTGGAGTCGCAGTCCCTGGAGTGGTTCAAAAAAAGACTGGATGAAGCAATTAGTGCCATGGTCTAGTTGACTGGATAGGGCTGTGTGCTAGGTTGGACTGGATGATCTTGGAGGTCTCTGCCAACCTGGTTGACTCTATGATAGTTCCACCTTTTGCAATGGCATTGCCAGTACTGCAGCTGCAAAAGCAATGGGTGGGCAGGGGGAGGTGGGAGAACAGGAATAAATCCAGCTACAGAATCGAAAAGAATCTCCTCATCCTCATTCGGTGCCTTAGTGTCAGGCATTCCTTCAGGTACTGAGTGTTACTGTCAGACAATGCAGAAGCTCAATACAGCTTTTGCTCACAAGTCACAACTTACATCTCAACTGGCAAGTCCCCACAGAACAGTGATATGCAACAGCTCACAAATAGAGATGCACTGTTAGTTGGCAACTTTCCTAGCAGGGTATGGATTTCATTACTATATTTCCAAATCCAAAACAGGCTCATTGCAATCAAATTTCAGTGTCATCAGAAAGAATTTTTTTTCTTTTCCTAAACTTTCCCAAACATACACAGACACATATTGTCCTTGTGGGGCATAAATCCTGCCAGGCAGTTTTAACCCTTGCTCTCCTCCTCCTGTTGTGCTGGGGTCCGGGAGTGAGTTAGATGATCAAACAATAAGAGTTTGGCCCCAGCAAAGCCTTGAGGCCCGGGGCGCTTAGCATCATGTGGTCAGGTGTCTTGTGCTGCTCTCAACGCGCCTGCATGGCCAAAGGAGGCAGGAAGTTTTGAATTCACTGGCCAGAACAATGGTGCTAGTGCCTATTGGCCAGTTTGATTTTCAAAATGAAGAATTTAAAGGGGGAGGATTTAGAAAATTGCACCTTTCTGAATTAGCCTTTCTGCACCTTCCCTTCTGCACCAGCCTGTTTGCACGGAACCTTCCTGCCTCCACATATTTGTGGCTCATTAAAGGTGGCCACGTGGATGCAGCTCACACACACCAGCTTAGCAGCATCTCTCCCCTCTGCCTAGAATAATTCATATTTTATCCTGGGACCACTACCACGAGTTTGAAAGTGTCTTTGATACAGAAGACTGACTTAGGGGAGACCAAAAGCATTGTCAATACATACGCTGGAGTGAATGCCAAGACTCCATAAGCATAGTTAGAATTTTCCTGTTTTCACGTTACTATTTCCCAAGTTCTGACTGTTTAAACTGTTTAATTTTGTGCAATTGCTTCCTGTCGACTGAAAATCCAAAAGAACCTCAGAGAATTTACCCAATTTTTGAATAGTAATAATAAAAATTAATATTAATACATCAATTATTATTCCTAACTCATANATTCCCCCTCGTCCTGACATTACCAGACCTTGTCAATAGTCCCTCCCCAGCCTTCCTGTAGGCTCCCTTCAGATACTGCAAAGCCACTCTAAGGTCTCCTCGAAGCCTTCTCTTCTCCAGGCTGAAGAGCCCCAACTCTCTCAGCCTGTCCTCATAGCAGAGCTGCTGCAGCCCTCTGAGCATCTTTGTGGCTCTCCTCTGGACCCGCTCCAGCAGTTCCATGTCCTTCTTGAGTTGGGGGCTCCAGAACTGCACACAGTACTCCAGGTGGGGTCTGCAGAGAGCAGAGTAAAGGGGGAGAATCACCTCCCTTGCCCTGCTGGCCACACTTCTCTTGATGCAGCCCAGCACACGGTTGGCTGTCTAATTCTTACCATATTATCTTCTTGTAACAGCCATTAGAATGATGAGAGTCAAACACCCACATATATATTGGATTTGCATCCACAATGCTATGAATAAACTGTGCATCAATAAACCTCAGCACCTGATCAAAGTTCCCTGAAGTTAAAACCACAAAATATTTTCCTATCTTCCCAAGCTACAGATAATGACCAACATACCAGAACATCAACGAAACTTTATTTTCAGTGGTGCTCGCAAAAGCCACCTTAAATGATAATGATTTATGACAGTTTGCTTCCTAACACACAATCAAGGTGTAAAAGTAGAGGGAAAATGCACACTACAGGGCCAGGACAAACAAGAATCCTTCAACAGAACTTCACAAGGAAATAATGTTTTTCTGCAGCTGTAACTTCCTTAGACCAGTGGCAGTTTTTTCAAGCTCAAATCTAAATATAAACTTCCCTCATGACCATGTTGAGCAGACAGTCATGGATTTTTTTTATTTTTAAACTACAATTCCACAACCTCAGGTTGTAATAGTACTCACCAGCTCATCACTGATAAGGATTCTGTAAATTTTAACACTATTTCCACAGAAAATGCCCTAAAGGTTTTTATTAAAGCATTTCTTTCCACTCTCCTACAGCCTTAATTATTAGAGCACAGACTTACAGAATCATAGAATCAGTCAGGGTTGGAAGGGACCACAAGGATCATCTAGTTCCAACCTTCCTGCCATGGGCAGGTGCTAGTTTGAGCCTAGTTGGGATATTTTGGTGAGAAGAATTAGATTATAGGCTGTGAAAAGGAAACAATGGTGATGTCTACTGCACTCATAGGCTTGCTGAGAGGTGTAAAAAGAAGAACATAAATATAGATAAAAGAGTTGCTCTCTGTCTCTGCAGCTGCAGGAACTTCTCTCTCTAACCTAATTTGCTGCCTAATGCATCTGCTTCCTAACCCCCCTGGTCAACCCTCCAAACTCACCTTGAATGCAAGGCAAAGTTTGGGGTAAGGTAGAGGGGTGGGAGGAAGGTGGAAGGTGATTGAGAGCCCCTCCTGGGCATTCTGGTTTCTCGTAGGGCTGTTGTGTTCCTGTATTACTTTTTAACTTGTATATTTCTGTATAGATTATAAATATCTGCTTGTATAGTGTGCTAAGCTGTAATTATAGCTTCATTCATTCAATTTCTAGAGCAGCTGAGTCTAGTCTGATTTTCTTAAGTGGGGAAGGGGGGGGGACATGCAGGTAACACCCAAACCATCACAGCAGGGACACCCTACCCTAGATCAGGCTGCCCACAGCCTCATCCAGCCTGGCCTTAAACACCTCCAGGGATGGGACCTCAACCACCTCCCTGGGCAACCCATTCCAGGCTCTCACCACTCTCTCCTATTAAATGATCCTAAAGTATTTACAGTGAATAGGAATGGGACAGAAAGCTACCTTTATTTCACATGGATTTGATCAAAACAACTCACAAGAAGCTTTCTGACACAATCAAATCTGCCAGGACTTGATCCTTTCTCCTCTGCAGGAGTCTGTTCTGTGGATATGCAGACTCAGGGTGTGGGAAGATCCTGCTGAGACTACCAATGGATCTATTATTTGGCTCATAGAACTTGTAAAAATCTCACAGGATGTACAACGTGCTATTGTGCCTGTAAACCTCTTTCATGACTTGGTTAGCAGCCTGACTCAAGTAGCCTGGCCTGTTTTCACTTCTACCATGAAAGGTTTTTTTTTTACCCTGAAAGAGCCATTTAACTGTGACCATGGTTTCAGCAGTACTGTGAGGACAAAGGAAGGGTTGAAGGCATACGAAAACTTCAGTACTCAGACTTCAGCAAATGAGTACTTTGTTTTTTTTTTCTCCTTAGAACTTGCTTTTGCATAATAAGCTCTCTTTATACTGAATGAACTATTACATCAACATTCAAGATGCAAGACACTGTCATTTCTGAGATGTAATTTAAAGTATTAGAAACTATAGTGCACAGAACATTCTTAAAAAGCCTTTAGAGGGATTAGTTTTCTCATCAGTGCTTTCTGTCTTCTATCTTGAATGGAATAGAACAAGATAAAATCCAATTTATTTTGGCTTTACTCTGTCCCAAGTACTTCTAAACATAAGGAATTATTTATACAACTTTTAATTACCAGATTCTAGCAATGAAAGGTCTGCATAAAAAGCAAACTTATACACTCAGTTTCTAAGTTCGGCATCAGTCTTTCTGCCCCGTACAGCAATGTCTGCTTGTAGTCACTAGAGTCATAACAAACACTACAATAACGGGGCCTGGAGGAAGGCTGGGGAGGGACTACTTACAAGGTTTTATAATGACAGGATGAATTGTAATGGGTTTAAACTGGAAGAGGGGAGACTGAAACTAGATGTTAAGAAAGGGTTCTTTCCAGTGAGAGTGGTGAGACACTGGAACAGGTTGCCCAGGGAGGCTGTGGATGTTCCCTTCGTGGAGGTGTTCAAGGCCAAGTTCTAGTGGGAGGTGACCCTGCCTACTGCAGGGGGTTGGAACTAGATGATCTTTGAGGTCCCTTCCAATCTAAACCATTCTATAATATTCTTTCCACTGTGAAACACAGCACACTGGAAAAACAACACACCACACTGTGTTACTTTTCCTCAAACCTGAGTGGATTATCCAGTTCTAAAGAGTCACTGATCACACTGCCAACAAGTGTTACTTATCATTCTTACAGGACTCACAAGAAGCTGAAGCAGCATTCCTGCGTCACCACAGAAACAGCACTACTTTGCAACTGCAAAGCTGTAGGATCAGCTCTGTGCCTAGCTTCCCTTTTTAAAATCAGGTTTTAAATAGAACTAGTTTAAAACTTGCTGCTTGTCTTTGAATTGAAGGAGACTAGGTATACCTGACAAAGTGGATCAGTTATGAGGACAGCACATATTCAATCACAATGGATCTTTTGGAACAGGCAGACACAATTAGCTTGTCAAGGAGAAGCAAAAGCGGGGCTGCTCCCTAAGGGAAGCTGATCCAGAAGCACAGGGTAGGCAACACACCAAGCAGCTGTAGTTCCACAGCATCAAGATGCAGGCAAGCTGAGCAAGATGATGAAACCAAGATGTCTTATCACAGTCCAGTTTACATCAGGAATGACAGACTAACAGGCCGGGCTCAAGGTCCACCCAGGGCTTCATACAAAGCACTTCAGGAGCTGTGCTGGGGCAGGCACATATTAACACTCAGCTCAGGCAGGACCTGAATCCTCGGAGATATTTAAGCCCTTGGTCAGTGGGTGTTGGTGGAGGTCCTAAGTGAGGCTGCTCAGGACACTTAGAGCTGATCAGAGCCCTCAGGGCCCTAACATGGTACACTTTGCTTGGGACTGTAAGTCTTGGGTAAAATAAACAGCAGATTGACTACACCAATACAAGGTACATTTGTGCTATGTACTGCTTTCAATGCAATGCTGATTTTTACAAGACATTAATCCAAAGTCTCTCTTCTCTTTATGGTTTGAATGGCAAAATGAAAGAAGCTGAGTCTAGTTGACTGGACAGGGCTGGGTGCTAGGTTGGACTGGATGATCTTGGATGTCTCTTCCAACCTGGCTGATTCTACGGTTCTATCAAGATCTTGTGCAGAATTAGCTTGTCCTAGTGTTAGTTTTGATGTATGCCTGATACATCATACATGCTTAATAATCAAGCTGATGTGTTTTCAGTCAATCAACACATCTCTGTCTAGAGACAATACTAACTATATTTTCCTGTGCATCAGGAATGTGAATCTCTCTCAGAACCTCAGTATCAGCAAATTAGGCTAGTTTTCTTTCTTCTCTTACTACCCTTTCTTCATTTAAAAGTATATTTTTAACACTAGTTAGGCAACATTTGTCAAAGCCTACCCAACTGGCACACACGTAATACGTCAAACAGGCTTGCGCAGATGGCACCATTAGTACCAACACAGTGAGATACTACAGAAATCTATTCTTTCAGCTTTATAACTTCAGTAGGTTAGTCCTGCAGTTTATACTTAACTTAAGACTGCCATCATAAGTTTTCAAGGAGTTAAAACATGTAATAGCTATTGTGAGGTAGATTATAAGAGACAGTGAACACATACCTGATAAAACTTAAGCCAACAAAGGGAGCTCTAAGATGCCATTGTTACGAATTCAGACACACCTTTTACAGCCATAGTAAACTGGTAACAAATTATTCCTGAGAGTCCACTTTTTAGCATTAATGGTAATTTTCTTGTGTTTTCTGACATCAGTTTCATTAGTAACCTGGACTTCAGCTGCCAAAATGTTTTGGAAGGCTCTATTTACTGGAAAATATTATTGTGTGCTTGTTAAAATTGTACTTCAAGACTTCTTGTCTAGAATTCCTGTTATAATACCATTGAGCTGAGGACCAACTTCACAGTTCACTAAAGGCAGGGATACAGACAGAAAAAAACGAATGAAAAAGAAAAGAAGGGTATGATAACCCTTGTATTCTCCCTCCTAAGTGTCTTTTCCCCAGGCTCTGCTCCACAACATCAAAGTTTTAATAAGTAAGCTTAGCACCACTGCTATTGACAGAAGTCCAAGACAAGCTTCTACTAGAGAAGTTGAAAAGATCAGAAACCACATCCATAACACAGAACTTGCTACAACAAGAGAAGACACATATTGATGAATTGGCATGTGAAACCTCTGCCTTCTACTTGGTCATGTCATTAAAGCTATAACAATGTACTCTGCACAACATAGCACAAGTTATACAGTACAGTAAATTAGAGCAATTAACACATCCACCAGCGTTGCCTTTGGCATCCCCTCTTTATGCTGTACTCTTCAGAAGGCCTTCTTGGCCTTCTCTGCCTCTGCTACTTCAACATGACCCAACTTTAGGCTGGGATTCAGTCCAGGGACCTTGAAACACTGAGCTAACTGTTTAGAGCTGAATTCCAGTAGCAATCCTTGGAGTCCCTTGGCATGAAACCTTATGTTTCACTTTTCCCCTCATCTTCCAAGCCTGAAATCCTATATCCATCTCAACCCTAGGCAGAAAGTCCAGCAGAGGATCCCTTCATACTTTCAGGTAAATTAATTCTCAGCACTTCTCTTCAGCAGTCCCTTCTCAATACTGCATTACCTTCTCCTAGTTTATTTATTTGTTCAGCCTGGGAACCTCTTGATTTACCTCAACTATGAACACCCATAGAGGGAACTTTAGCAGCAGAACCTTGTTGACTAACTCTCCTCAGTCTCCTCCTCATCCCACTCAAACCTGAAGCAGAAATTCAGGCATCTGAGAAATCCAGGCTGTCCACACAAATAGTTACAGAAATATCCCATGTTCAAGGATAATCTGTGCTTATCAGCTACTTCTCAGAAGATTACTGTATTCTAACAGACAGGGAACAAAGCTCAACATTTAAAGGAGGACATTGTTGAAAGACATGACACACAAGCCAGATTCTTTCAAGGTTCTGAGAAATAATACTCGCTGTAAATGAAACATGGTGAAAGGTACTAATTCAGTGGAAATTACAGTGCTGCAAGAGACTCCCAGTACAAAACCACAACCTTAAGCCTTCTTCCATAACATCTATAGCACTATTTTTTTTCCACTTAAATTTATTAATGCTCCAGAGTAAAAATACTTCAACTCTAATATGTTACTCTAACAAAATACATTTCCTCCCCTCACCCAGCACTCTCATCTTATACAAAGGAAAAGCAGAACTTAAAATTTTGCCAGGATTCCATTTAATTTTTTGAACAGAAGTGAAGTTTTAACTGTAATGTTACTAAGCATATTGCTGAAACCATAAACCTAAATCTGATATTTTTATGATCTTTCCCACAAAATCCACAAGGGAGAAATACAGATTCTGTTAATCTACTAACAAAGGCATAATCATAGGTAGATACAACAGAAAAGAGGCTCAAATACAAAAATGCTTTAGGACAACACCCACAAGTATTTCACTGAAGCCTACAGAAAATAGTTTGACATATATAATTAGTTTTCACATAATAATTGACAACAGCACTATCTACCTTTAAATGACTGGAAATACCCTGCCAATGCTGATTATATATCAAATCAAATATTTTGATGTTAAGAAATTGTACCTTACCTTAACATATTCCAAAGCAGGATCCAAAACACTCTGATCTCTGTAAGGGCAAGGAGAGAAAAAGAAAGGACACAGAAACAAACACATACAGAAAAAAAAATAGTAAGTGCAAATATAATCTCATACTGAGGAGATGCATTCACATAAGCAATAAGCTATTAGATCATGTTAAAATCCTAGTTGAAAACTATGTGTTTTAGCTAGATAGCCTATGCTGCTGAACTTTTAACAGATCTACTAATCACTGACCTTTTCTAGAAGATTAGGCAGTGAAGTCACCAATAATTATTTCGGGAAATAGTTAATTATACAGTTTTAAGCAAAGTAAAAATGACCTTGAAATTTCAAGAGAAGATTGTGGTACATACTTGCCACCTAAAATGCCCCAAATAAAAGACAGCTATTCCAATGCCTTCTAAATTTATTTCTTCGCTTGTATGTTTTCCCATTTAAGTTATTGCTACTGATAGCTTTGCGAGGATATTGCAAACACAAGAAAATAGAAAGCATACACTTTTGATGTAAACAAAGCAGAAATCTCATAGATTTGTCACAGTAGAAAGTTTGACTTTAAGTCTGAAACAATACAATTCTTGCACTCCTAAGTTCACAAAACAATAATAATTCATAGAATCAACCAGGTTGGAAGAGACCTCCAAGATCATCCAGTTCAACCTAGAACCCAGCCCTATCCAGTCATCTAGACCATGGCACTAAGTGCCTCATCCACTCTTTTCTCTTCAACACCTCCAGGGACAGCAACTCCACCACCTCCCTGGGCAGCCCATTCCAATGCCAATCACTCTCTCTGGCAAGAACTTCCTCCTAACATCCAGCCTAGACCTCCCCTGGCACAACTTGAGACTGTGTCCCCTTGTTCTGCCAGGCAACCAGCAACAGAAGAGACCAACCCCCACCTGGCTACAGCCTCCCTTCAGGTACTTGTAGGCAGCAATGAGGTCACCCCTGAGCCTCCTCTTCTCCAAGCTAAACACCCCCAGCTCCCTCAGCCTCTCCTCATAGGGCTGTGTTCCAGGCCTCTCACTGACATCACAATTACTTGAAAGACAGACAATGAAGTCATTCCCCTATTTTAAAAATTTCTACACATACACAAGCAAAGCCTATGTTAAGAGCACTGTGATCAATTTACAATTATTTCCATAGAGATTAAAAAACACATATAAACCCCACTGAAAATAAGTTTGTCTTTAAGAACTATCTTAACGGTTAAGAGAGTTTGCAGTACATGACAGAACCTGGGATGATGTACATGTAAGTGCTGCCTTAAATACAAACATGTAATAGGCATGATGAAAACCTTGGAAACTTACAGAGGGATTGGGAGCTTGTTATACCAACCAAATTTGCTGACAGACAACATATGTCCCCATAAACTGAGAAGCAGGATGCTGTTTGTTAGAAGCTGCTACAATAACCTAACACACTGCTGATTAGGTTTCCAGTCAGTCATGTATAAACTGAGTTATGCTGTAATCAGTCAATCCAGAATACAGTTAAATTCCCTGTATTGTTTTGAATGTAATTGTGTATTATCTGAGTATAATGTAGTAACTTTGTTTCAAAGTTTTCACTCAGGTTCTACAAAAACTTTTAATCCAGAGCATCTATACAGAGGCAAAACAGAGCCTTTGGCAGACGAGAAGCTCAACATGAGCCAGCAGTGTGCACTTGCAGCCCAGAAAGCCAACCAGATCCTGGGCTGTGTGAGCAGAAGTGTGGCCAGCAGGTTGAGGGAGGCGATTCTTCCCCTCTACTCTACTCTGCTGAGACCCCACCTGCAGTACTGCATCCAGTTCTGGAGCCCCTCTTCCAGGAGAGATGTGGAGATGCTGGAGTGTGCCCAGAGAAAGGCCACGAGGATGCTCAGAGGGCTGGAACACCTCTCCTGTGAGGACAGACTGAAGAGTTGGGGCTGTTCAGTCTGGAGAAAAGGAGGCTCCCAGGTGACCTTCTTGTGGCCTTCCAATATCTGAAGGGGGCCTACAAAACAGCTGGGGAGGGACTTTTTAGGCTATCAGGGAGTGACAGGACTAGGGGGAATGGAGCGAAGCTGGAGGTGGGAAGATTCAGAGTGGATGTGAGGAGGAAGCTCTTCAGCATGAGAGTGGTGAGAGCCTGGAATGGGTTGCCCAGGGAGGTGGTTGAGGCCCCATGGCTGGAGGTGTTTAAGGCCAGGCTGGATGAGGCTGTGTGCAGCCTGATGTAGGGTAGGGTGTCCCTGCCCATGACAGGAGGGTTGGAACTAGCTGATCCTTGTGATCCCTTCCAACCCTGACTGATTCTATGATTCTCTCATTTCCTAACCCTGCCCATAAATGATGGTGTTCAGTTGCTCAGGCTGTATCATTGATAACCATTTCACATTACCCTAATATTCATCAGGAGTCATCAAGTTCCATTCCTGAAAAAAAACACCACCACCACCACCGCCAAATTCAATGGAAATAGAATTCAGCAGCATTTGAGACCTTTTCCTAGCAAATACACAAAGAAGGGGTAGCTTGGCTAACTGTATGCACAGAAAACGTGTATAAGTGTACTGGAGAAAACTGGGGTGAAGCACAGAGGAGAAAGAAAAGTTTCTGAACAGAAAGAATCTCCCTTTCTCAGTACTTTGCAATTTCACTGGGAAAAAAAAAAATCCCACTGTTAATCAGTTCAGTGAAGTCATTAAGCATGGCTGAACTCTTCTCACATTCAAATTATCTGCATAAAGTTTTTCCAGTACCAACTGCTTCTGAAAACCTTTGCAGTTCTGCTCTCCACTACCCTGTGGAAACTCTCAGAACAAAGGGGCTCCCAGCACTGCATATGCAACACACTCCGAAAGAATGAACTTGAGCAATAAGGCTGAGAATTAGTTTATTTGCTTAATTTGGCAGTGAGCACATTTACCTATGGTCTGCATTTACAAATTCTAATCCTGCAGTCTAGCTTTGCTATGGACTCTACTGTTCCCACCATCAAGCACAAGATAAAAGATCTTTAGGACAGATGAAGCCAAAACAAAATCAAAGAGGCAGAAATGCTTTCATAAAAAACAACCTATTTATTTACTGCCTATATAAAGCAGGAAAAAAGACACAGAAGAGAGGAAAGTGACCTGCAGTTCCTTTACCATCCGCATGGCACAAGTGCTTTCAAATTTTTCCCTTTCTGAATGGATATAGTGTGCTGGTTTGAGGATAATTTTTACTGAGAGAAATTAAATCCTTAGCTGTGAGAGGAAAGAAAAAACCCAACAGTAACCTGTACCACCATTCTTCTGCTGAGAAATGCAACTAGTCAAAATACAGATAAGATGGGCACTTCAAACATACTGCTCAGCTCTTGCACTTGGGGCTGTGCCCTCCTTCTGGCGGTCTGGTCTCTCTGGCTGACTCTGCCTTTAACTCTCTAATTACCTAACCCTTTTGTCCTCTAACCTCCTTATTGTCTTATTTTGACGTCTCACCTCAGATCTCCAGATTTATCAGGTGAGATATACGTGGGTCGATATGGTTATTTCTGAAGGGAGTGAAAGAGGGAGGGGAGGAGGAGGTTTGGATCAGGAGCCCTCCGGGGGACTTGGATTGATTTCTGGGATGGGTATTGTGCTACAAGCAGATATATACAGTTACATACAAATCAAAAGTATCTTGTGCTAAGCTGCAAATAGCTTCATTCTTAATTTCCAGCTCGGCTGAGTCTAGTCTAGGTGATTTCATAAGAGTGGAGGGGCAGGTAACACCCAAACCATCACAGACAGTGTAATAAAAATCTCTTCCCAAGTACAGTAACATTTAATCTGGTAGGTTGTTCCACAGCAAGATGGATGAAGTCCTGCAATTCACAACAAGTGCAGGTTATCCATGAGAAATCAGATGGCTAGGAGTACTACATAAACATCTTTTCTCCTACCAGATCTACTCCTTTCTCTCCCCATCTTCTCCTATTAAGTCTTCATCTTTGTGCAAATATTTTGAAGTTGTCTTCTAAGACTAGTAACATTCACTGATGTAGAGTGACCAGTAGTAGAGTAACTACTGCATTTTCCTGTCATTCAATTTCATTGTAATTCTGTCACATTATATACAGCATTAAATAAAACAGATGAAGCAGTTAGCCCAAACAACTAGGAACTAACCAAATCATTCTTTCACAAAACTTAACTCCTGAATCTCAACTCTCTGGACTTGAGGAGTGGACCAACTGCTGGATAACAAACTGTCTGAATGGCCACGCTCACACAGTTGCAGCTAATGGCTCAATGTCCGAATGGAGACCAGAATGATCAGAGGGTTGGAACACCTCTGCTATGAAGACAGATTGAGGGAGCTAGGGCTGTTCAGGCTGGAGAAGAGAAGGCTCCAGGGACATGCAACAACAACTTTTCAGTACCTGAAGGGGGCCTACAAGAAGAATGGAGAGACAGTGTATAAAGGCCTGTAGTGATAAGATGGATGAGGGACAATGGCTGCAAACTGGAGAAGAATAGATTTAGATTGGATGTTAGGAAGAAGTCCTTTACTCTGATGGTAGTGGAACACTGGAACAGGTTACCCAGGGAGGTATATGAGGTCCCATCCCTGGAGATATTCAAGATGAGGCTCAACAGGGCTCTGGGCAACCTGATCCAGTTGAGGATGTCTCTGCTCACTGCAGAGAGGGCTGGACTAGACTTTTGGACTTTCCTTCCAACCCAGACCATCCTATGACTCTATGAAATACACTACAACTTAAGTATGAAGTTGCAAGTTTCAGCACGCTAGACAATGTGTTTAAGTACTTGTACTGCAGACCAATGTTATTTGTATTGTAAACTAGAGTAAAAGATCCTATGAATTTATCCTTCAGCAGCTTATGCTTCACACACACATCTCTAATACATTCCTAAGGCCATTCCACCCTTCTGTCTACAGCTGCACAACACCATGGACATGACTCATTCAAACATCAGTGGAAACAAATGTAAACTGCTATGACTAACTGGATCATGACCTGCAGTTCACAAAAGAACTGTAGAATCTTTAAGGTTAAAAAAGACCTCTAAGATCATCAAGTCCAACTGTGAACACAACACCATCATGGCCATTAAGTCATGTCCCAAAATGCCATGTCTATACATTCTTTGAACACCTCCAAGGATGGTGACTGGCCCAGCTCCCTAGGCAGCCTATTCCAATGCCTGACCACTCTTTCAGTAAAGACTTTTTCCCAATATCCAGCTAAACCTCCTGTAGCGCAATTGAAGGCCATTCCCTCTCATTCTGTCATTGATACCTGGGAGAAGAGACCAACACCCACCTTGCTACAACCTCCTTTGAGATAGCAGTAAAGAGCAATGAGGTCTCTTTCTCCGAACTAAACAACCCCAGTTCCTTCAGCCACTCTTCAGAAGAGCTGTTCTCCACACCCATCACCAGCTTCATTGCCCTTCTCTGGACCCAATCCAGCAATTCAAAATCTTGTAGGCAGGGCACCAAAACCGAACACAGCACTGAAGTTGTTGTCTTCACCAGCACTGAATACAGGAGCATGATCACATCCTTACTCCTGTTGGACAGACTATTCCTGATACAGGCCTGAATGCTGTTGCCCTTCTTCACAACTTGACCACATTTCTGGCTCATGTTCAGCCTGCTGTCAACCAGGTCCTTTTCTATTGGGAAGCTTTCCAGCCACTCTCCCTCTAAGCCTGCAGTGGTGCATTGGGTTTCTGTAACCCAAGTGCAGGGCCCAGTATTTTGCTTTGTTAAACCTTGTAGAGCTGGCCTCTGCCATTGCTCCAGCCTGCTCATGTCCCTCTGCAGAGCCATCCTACCTTCAAGCAGATCAACACTCCCACCCAGTTTGGTGTTCTCTGCAAACTCACTGAGGGTACACCCTATCTCCTTATCTAGATCACTGATGAAAATATTAAACAAAACTGGCCCCAAAACTCTCTGCTTACACAACAGAGAATTCCTTCCACCTCAAACATCTACCAGCTTTAGTGGGCAGCTCTGTTTTACCTCTGAGACTGCACAGGCCAGGTTTGCAGGTACACATGTAAACAGGACATCAAGAGGAAGAACGGCAAAAACCATAACGCTTCGCCAACAGCTAAGGAATCCTTCCTTTGATCAAACCATTTGTGTGTTCATGGGAGAAATCAATGAGACATTGCCCTAAACTCACCATACCTGTCTCACTCCTATTAAAAAAGACAACCATAAACTCCAAAACACATGAACCAGACAGTTTTTGAAAACAAAACCTCATATTCAGAGGAAGTTTTGGGTCTTAGACCATAACCATAACAGTTCTGTGGTTTCATAAAAATTTTCTCCCAATCTTACCCTAAAATTTAAATATCTTGCAAATATTTTCATACCTGAAGAATTATTCTTCACCCTATGAACTCTGAATAGTGTATTCCTCACCAAACACTGCCTTACCAGCTCTCTCCCTGTGCTAGTCTGAGACTAGCTGGAATATTCTGGTGAGAAGAATTAGATTGTAGGCTGCAAAAAGGAAACAATGGTGATGTCTACTTCACTCACAGGCTTACTGAGATGCATAAAAACACGAACATAAACATTGATAACACTGTTGCAGTGACTCAGTTGCAGCTGATGTCTTTATTGTCTCCCTGGACTGCTTTCTGTGTAACTAATCCTTCTGCTTTCTAACTCCCCTGGCAAATCCTCCAAACTCACCTTGCACATAAGGCAAAGTCTGGGATAAGGTAGAGGAGTGGAAAGAAGGTGGAATGGTGGTTGGGAGCCCCTCCTGGGGACTCTGGTTTCTGGGAGGGATGTTGTGTTTCTGTATTACCTTCACCTTGTATATTGCTATTTATATTGTAAATATCTGCTTGTCTATTGTGCTAAGCTGTAAACATAAAGCTTCGTTCCTTAATTTCCAGCCAGCTGAGTGTAGGTTATTTCTTCAGAGTAGAAGGGTAACATCCTGTCACATTCCCCTTTTAAATCAACTGTCAATTCAGGGACTTCAACAGGTCTCAACTATTGCACTCACACCACTAAGAAGAAAGGAAAAGTTGCAGCAATCCAGGATACAATCAATGATAGATTTATACCTCAAGACTAGCACCTTGCTATTTTCCAAATGCCCTGTCCTCCAAAGACAAGGTCTTGCACAGGACAGTAAGCCTGCTTAACTTCATGCTGATGAAGTCATAGAATCAACCAGGTTGGAAGAGACCTCCAAGATCATCCAGTCCAACCTAGCACCCAGCCCTAGCCAGTCAACCAGACCATGGCATTAAGTGCTTCATGCAGGATTTTCGTGAACACCTCCAGGGACAGCAACTCCACCACCCCCCTGGGCAGCTCACTGCAATGCAAATAACTCTCTCTGGGAAGAACTTCCTCCTAACATCCAGCCTAGACCTCCCCCGGCACAACTTGAGACTGTGTCCCCTTCTTCTGTTGCTGGTTGCCTGGCAGAAGAGACCAACCCCACCTGGCTACAGCCTCCCTTCAGGTAGTTGTAGACAGCAATGAGGTCACGCCTGAGCCTCCTCTTCTCCAGGCTGCACACCCCCAGCTCCCTCAGCCTCTCCTCATAGAGCTGTGTTCCAGGCCCCTCACCAGCCTTGTTGCCCTTCTCTGGACATGTTCCAGTATCTCAACATCTCTCTTGAATTGAGGACGCCAGAACTGGACACAGCACTCAAGGTGTGGCCTGAGCAGTGCCGAGTACAGGGGAAGAATGACCTCCCTTGTCCTACTGCCCACACTGTTCCCGATACAAGCCAAGATGCCACTGCCTCTCCTGGCCACTTGGGCACACTGCTAGTTCATGTTCAGCTACTATCTACCAGCACCCTCAGGTCCCTTTCTGCCTGGCTGCTCTCCAACTAATCTGTCCTCAGCCTGTAGCACTGCTTGGGGTTGTTGTGGCCAAAGTGCAGAATCCTGCACTTGGCCTTATTAAATCCCATCTCATTGGCCTCTGCCCAACCATCCAGCCTGTCAAGGTCCATTTGCAGGGCTCCCCTACCCTCCAACAGACCATCCTGTTAATACCAGTGGTACCAGTCAAGTGTAAAATTACAGTTATTTATTTTTCCTGGACAGTAACATGAGACAAGTATGCAAGTCTCACCCAGCTAAACACACGGAGCCATGCAGCTCAGAAATTTTTGAAGAGTACAGAACATCCTAAATGACCAGATAAACTAATCTACTCCAGAACAAATATGATGCAGCAACAGAAAGTCTAGTGCTAGATGATAGCCCTTTATCTGAAATAATGGAGAAAAAAGCTGACAGAGAAAAAGAAGAGGGTAAAGGTCTGCTGACCAGCATCTCAATTAGAGTCTGAAGTCTAGTAGTTGGACACACCCTTGACAGTTTCAGAACTACAGAAACTAAGTGTATTCCTAGTGTCTCTATGTAGACACCTTATACAATACATTTTGGTTCAAAGTTTATCACATTTTCATCTTTTGCCATAGAGTTTGAAGGCTTTAATTAGCATGAAAACTTAGTGATCATTCCTGGTGCACTTCTACACTCTCTAAGGGAAAGCTCAGCAGACAGACGATAATGATTTAACGCAAATGTGTGACCGCACAGTTACTCTTAATGTATCCAAAGAGTCCCATACCATACATAGAATTAACCAGGTTGGAAGAGACATCCAAGATCATCCAGTCCAACCTATCATCCAGCCCTAGCCAGTCAACTAGACCATGGCACTAAGTGCCTCAGTCAGGCTTTTCTTGAACACCTCCAGGCACAGCGACTCCATCACCTCCCTGGGCAGCCCATTCCAATGCCAATCACTATCTCTGGCAAGAACTTCCTGCTAACATCCAGCCTAGACCTCCCCTGGCATAACTTGAGACTGTGTCCCCTTGTTCTCTTGCTGGTTGCCTGGCAGAAGAGACCAACCCCACCTGTCCACAGCCTCCCTTCAGGTAGTTGTAAACAGCAATGAGGTCACTCCTGAGCCTCCTCTTCTCCAGAAATAAGAAGAGTTCCATTAAGGAATGCCACAATTAATTATCTTTTTCCTATTCTTCTCAGTGTGGCTTATTTTTTGTTCTACTAAATTATGCCTTATGTATTATATATGAAAGACTGTAACAGTAATTTTAAATTATTGAAAATGTTATCATAGTTATGCTTTTCAAAAGAATTAATCCAACCAACAAAGACAAGTCTTGAGACACAGTTCACTATAACTGGATCCATGGGCACATGAACACTGTAATCCTAATGACTATTAGTTCTGGTCCACTGACACCAAATACAGCACTTAGCTTGAACAATGCCTTGTGAAAAAGTTTGATTAAAATGCATGTTCACACTTCTAGTTGCTTTAGACAGACATAATAGTAATGAAAGACTACTTTACTTCTGAATGAGAATATCCACATAACATTATACTATTTCATAACTTATTCTGTAAGTTCCTATGCTGAAATAAAAATAATGCAGTGCTTTTTTGACAAAATGCAGGTAAGATAACATGGACTTTCCTATACTTTTTGTCCCAAGTAACTTCAGTGTGAGTGTAAGCATTAGAATATATACCTTAGTGAAATGCTCATGGTAAAGGGTTAACCTTTCTGGGGGAGTGGCCTTGACCTTCACCCCAGGTCCTCCTGACTCCTCCTCAGGGGTGGGTCCAACCCTTTCTCCAGGTGTGGTGGTTAGCCCAACTCCCACTTCCTGTCTAGACCCCTATAAAAGCAGAGGAACTGCCTGTTTCTCTCTCTCTCAGCCTACCTCCCTGCCTGACACCATCACCTTCCTGTTCCTGCTACTCTTTGTTTTACCACGTGACCATAATCCACGAGGTGGACAAAACCATGGGCTGGATGGTAGGAGGAAGATCTTCCCAGAGAGAGTGATTTACCATTGGAGTGGGCTGCCCAGGGAGGCAGTGGAGTCACCATCCCTTGAGGTGTTGAAGAAAAGCCTGGATGAGGCACTTAGTGCCATGGTCTAGTTGATTCGATAGGGCTGGGTGCTAGGTTGGACTGGATGATCTTGGAGGTCTCTTCCAACCTGGATGATTCTATAATTTTGTATCTTGTTTTCCCTTCCCTGTACCTTCTTCGTAACTTCCCTACCTCAAATACCTGTTATTTATTGTTAGATTTTTCTTTTTTAACTTCCAAATCGAAGTGAGATTATTTATTTGGATGTGGTTTACCTTTTCCTCTCTACGCCTAATTCCTTTTCTTTGAAAACAAAGGGGAAGAGGGAAAGGCATCCTATAAATATAGTTAATAGAACAAATAACAATTTGAGTCTCTGGAAAATTTAAACTAGAACCAAGACACTCACCAAAAGAAATCAAAGAAAATTGAGAGCAATTCTGATAAGTACATTAATGAAAGGCAGAGAGTCAAGAAGTTATGTATCTGCTGGCTGTCAAGTTCATGGTGTCTTTTGTTCCAATACAATTGGGCTATCAGGTCACAGAGCAGAATAAAGAGCTACATCAAAAACTGAAGAAAGTTATTAGCATCCCATGTGTGTTTTAGCAAAGCAACTGGAATATAAAACACACAAACAGAACATGCTACTGTTACTCAAAACACAAAAAATACTATTAACAGCCTGTACTAACAATATCCTTTGAATGTCTTACTGTTTCAAAGCACCATGTTTTAATTCTGACCAGACAGAGCTTATTAACATTTCCTTCCCAAGCATTCTGTTCTTACTGCTCTTGCAGAAGCGGTCTTCTCAGGACAAGGAAAGTTATCAGTTACAGGTACAGATGTATTTCATATGGAGGCTTCAGCCTCTCACGAAAACATCTCCTGCAAATAATGTTTAGTAGCTGCTCTTGAGAAGGAAGACATACAATGAAATTTCAGGGTACAGTCAAGAGAAATGTTGAGATACTGGAACATGTCTAGAGAAGAGCAACGAAGCTGATGAGAGGCCTGGAACACAAACCCTATGAGGAGAGGCTGAGGGAGCTGGGGGTGTTTAGCCTGGAGAAGAGGAGGCTCAGGAGAGATCTCATTGCTGTCTACAACTACCTGAAGGGAGGCTGTAGCCAGGTGGAGGTTGGTCTCATCTGCCAGGCAACCAGCAAGAGAACAAGGGGACACAGCCTCAAGTTGTGCTAGGCTATGTGTATAGGCTGTATGTTAGGAGGAAGTTCTTGCCAGAGAGAGTGATTTGCCATTGGAACGGGCTGCCCAGGGAAGGGACATCTCTGACATATCTGACATCTCTGCCATCCCTGGAGGTGTTGAAGGAAAGCCTGGATGAGGCACTTAGTGCCCTGGTCTAGTTGATTGGACAGGCCTGGGTGATAGGTTGGACTGGATGATCTTGGAGGTCTCCAACCTGGTTGATTCAATGACTACCATGCTCTTTGATCTTGGAGGTCTCTTCCAAACTGCTTGATTCTATGATTACCATACTTTCTACAGCTGCAGTTGTTGTCTAAAAGTACGCAAATCAAAGTGTGCCAAAAAGACAGTTCTTGTAAGCAGGTACATCTTGGAACACTAAACGTACTGAGGCCCTTTGTTTTACAAAGTGACTGGGCTATCGAGAAGAAAGACTTGGTTTTCAGCAAGAAGAAAACTTGATTCTCTATGCTGCAGGCTAAAAGCATACAAAACCCACTCTATACACACAACTCCACATAATAAGACCTGTCCTTCCTTCACAAGATTTGAGTACAAGAAATCTTAGAGAGATGGACACAGAAATACCAGAATTTCTAATTCAGAAGTTGTCATTTTTTCCTCAATCTTCAACTCTGTCATCCAACAACCTCATGCTGTCATCTTTGTGCCTTCAACTGATATACTGCATTTTTCTTATGTTAGCAGGAAACTTTCCCATGTCATAACAGACTCCCAAAATAAATGCTCGCTATCAAGACTAAAATTCTTTCTCAAGGGTCATTCCTAACCAGGAAGTCAGGCAAGAGTAATAAAGAGGGATGATGTGTATTTAACTCAGTGTACCCTGGGTTCCACTGAGCCTTCAAGAAAAACAGCTTGTGTGTAGCTCTAGCTTGGAGGCAGCTGCAACATCAGCTTATCCTTTTTCCCTGCACTTCATCTGCACAAGCACTGAATTAAAAGGAAAATCAAGTTGGAGCAGTTTGCTTCTAGATAAAGCTGCTCTGTTTAAACAATGCAAAGGGTCATTTCAAAGCAATTCAGGGACTTTTAACATTTTGCTCCTTGGGAATAGCACATGCAACGCTCTGCATTTTAAACACTCAGAAGCAAGCCCTAGTCCTTCAAAATGATTTTTTTAGAACTATATAAATGTCAGAAGAAAGACTAAAATTCCAGATCAATAGATTCCATATAAAGAATGATATAGAAGTCCATTTAAACAGGCATTACTATTTAACAATCTATGTACTGACTGTTTTTAATGCAAAATGAATACTCTTTTGAAGCTGAGCTTTTCAGTAAGTCAAAACCAAGAAGAAATTCTCAGAATTCTTGAAATTGATGCATCAAAAGTCATTCACACCCCTCCCCATCTTGCACATTTCACACCATTCCCCAGCTTCTTCCATGAAGATCTGAGTACTACAGAGAAAAGTCAGCCTCTGTTAGAATGCAGAGTTATAACAAACAGCTGCACCTATAAATGGACATTAAGAGGTCTAGAAAAATACACAATAATTTCTACACCACAAACACATGTAAAATAAGGCTTTAATAGGTACCTGGCATGGAGTTTGTTGCTCTTCCCATTCTGTGGAGGGTACTCTTCTCTAAGATCCTGTACAAAAGGTGGCTGCTGCCGATGTGTTCTGACGTACGGTAATGTTCCCACCTGGCTAAATATATCACAAGACCTAGTGGGAATTGTTCCTTTCTTCTTCCTGGGGAGAGTGCCATGGATAGAGATGTCTTGAAAGGACTCTGAGTGATGCTCAGATGGGGAAGGTTTAGTGGTCAATAGGTCCATGGAAGAAGCCAACGAGAACTGGTGGTTCACTGGGCCATTTCTGGGAAGACTCGAAAATTTTCCTGCAGCTATCATTTTTGGTTCTGGAAAAAACAAAAATATTTATCATGGCACATTAGTCATCAAAACCCCTACTTTAATGGAAGTTAAATAGCATGACTAACAAATGCATCTGGAACTGAACTGTTCTGAGGCACAGAGATAGCTCAAGACATAATCCATACTAAAATCCAATCCCAGTGCTCTCACTTGCACATCAAGTGCACACATATCATTCTTTATACATATGAAAAGTCACAACAACAAGCCAACAGGAATACACATATAACAGCAGGCCCTGAGCAAGTCTCTATTTTTATATCATAGAATCAACCAGGTTGGAAGAGACCTCCAAGATCATCCACTCCAACCTAGCACCCAGCCCTACCCAATCAACTAGACCATGGCACCAAGTGCCTCATCCAGGCTTTTCTGCAACACCTCCAGGGACTGCGACTCCACCAGCTCCCCAGGCAGTCCATTCCAATAGCAACTCCTTTATACCCTCTGAAAACTCAAAAAAAAAATCAACCTACAACCATTAACAAAAAACAATCTTTGGAATATTTTGACCAAAAAAAAGGCACTCTACAGCTTTGTTTGGAAGTGTATGTTCCTAGACTAAGCATTTGCCATACTGTGAGGAATAAAACCTCTCTCTGAAGAGTTTTGCTCAAGTAGCAAACCTAACAGAGAACCATTCACATATTTCTAACAGGTTGTAAACTAAAGGGCTCTACCCAAGAGATAAGGGCAGAAGCAGATTACTGAAATTCTCTTCTTCAGCACGCAAACCCTGCTGGCTCAAATCCTTGTTGACATTAGGGATTTGCATAGCTGTCAGTCTTTTGTACAACCAACTACAGCCTGACATACAGTACAGGGTTTTCTGCTATCATGAGCAAAAAAAAACAACTGTGAGACAAACACTTCAGGTACATTGACAGATTACTCTTCTGTTCCTCAAAAAATGCTGCCTTGTGCTCACTTTATCATGTTACATTACAGAAGACAGGCTATCCAGTTATACTGTCCTGCAAAAGCCTCTCTATGGAATATATGTACAAGTCAACTGGTTCTACATTATTTAACCTAGCTGGTAACCAACCAGGTGCTTCCTATAAAAACTGGAAAAGCCACAGAAGCAGCAGAGATTGGTACGAAATCAGAAAGCAGAAGAGTTTTTGGAAATAGCAGTTATGAGCAGAAGAATGTGTTCTGACCTTAATCAATTCGGATGCTGAAAAATTAGAGCAGCACCCTGAAGGCCCAGGGGTCTGGAATTCAGACGCTTACAGCTGTGCAAGAATTCCACCGCTTTTGGGGAAGGCACAGGTGTTGCAAAAAAAGAGCTGTCTCTGAAGTCTGGCCTTTGCATCACAAGTACTATCAAAGTGATGGTCCACTGAAGCTACAGCTGTCTCTTTGCAGAGGCAGAAGTAACAGGGTCAGTTTTACAGTAACTTGATCTCAAATTTATGAAAGAATTCTGCTATTTCCTGTCAGCTGCACTGCAGAGATTGAAGTCTGGAAATCTTATCCAGCCTTTGAACAACAGATTTATTCTCATTTCTCCCTTATTAATAAGTCCTACAATAAGTACTCATCAATTACAGGTGACAAGATTAAAAAAAATAAATAAATGTATATTCTTTTTGCCAAGGGTCTGTCAAGGCACAGCTACTATGTACTATAAAAGAAAAAGCTCTGGAAATCTCTACATGGAAAGATTCTCTTTGACTTTGGTTAGGTTTTTTGTTAAAAAGAGAAGAATTCTTACCAATTTGAGAAACTAATAAGAATGGGCAGAATTTGAAATCCTAAATAAACTAGATTACACTTGCACATGATCTGGACCAGGAGATGGAGTCCAGCATCAGTAAGTTTGCAGATGACACCAGGCTAGGAGCAGGTGTGGATCTGTCGTAGGGTAGGAAAGCCCTGCAGAGGGACCTTGACAGGCTGGATGGGTGGGCAGAGGCCAATGGGATGAGATTGAACAAGGTCAAGTGCAGGATTCCACACTTTGGCGACAACCACCCCAAGAGGCTACTCTTCCCCTGTACTCAGCACTGGTCAGGCCACACCTTAAGTACTTTGTCTAGTTCTGGGGTCCTCAATTGAAGAGAGATGTTGAGATACTGGAACATGTCCAGAGAAAGGCAACAAAGCTGGTGAGAGGTCTGGAACACAGCCCTGTGAAGAGAGGCTGAGGGAGCTGGGGGTGTGCAGCCTGGAGAAGAGAAGGCTCAGGGGTGACCTCATTGCTGTCTACAACTACCTGAAGGGAGGCTGTAGTCAGGTAGGGGTTGGTCTCTTCTGCCAGGCAACCAGCAAGAGAACAAGGGGACACAGTCTCAAGTTGTGCTGGGGGAGGTCTAGGCTGGATGTTAGGAGGAAGTTCTTCCCAGAGATAGTGATTGGCATTGGAATGGGCTGCCCAGGGAGGTGGTGGAGTCGCTGTGCCTGGAGGTGTTCAAGAAAAGCCTGGATGAGGCACTTAGTGCCATGGTCTAGTTGACTGGACAGAGCTAGGTGATAGGTTGGACTGAATGATCTTGGAGGTCTCTTCCAACTGGGTTGGTTCTATGAAAAAAATCTGCCATAGATTGTAACATGGACCCTTGAAGTGAAATACTGTCACCTCTCTGTCATATGGTTTGAGGACAGAGTTTCTGCTGGCTACATTTAAAATCAGTTATTTGCAAAATACTAAGAAGTGCTGTGAAGTCAGTTTTGCATGACAATTGTTCTAAGCAAAACAGCTGGTCCAAAAGTAGGAATATGTAAAACAAATGCTTACTATGAAACTACAACCTTCTATAGCTAAAAAGAGAGCTGACAGAGCTTGTTTCCAGTAAATTTGAGCTTTATGATAAAAATTGCCTCAAATAATTGGGGCAGGGGGTAGAAAGAGGGAAAGTTCTTAGAATTCACACAATCATTTGGAAACAACTTTGTGTGCTTACTACAGGCAAAAAACATCCTTTACAGAGTCAAAATAAAAAAAATGTAGCACAACTTGCTTATGTTCCACAAACACTACTCTCCTTTTCAGTGTCGCTGAGATTCTGTACTTAACCGTGCTTTCTTATTGCTTTATACAAAACACTTCCAAATCACTGAACTCTATTTAAGTACAAACTATCCAGTCAAGAACAGTTTCCTTCGGCCTTCAGGATCAGGACCACAGGTATTAGGGGTTGGAAGGGACCCAAGGAGATCACTGAGTCCAGCCCCATTGCCAGAGCAGGACCATACAATCTAGCACAGATCACAGAGCAACAAATTTAGAATCACAGAATCAGCCAGGCTGGAAGAGACCTACAAGATCATTCAGTCCAACCTAGCACCCAACCCCATGCAATCAACTAGACCATGGCACTAAGGGCCTTAGACAGTCTCTTCAAAACCTCCAGGTACAGTGACTCCACCACCTCCCTGGGCAGCCCAAGTAGTTGTAGACAGCAATGAGGTCACTCCTGAGCCTCCTCTCCTTCAGGCTAAACAACCCCAGCTCCCTCAGCCTCTCCTGCAAGATTACCACTGCTACACTGAAACAGAAGCCATAACACTTCATACAAATGGATTATCAAAACCAAACAGTACAGCCAACAAAATCTTTGGTTTACTGACTGATACCAGATGAATCCACAATAGGCTTATAATAATGGCAAATTTTAATCTATTTAATGTTTGAAGATCCATAGAGAAAACTGAGAATTCCACCTCCTAATCACATCACAAGATAATTGGTACATCAACCAAGTAGGTTTCCAATCCAAGAGGCTGAGGATTTTCAGCAAATCAATATTGACCCTCTGAAGTACATAATTTTCTATGTAATCTCTGGTCTTAAGAAGCCCTTCTCAAAAACAAAAGTCAAAACTCCCTCAGTAATGTCCTAATCATTGCCACCTTTTAAGACACTGTCAGTAATGTTCCATGATTTACTAATTCAGTACCCAATCCTCAAATTCACACCCAAGTTTTGTTTTAAGGAATCAAGTTAGAATTCTAAAGTTTGTACAATATACCTACACACTCAAGAACTTGCAAAACACTGAGCCCCAATTACATATGTACAGAAGCACTGATCTTGTGAACAATCCTTCCTGCAAAACTCAAACCCAAAACAACCCCCTCCCCTCCCAAAAAATGAAAAACCAACAACCAACCAAGAACTACAACAATTAGCTCAGTAGCAAAGGTCTGGCCAAACTATCCATATCTTTGTCACATACTGATTGTAAACACTGCAATGAGGAAGCCTCTCCAGCTGAAGACTGGAATGTCTCAAACGCTTTAGCATACGATTCAAAGAATGTTTGACATCACTAGATGTAGAAACCCAGAAAATTTTACTCCCTAAAGAGACCATGTGCTTTGAACATCTGCCACTGAGCAATCAACAGTGCAAATGGTGGAAACGATACCAGAACGATCGCCCAAAAGGAACGGAACCTTAATTGGATATGTTCTCATCTGTCAAAATGCAACATCTAACAGAACAGAGCACTTGGGAAGTCATATAAGTTTCCCCTAACTAGATGCAAATGAGATTGACTTAAGCCAATATAATGTGAAAAATGCTAGGTGAATTTGTATTTATAGAGAGAGTGACATTTCTCTTCAGTCTGCAATTCGGGAAGGTATACGGGAATGGGATTAGTCAGATTATTAATTCAGAGAATTAGAGGGCATGAAAGGTTTCCAGGTAAATTCTGACACATTGCTTTCTTCTGTTATAAATGGAAGTAAGGAAATATAAATGAAGTCTTTAAAATCTACATGGCATGAGGAAAACATGAAAATGAGATTGGATATAGAATAAAATACGTATGTGGTGGGCAAGACCAAACATGCACCAATGTCTAATCCAATGAGGTGTGCATTTCTTCACATCATTGCTCAAAGCAAAAATGAACAATATGAGCAACGAAACAAGTAACTTTTTCTTCCTCCAAACAGCAAAAAACAGTCTTCTATGGATGCCCTCTTGGCTTTGGCATGCAAATACAAACTTTCTGGCTCATCTTCTCTTCATAAAAAAATTCTGATGTTCATACAGTCTGAGTAAGTGTTTTGATGGTTCGTTCAACCTTATAAAGGTACAAGGGTAACTGCCCCTTCCATACCACGGCACAACAAAACTAATGACAACGGCTTCTATTTTGTTTCAATATACTGGAGAACAGGAAGTGAGGGAAAGCAAAAGCTCCAGTTCAGGCTCAGATTCATGAATGGCATAAGACACAGAGCAAGGCTATACATGCTCCTGCTAATAGAAACATCATAAAATCAAATAGAAAATCCATTTCAGAGCTCGAAATTCGACTCTCAAGATACCTCAAATCTAAGCCACTTCTCTCAAATTCTTATTGATCTGTAGTCTGGGTGATTCTCACTGTTAAATCCAACTCTCTGAAGTCTGTATTTCTGGCAGCATTGTATCACAAATAGCATAGCATTCACAGTCTTACCATGTCTTCAGCATTACACATGTTATGAAACTAAAAGGACTTGAACATTGTTTAATACGTCCAACTGAAGAAAAACTGCCAGGGAGGTGACTGGGGCTGCATCCCAGATACTCAAGGTGAGGCTCAACAGGGCTCTGGGCAACCTGATCTAGTTGAGGATGCCTCTGCTCACTGCAGAGGCAGTTGGACTAGATGACCTTTGGAGGTCCCTTCCAACTCAGACCATTTTGTGATTCCTCCTTCTTGGGTCTGTAAAAAATGCAGTCAACTTTTGTGAAAAACCTAATTATTTTTGACACAGTAAATCTCATAAGCTACTCCCACCCACTTGCCTGCCCTCTTTCCCTGAAAAACCACTAACAATAAACTCCAATGAGTGGGAGATACATCACTCACTCTCTCCCTAGTAAGTTACTTGGCACATTCATACATGCTAAGCAGATGTACATGGGAAATAATGAAAACAGTCAACCTTAGCGATGAAGAAAGTCATGTTCAGGATGAAAACCAGATCAGTTTCTTCAGATTCAATTTTTGTTTAGGGAAACAGAAAAGGTACGAGTGAAAAGTCACTAAAGTTAATACAAAATAGAAAGAAATACAGTTAAAACTGTAGCCACTATAGGTTCAAGGCAGATTTCACATTAATTGTCTCTCTAGAAGCAGAGGAGTCTTTCTCACTAGTATAATAAAAGAAAATTTCTGCTCCCAAAATAGCTTAGAAGCAGCTTTCCACAATCTGTATTTTCTGCTTTGAAAACAAATATAATAAAAAAATAAATATTGATGCAGTAGTTACTACAGCAAACAGGTCACAGGACTCTGAGAAGAACATCAAGGTTCAAGAACCTACAGCCCATTGTGATACAGAGAAACAGATTGAGAAAGCATACGCAACAGTTCAAAGGCTTGAAGCTGCTATCAGAAAAAAACATGAGTCTGTTAAACATCAAAAACTCCCCACAAGATTAGAGTCAGGTCAGTGCTTCCAAAGGATCTCAACGTACTCACGTTCGTGCTCTCTTTCTCTATTGTATATGTTATACAATATCCGCCCTCCCTAAATCCTTGCACTGTAAGCTGACAACCTCTTTATAATGTTCTTTTTAACTGTTATTCTCAGGCAACAGAAAGCACTCAGTCCAGGATAACTTATCTTTGAAATTTCTTTGTTTTGAGATGAGAGAAACTGATAAAACTCCACATTTCTCTTCGTGAGATTTCTCACGTAGATGCCTTGAGATCTGTTAAGGACATGTCATGAGAAAGTGATGACTGAAAAAGATTCAGTAAGTAAAGATGTGCTCATTTGGATTATACTGTGAGATTATCTCAGAAACTTCAGTGTCCAGTCAAGTCAGTAATTCCAAATGGTATGAAAGCTTGCCTTGAAATAAACATTCTCTCCCCTTTTACTGGCAGCAAGAGAGGAATTCCCCGACCTTACAGTCAAATCTAAGCTTTTTTTCCAGCTAATGCTTCAAAATCCAAGCTTTTGTTCCTCCCTTAGTATAGGTATATTGTCTGTTTCTCTGTTCTCTCACCATTACTGAAAAACAAAACCAAATAAACAAAAAAACCACCCCACAACCCACTCTAATAGAAAATGAAGCATTTAAAAAACTTTCTCAGCTGTACTTAGGCACTGAAATTATTCCAAACTAGCAAATGTGTCATAGAAACTACAAATGTGAACAAAAAGATGAGCTTCTGCATATACTCCTTTATAACTGGGGGGAAAAAGGACAAAAGAGACACAACACTTCCTTTTTCGCTACTCAGCGAAGTAACGTGCTATCTCCAGTACACCAGTGCTCTATGGTTAAAGACTACTTAAGAGATTTCCATAAGAGCCGTTCCTACAAAACCTAAGCCTTGGATCGAACGCCTGAGCAGTTCCTGCCACAGCTATGGCATTTCTAGTTGTCTGCAAGTCAACCGCCGGGAGAGCCAGGGCTCGCCCTGCTTCTCCATTCCCTGCCCCGGCACAGGCTGAGGCACAGAGGAACGCTTAAACACACAAACACCCGCTGCGCTTCTCATTCTCTGCCCAAGAGGACAGCGTTGTCCCCAGAATTACCAGTCTTATCACTTCTGCTTCTTCCCACGCTTTTCGAGGATTAGTTGGAGGTTTTGTCCCGGCCAAGCGGTCTCCCAGCAGCGATACTCGTCCTGCTCCCTTGCGGTTGCGGAACTCTGCGGACGGCTGAACCGCCAGGAGCGGGCAGCCGGAGGCCAGATCCGCAACACCAGTGCCCCAGCACAGTTCCTGAAAACGAACTGGAGCGTCCCCGAGAGAGCCCAAGGTATGGCCGTGCCGCGGCAGGAGCCGCTTACACAGACTTGCACCAACTTGCCCCAAAAGAAAGCAGTACGTGATAACTACACCAAGGATGACTCAACTGGAGCCTTCTAAGAGTGCCTTATCGTTCCCTGGCCCGAGCCGCGAAAGTACGGACCTGGTTCCGTAGTACTCCCGTCCTCACGCCAGCAAACGAGGCCGACTCCCGGGCGCCACTCACCTGGCGAGCTCGGGTGGTGGCGCCGGGCCGGTCCCTGCAGCCCCCCGCGGCCGTGCAGCAGCTCCGGCAGTGCCGCGGGCGCTGCGAACGGCGCAGCCAGCGCTCAGCCGCGATTTACGGCTTTGCAGCCACACCCCTCCACCGGCTGCTGCCGCCGGGGCTCGCCGAACCGCGGGACGCCAGCCGCTTACGTGCGGTGACCTCTCCTCGCCTTTTCCCGCGGCTTTAAGAACTTGACTTCTTTGATTTACTCTCCCAAATTAGCATTACAGCAAAAATTAGGAAGTTCCTAAACCCACCCTGCTGACGGTACCTGACGCACTCAACTCCTTTACTTACATTAGCAGACTTCCCCCTCATCCCAGCACGTTAGACGCAGTTATCTGGGCAGCAGGTTGGTGGGATAAAACACATTTTCTGAACGAAAGGGTCAAATGTCTATAACAGATGCGGGCCGTTGGCAGAAGAAATGGCTAGTTAACAGCCTTTTGTCAAGTACAGCTTCAAAACAACCAGGTACTTACAGACAGCGCCGTCATGTTCTAAAGATTATCTCGGGCACGTTCAGCTGTACCACCGACTTGGCCAAAGGGCTTTTGCTTCAGCAGAAATCAAGGCACACTCAGTTGACTTTCAAAGCACTGTCTAGAACAAATTTTTCTCTACCATTGTGTCTGTCTCTTTCCTGTTGGTTCAGCTTTTCAGACTGCCAGACCAACACTTACTTGCTTTTGTCACAGTTATTCCAATTGCCAAAAACATTTTGGTAACAGTTCTTTGCCTCTTACCAGAATTCATAAGCCAACATTCTGCAAACTATTTCACAGCTATCTTATTAGCATTAGCTTTGTAGAGGCAAATATTTCTCTAACCAAACATTTAATTCATTTTGACATTAAATATTTGATCCCTGCTAGTTGCATGGATCCACTATGTTAAGAGATCCTCTCCATGCACAATTTTCGTTTCAGTCTGATGTTTAATTCTTTTAATCTCTTTTTCTGTTTTTACCAGGATTAGCTTTAATAAGATTTTTCTGATGTACTTACTTCAGAGCCTGACTACAAGATACTTCTGAAGTTGTGGTCTTAAACTACCTAAATGACAAATTATTCATCTTCCAGTACCTCTATGTATTATCAAACCAATCATAAAAAATAAATGAAACTATGGTAAATTAAGCTACACCCAGGGCGTAACAGCAGGATGAAAATTTTCACGTGGTGACTACCATAGTGATGTCTTTAAACACTGTGTAGAACTAGGACATCTACCTCTGCAGTTTGGACATTGATGCATTGCCTAGAACACTAAATTTTGCAGTCTGTGCTATCTAAAATATCTTACAGTAAAACTGATCTGTCTGTTTGTTTTAAGCAATTCAAGAGAGAGCACTGAACCATTCCCTGAAGTGTAGCTAAGGCTTAAGAAACATTTAGCTCATCAAGACAACGTTCCTTCGCTATCATGTATGTTGCAGAAGTAGCTATTGGGAGAGGAAGGTTCTTGGGAAACTTTGGGAATTTTCATAGCTTTGAGTAGAATCTTTGCATAAAAAAGCTCAAGTAAGATGAAGTTTAATGTAAAATGAGGGGGGGGGGGAAGGCATAAAGCATTCAAATATTTGATAAAGGAAGAAAAGAAGGCAGAAGATTAGAAACTTAAATTCATCCAACTGAGGCACAGGAAGTTCATAGTGCCATTTCTGCCTGTGCTCCCCTCAGATTAGTTAGCACATAAGATGGTCTCTATTGGTTCATTTGAAAAACTTGGGAAATCACCTAGGAAGGAATGTCATGCTTCATTGTCACATTTTATGAAGAAGCCAAAAAGGAGTAGTAATTTCCTTAGCAACGTGACTGTGTGCTAAGGAATGGGGCTAGTAGCCGGGCAGCCTTGCATGAACTGTGATTACCCTTGCATGAGTCATTACATCCTTCTCCTAGCAGTTCTGTCTTCAGATTAAATGAAAAAACTGGTCTTTGTCTTCACAAATGACAGTTTACTCAACCCACCCATGTGCATATTTGATGCAAAACCATTAAAGAGAATTTGCCTGCAAGCTGTAAGAATAAAGAATGCCCACAACTGCCTACATCAGTTATTTTATTTGCAAGTTACTTCAAATTATGCTGGCTTAGGTTCTTTGTAGCATTTTTTTGTGGTTCTCATACATAACTGGGACCTAGGTCCCAAGACCTGTGATTGTGTAGCCTACATAGTTTTATTGTGCCAAGAGTTCTGTACTTGCCAGTTCTTGAGAGACTATTTTCAAAATGTGCCTGTCTTACAGTAACAAAAGAGACAACAGGACAGAACAAGAATATTCATCACAATTTCTCATTTTGACCTTAAACATCAGAATTTTACTCTCCCTAAAATAACTGGGAGAAAATACATCTACTCTAAAAGCTGTTGTGGACAGCTGTAATGGTAAAATAGAAAATAAATACACAAGAAGATCACAGTATCACAGTATCACCAAGGTTGGAAGAGACCTCACAGATCATCAAGTCCAACCTGTTACCACAGAGCTCAAGGCTAGACCATGGCACCAAGTGCCACGTCCAATCCTGCCTTGAACAGCTCCAGGGACGGCAACTCCACCACCTCCCTGGGCAGCCCATTCCAGTAGCCAATGACTCTCTCAGTGAAGAATTTTCTCCTCACCTCGAGCCTAAACTTCCCCCGGCGCAGCCTGAGGCTGTGCCCTCTCGTTCAGGCGCTGGCCACCTGAGAGAAGAGAGCAACCTCCTCCTGGCTACAACCACCCCTCAGGTAGATGACACGGCATGTATGCATTACTCACACAGCAGTTCTTGGAACTTCACTAATAGACAAAAGTCAAAGCAAGTTTCTACTGCAGACTTACAAGAGAAAAAACCCAATCTCTAAAATGCAACATTCCCTCAACTTGCACAGATGCCATGTAGGAAAACTTATGGCTAAAAGCTCAAATTTATTTGCTGGTAATTTTCAAAGTAATCAAAGACAAATTAGACTGACAGTATGAACTAAAAAATGCTCCAGAAATGGCAAAAGCCTTCAAATCCTGGCTCTTGGTGAGAGCAAAATACACCACACAGGTACCAGTACTGCTTCTATCATGCAGATAAAAGTATTCAAAGCAGCCCTCCCCAGATACCGGCAATGCTACCAGAATACTTCAGCGCTAGTCTGGAATCTGCCAGGCTGACACTACATACCACTGCTCGAAAGCACTCTAGTTGCTACATTTCAAAGGGAAGCAAAAAATCCAGAATGAGTAAAAGGGATTTATCTGAGAGAGACAAAGGCATGTGAGTTAACAAGGCAAAACCAGTCATGGTTTTATGATAATTATTATGACCATCTAATAAAACCACATCATGGTGGGATTCTTTCATGTATCTGAAGCATTATTTATTCTTTTACTATAGGACATAATAAACTCACATTCCTGAAGACTGTAGCACAATATGGTAGCATGATTAAATATTATTCTGTCCCAATCCCACATAGCATCAAACCCTGCTTTAGAATCATAGAATCATAGAATGGTTTAGGTTGGAAGGGACCTCAAGGATCATCCAGCTCCAACCCCCTGCCACAGGCAGGGACACCTCCCACTAGAGCAGCTCGCCCAAGGCCTCATCCAGCCTGACCTTAAACACCTCCAGGGAGGAAGCATCCACAACTTCCCTGGGCAACCCGTTCCAGTGCCTTACCACCCTCACTGTAAAGAACTTCCTCCTAACATCCAGTCTAAATCTCCCCTCTTCCAGCTTAAACCCATTCCCCCTCGTCCTAACATTACTAGACCGTGTAAATAGTCCCTCCCCAGCTTTCCTGTAGGCTCCCTTCAAATACTGGAAAGCCACTATAAGGTCTCCTCGAAGCCTTCTCCTCTCCAGGCTGAAGAGCCCCAACTCTCTCAGCCTGTCCTCATAGCAGAGGTGCTCCAGCCCTCTGATCATCTTCGTGGCTCTAGTTGTATTATAAGTTGTATTATAAGATACTGAGAAAATCACAGTTCCTTTCTGCAGCACTACACTTAAGTACTGGGTTAGGGCTTTCAGGATAGCTGACATGGACTGCTCATTGTTAGAGGACAGAGCCCTTCATGCTCTGGGAAGGGAGATCTTTATCTAGAATATAGGAGTCAGATTACACCTAATTTGTCATCAGTTTCTCAGATACCAGAAGAAGCTGCTTCTAGAAGAGCATGCTATTTCCCGGTGTTTTGCAATGCCAAACAAACATTTCTAAGGCTACAAAAAGATGTCAGATAGCTGCTGAGAACACTCCTATAAGTACAGACAGAAGCACAGTTCATATTACTTAGGAATGGCTTAATACCCAAATTTTGGATGCGTCTTGATTCCATATTGGAAGAAGCCTAGGCAAGATGCAGGCCCCATCCCCTGACTCTACTATTTCCCTGGAACAGAAACCAAAAGGTACATCTCAGAGGAGTCACAACATACCATGAATACACGAACTAATACAGACCTGAGATGGCAGGACAACAAGCTCCATAATGTGCTGCTGTGCACATTAAAAGGTAGGATTGTGGAAGGAGTAGTTATGACTCTTCACATCCATATGTTTTTGAAATGTCATTTCTGTTAGATTAAATGCTTGGAGGCTGAGGAATTATTCTGGGAAAGCATCATTGTGGGTTGGTGTGCTCTAAGATGTTTCACTTCACATCTACTTTGCCACTTCCTGATAGAAGACACTCAGCTTCAGCAACTATCAGCCTGATGTGACAGCCACATGGTTGTCTTCTCATGAATAGTGGTAAGAAGTATATTCAGAACTGGTAATAATATGGCACTTTGGAAGAAAGCAGACAGAAACTGAAAACAGTTCTTCACTCGTGTACTTTAATTTGCAAGGCAATTAACTACAGGAATAAGCCCTAAGAAAATATTTGGCATCATCAGGATTTAGAGAAAAGGAAACAAAATGCTTTCTTGAAATTTGGAAGGCTGCATTCAGAAGAAGAAATTGAATGTCCCAGGTCAATTTTAGTTCAAGCATCTAGTCCTAAATTCATTCCACGAGCTGTCAGAACTTGTTGAATGATCTGTCAAGAAGTCTCTACAATCAAGAAGAATTATAAATACCTACATGAGGTTATTCAAATTGAAGCTGGACTGAAATATCTGCTGCATTCATCTATTGCTTTCAAATACTTAGAGGAAGCACAGAGCGATTGCTCCTCATAGAGTGCCTTCAATTGTGGTTTCAAGTTTAGGCAGTGGGGCTGTTTCAGCCACCAGGGCTCACCTCCGCTCTCTCTCTTCTTTGGCCGTTCATATTTGTGCAAGTATTTGTGCAGCTGAACAGTAAACTAGTATGGGGACCAGATCTGGATGAAAAAAATGTTGGTTGTCAGCTAGGTAAATTTCCCAATGGTTCAACTGTGCAGCTGCAGGATGGTTTTACTGACAACACAAGGAATGTTGTCAGAGAAGGGAAAAGCAGCAAAAGGAAAGCAAAGAGGGCATAGACTGGTTAGGATGGCATTTTAGAACTCCAGCTTTAATTAAAGCCCAAGAGTCAATGGCACAGCAACCTTCCATTTTTCTAATACTGATCAAAAATAGCAGAACCCCATTATTTAAAGCACTGCTTTGCTACAAAATCAGTTCTTCTGGACTGAAGTAGTTTAACAGTTTTAAATGGTTATTTTCCTACTGATTAGCTAATGCTGGTCACATCAAACCAGTTATTCTGTTCACTTCCCTGCTGTTGGCTGGCATAAAGATAGTGCAAAAGCATAAAGGTAGTGAACTTCGTATTGTGTACCTTGCCTCATTCAATAGATATGTGATCATGTGCACATATTTGATCCAGGTCAAGTGTGTTGCTGGGCATTATGTCATTTCACAGACATTGGTATTAATTACTGTGGAAACACAGCCTGAGGAGCTGGAGTTACATGGGATGAATCCAAATCTTAACACGGTAGTTTTAGAATCAGCTAATGTTTTAGAAAATAAAATATTTTGACAGAACTTTCCAAAACTTAACCTTGGTGTAGAAAGAAATGCTTAGTCCTATGAAATTAACCTTAGAATCACAGAATCAGTCAGGGTTGGAAGGGACCACAAGGGTCATCTATTTCCAACCCCCCCTGCCATAGGCAGGGACACCCTATCCTAGATCAGGCTGGTCACAGCCTCATTCAGCCTGGCCTTAAACACCTCCAGGGATGGGGACTCAACCATCTCCCTGGGTAACACATTCCATGCTCTCACCACTCTCATACTCAAGAACTTCCTTCTCATGTCCAGTCTGAATCTCCCCACCTCCAGCTTTGCTCCATTCCCCCTAGTCTTGTCACTACCTGATCTCCTAAAAAGCCCCTTCCCAGCTTTTTCGTAGGCCCCCTTCAGATACTGGAAGGCCACAAGAAGGTCACCTTGGAGCCTCCTCTTCCTCAGAGTGAACAGCCCCAACGCTTTCAGTCTGTCCTCATAGGAGAGGTCCTCCAGCTCTCTGATCATCCTCATGGCCATTCTCTGGACACGCTCTAGCATGTCCACATCCCTCTTGGAATAGGGGCTTCAGAACTGGATGCAGTACTCAAGGTGGGGTCTCACCAGAGCAGAGTAGAGGGGGAGAATCACCTCAGTAGAGGGGAAGAATCACCTCCTTCAACCTGCTGGCCACAGTTGCTCCTGATGCAGCAAAACTGCTTACCCATTAAAGTGACTTATCACACTAAGCACTGTATGGAAACTATTGAACTAGCAACAAATTCAGTGCTGTTGTTTAAAGTTAAAAATAATAGCAAACACAATAATATAGCCTTTGCACTGTATTATAAATACATGTGTATTTAACACATTTTACACATGTGTTAACACATTTAACTCATATAAACACATTTATACTGTGTATAAATAAATACATTTGTATTTCTTTAATAGAATGGAAGATTTTTTAACAATATTTTTTCTAATGTCTGACTTCAGTACAGTTCAGCGCTGGAAAACAAGCACTTGGGTATTACTGATTAGGCACTTTCCTTCCAGACACAGCACTCTGTCAAAGACACAAAACAAAAACATGTCCTAATAGGTTGGAGACCAGATAACCATTAGTCCCTACCGTGAAAAGAAAACTGTCTGCACTCATGTATGACTGACTGAACAGATCTGTTTTGCAGCCTTCTGAGAATTCTTTAATATACTAGGCAAAACTATCTAGGACATAAGTACCCAGGCATAAACAGAACAAACTCAGGGATGAACCTGGCTCTGTTTTTTTTTAAGCTCATAATTTGGTTGTAAACTTAGTTAATTTTATTAGCCAAAGTCAGATAGTGAATGAAAACATTGCTCACCAAGGTAAATACCCATAAAAATATGAATGACCGTTGCTTTTACTAGAACTTAGCACTTCGCTGCCCAAAAAAGGAGAAACAAATAGCATTGTGCTGTGACTTTGCAAGGTGTATGTCTGAAGATCAGAAAATACATACATTCCAGTTTGGAGGGAAGATGCTCGACTCACTGAAATCCACAGCAGTATGACAAGATTAGATTTAGTATAATTTATCAGACTGAAATGTGAAATATCTACCTATAAAACAATTCTCCATGTGAATGACAGTTTGAGCAGTCCTTTCCTCTGATGAAATGTTGCATTGAAAACTATAATGTATTCCTCACTCTAGTACCTGAAAAGGTTACAAAACATAGTCCCAAAGCTACACAAAATTCTATCTGAAATACATCTGTAGTAATCAGCCTGAATGATTTCCTAATCTGTTCCTATTAGCAGCTACAAAGATGTCGTATTTTATTTCCATACTTTAAGAAAGTTAAGCCAATGAATTGTAGAAATGATGTAATTGTTAAACCAATAATTCCTCAGAAAACATGGAGAAAATACACTGATCTACTTTACTTGTACACCATCGCTTCTAGTTTGTTCTGAAAAATTAAACAGCTAAATAGATTTTATGAATATTCAATTCATACAATGCTTCAAATGCTACAAATGCTTCAAAAGTCTTTTTTTTATCTTGACCAAGACAGAGTCATAGCAGATATATTGGCCAACTACATGATTGTTTCACATAAAATTTGTAAAAGCCTTAGGCAATCATCTTTAAAACTACTAGGCAGAATGCATAGCTCTCTTATCTTGTTAGTTATCAAAATACCCTGTACAGTAAGTCATACCTGAATAACATTTCACTATATCCTTCCACTCAAACTAGAATATCTTATAGGGCTTGTTCCAACTCTCATGAACCTGAGTAGAATTTTGATACTGAACCGATAAAAGCATCATAAAAGCAACAAAAGATGTAGTGATCAAGACTTAATTCACAGAGAAGTCCCAAATGGGAAAGAAAGGTCAGGGCTGCCTGTGCAAGCACTCATTCTCTCTCCTCAGCAGAGCTGAAGTGGTATGTACACAATACAGCTTGGTTTAGACCTTTTGATAGGATCTTTACAAGTAGGGAAGGCATTTGTGACGGTCTTCCATCAATTACATTACTGTATCTTGTTAACCTGAAGACTGAGAGGAATAGAAAGTGAAAGAGCATTTTCTAAATGACAACTTCTAAAAAAATTAGAGATCACACTGTTGGTGGGGTTTGGGTTTTTTTGTTAACCTTGACAAAAGATTAGTATTTAGTTATTCTTCTTATTGCCTAGGTAAAGGACCCTAGTGATCTGTATTGAGAGCAGTATCCTAAGGGGAATGAGTATTGGTTTATCCTCCGGATGTGACAGTAAAGCTTAGGTTGTCTTAACTCATTCTCTGTTGTCTTCAGCAGGACAACATGGAAATCTTACCTATATTTTTTCTACCTTCTGACATAGCAGGACATTGGATAATAACTGTAGACTGGATTTTAATTCCCATATTTCTAAGATCAGCTTCTGTAAGATGGAGTAAGTCCTGTAGCAAATGCCAGAGTAAAGAACATACTATGTCTGTTAGTCCAGGAAAATCCACATTTCTTTTGGACAGCTTTGCTGTTTCTGATATTGTAAGTTACTAGAAATAATAATAAATGTTAAGTATAATTATGTTATATAAAGATCCTTTGTCATGATAAGCCATGCCATTGAAAGGATGAAGAATTGTTCTTCTAAAACATTAGTTCATTTTCTCTCATTTCTTTCTCAAACGAAATTTGGTCAAGATATCCAAGTCACTGTTTTAAAGGCTGTTAGGGACATTTAACTATGCCTGAAAATGTCATATTGTCTCTCAAATGATACCTTTATGTATCAATATGACATCAGAGAAGGAAGCTCTAACTCTTATCTTATTTCTTTCTAGGTTTACCCAAATGCAAAAATTGGTGCAAATGATAAATTCTTGTTGCAGTAAAATGGGTTTTTCAGCTTTGCCAAGCCCCCCCCTGCTTGTCTCAAAAAAACTAACTCCCCCACTTCAAACACTAAAATCATCCTCCAAGAGAAAACGCATGGAGATTAGTACAAACACAACGTGCTTGGTCTTCAAACTTCAGCAAAAAACTTGTACAGAGGAACATAAAGTGAGTAACATGCTCAAACACAGCAGGAGCAGGAGATTCTATAGAGACACAGTGGAAGAGAAGACGATGCAGCACCTGTACTAATAGAATCAACTAGGTTGGAAGAGACCTCCAAGATCATCCAGTCCAACCTATCACCCAGCCCTATCCAGTCAACTAGACCATGGCACTAAGTGCCTCAGCCAGGCTTTGCTTGAACATCCCCAGGGACAGTGACTCCACCACCTCCCTGGGCAGCCCATTCCAATGGCAAATCACTCTCTCTGGCAAGAACTTCCTCCTAACATCCAGCTTGTACCTCCCTCAGCACCACTTGAGACTGTGTCCCCTTCTTCTGTTGCTGGGAGAAGAGACCAAGCCCCACCTGGCTACAACCTCTTTTCAGGTAGTTGTAGACAGCAATGAGGTCACCCCTGAACCTCCTTTTCTCCAGGCTAAACACCCCCATCTCCCTCAGCCTCTCCTCACAGAGCTGTGTTCCAGGCCTCTCACCAGCTTTGCTGCCCTTCTCTGGACACGTTGCAGTATCTCAACATCTCTCCTGAATTGAGGAGCCCAGAATTGGACACAGGACTCAAGATGTGGCATACAGCTTTAAAGAACTTGTTGTATTTTGCTGTAGAAGACATTGATACATGGATATTTCATCAAGCAGAACAGTCCCCTGCCTTGAAATTTCCTATCTTCATTCAAGTTCATCAGCACTTTCTGGTCTGGCTCAAGAACCAACTAATGCACTGACTGAAACTCAAGAACTCTTTATCTTCTACTCCCATGAATTCACTACTAACCTAAGAACAATTTAGTACAAAAAACTGTGCATTGTCTTACTCAGCAAAATGTATATAACCATACCTTCTACTGCAGAGACAAACCCCCAAGTATAAATAGTTATTAGTAATTATCTTTAAAAGCAGAAGACTTCAAAGCAATTACTTAGACTTTCAAGAACTTAGAAGCATGGTTCAACATGGTTCTTCAAGCATATGCCCAGTATTAGGCAGGTAATTAAGTATGTGGAGTCAGGGTAAGTCAAACACTTTCTCAAATGAAAGTTTTGTTTCAAGAAAAGGTTCTCTCTGGCCAAGGAACTATGAAATGGTATAACAAAGGAAGCCTACAGAAATTGCAGAACTGGAATTATGACTTATGGTCTTGAACTTAGAAAAAAGCTCACTTTATCTAGAATCATGCACTAAGCCTATTTCTAAGTTTTTCAGCTCAGCAAAAAGTTTTTACAGGCAGCTTTCAAGCTTGGTAATCTGTAAACTATTTTTGCTGCAGGATCTCTTTAGTTGTTGTTCATTGCATGTCAAAACAGCTGTCCCATTGTTACTGTCTTTTCTGTTAAAATGGTAGAGAATCACATAACATTTCCTACCATGCTATACGTCTTACTGACTGTAAAGGGTTAACCCTCCTGGGGAAGTGATGTTGACCCTGACCCCAGGTCTGCCTGACTCCTGCCCAGGGGTGGGTCTGACCCTTACTCCAGGTGTAGTAGTTAGCCCACTCCCACTTCCTGTCTAGCCCCCTATAAAAACAGAGGAACTGCCTGCTTTGCTCTCTCACCCTGCTTCCCTGCCTGACAGCATCACCTTCCTCTTTCCTGCTGCTCTTTGTTTGACCATGTGGCCACCAATCCATGAGGTGGACAAACCCATTGCCATCAATCTGGTGTATTTATATATTTTATATCTTGTTTTCCCTTCTCCATACCTTTTTGTAACTCCCCTACCTCAAATACCTTGTATTTATTGTTAAAGTTTTCTCTTTTAAATTCCAAATCAAAGTGACATTATTTTTGTGTGTGTGTTCTACCTTTTCCTCTGTGCATCTAATGCCTTTTCTTTGAAAAAAAAAAAAAAAAGGGGGAAGAGGAAAAGGCAGTCTATAAATTGTTATTGGTTCTCTTAACTATATTTGAGTCTGGGAAATTTAAACTAGAACCAAGACACTGACTGAGTCCATTTGGGAAAGTAGAAAATGCTATCCTTTCCCTAGTTGCAACAAACTCACTTTAAGGGGGGTGGGTTTGGCTTTTCTGGGGGCGTAGTTTTGTTTCTCTTGGATTATGAGATTACCATGACACCGAGAATTCACAGAATCATAGAATCAAGCAGGTTGGAAGAGACCTCCAAGATCATCCAGTCTAACCTATCATCCAGCCCTATCCAGTCAACTAGACCATGGCACTAAATGCCTCATCCAGGCTTTGCTTGAACGTCTCCAGGGACAGTGACTTCACCGCCTGCCTGGGCAGCCCATTCCAATGCCAATCACTCTCTCTGGCAAGAACTTCCTCCTAATACCAAGCCTGTACCTCCCCCAGCACAACTTGAGACTGTGTCCCCTTGTTCTGTTGCTGGTTGCCTGGGAGAAGAGAGCAACCCCCACCTGGCTATAGCCTCCCTTCAGGTAGTTGTAGACAGCAATACGGTCTCCCTTGAGCCTCCTCTTCTCCAGGCTCCTTCTGCAGACCCACTCTGACAGGTTCATGTCTGTTTTGTGTTGAGGGCTGCAGAGATGGACACAGCACCACAGGTGAAGTCTCACAACAACAGAGTTGAGCAGCAGAATCACCTCCCTCAACCTGCTGACAACACTTTTTTTGATGCAGCCCAGGATGTTGCTGCCTGGCCTGCAAGCAGACATAGTGGGCTCATGTTCAAGATCTACAGAAACAAATACTTAAGCTTCCAAAGAATTACTGAGTTTGTGAAGATATTTCTATTTGCGAGTCTGAGCATATCCTAAATATATTCAAGGAAGGACTGATATGAGAAGCAAGAGAGCTCATGTTCAGACAGGTAGTATCTTTAATCATATCTTTCTGATACATTGAAGATTTTCCTCTCATCTATACTTCAGGAGAAGTATTTGCTCATCAGCTCTGTAGAAACAAACTGGAAATACAACTTTCTAGCCACAAACCACTTGTTCCAACAGATCTGTCTACTCTGAACTCTTGTCCAAAGGCTAACATTATGGTCAGCAAAGAGCCAGTGTTGTGTTCTGTCAGATAAAAATGCTAACCAGCTTTCTCTATAAGTGCTGGAACACTAGAAAAGTGTTGAAGTTTGTTTTGTTTGGGTTTGAGGGTTTGTGTGGTTTTGTTAGTTTGATTTGGGGTTGTGTTTGTTTGTTTGTTTGTTAATACACACTGCAAACTAAAAATAGCATCCTGCAGAAAGGTAGGCCACAGTATTACCTGTATAAAAGTACAGTACATTCTTAGAAATAGTTTTAAAGCATTTCAATTAGAACAAGTAACATTAGTAGGACACAGTATTTTGGACTAGACGTTGTTTTGGAAACCACAATGAATTTTGCCTCAATGTTCAACCTTGGAAACAAGTCAGAAGGCTTAAAATTCAGGGACACATGCACCATTACACAAGTTGCAATCCTGGAAATTTTCCACTTTGTGATCTACTGAAGAGCAAACCTGCTAACTTGCAAATCACGATGCAAAATCCCTCTGTTCTCCAGTGGAATATTCCACTATATATTACTTGCTTTGTAACAGATTTTTTATTGTTGGGAGAGTATTGCAGGTTAGGGATGACAAATATACACCTCAAGAATTATGACATTGCAGTAACTAAGAGCATTTTGTGGATTAATGTTGATCAGAAAATCTCAGCATTTAATGGACACACCACAAAAGAATTTCTTTGAGGAATGTTTAAGCCACAAAGAACATTCTCATGGGAGGCGAGGACAAGCATTACCACTGACGTCTTTCCTTTATTGGCTTGTTTTAAACAGGTACTTTCAGATTGCAAGATGGTCAGCATGAAAGACATAAGATTTTCAGAGAGATAAAAGGGAAACAGCTAGCTGGCTAGAGCATCAGTGAAAACACAGTGTTTTTCTGATTCATACACTTCTAATTCAGTTACATGAAGGAAGTTGCTTTCAAAACTCTTTAACAACTTCATTAGCAATATATTTTAAGACTACAAATTCTACATTTTATTTCTAATATTTAGCTTCCATGCTAGTGCATGGCAATTCAGATATATCTACAAGAATCAATGGAGAGTTGCCACACTTATCATTCCAGTACAAAGATAAATTCTGCCCTAAGCACGAAAGGAATCCCAGAATTTTCACAGAGCAACATTCTCTTTAAACAATATAGTGATAATCAGTGTCTATCTGATCTTATTTGGCCAGCTGCATTTGCTCTGGTATTAATTTATACTAAACTAAAGCAAACAAAGAAAAGAAACAACAAAAAACAAACCCCACAAAACCAGCAAAAAACCAAGCCCACCAATAAGGCCTTTACCTCCAGACTCCTATACCAAAAGAAACTGAAGTGCAAGCAGGAAATTACTTTAACTTTATATGACACGAGATAATGAAGAAATACAAGATTCATTTTCTTCAGCTGTACTGCCCTTATGCCTTTGAATGTGACTATTTTATGGCATACTTATCTGCTATTAAATCTTTGTCAACTCCTGTGTAGGATTTTTCCTTACTGTTTTAATTAATTTCTTTTCCTACAGCTGAAGGGGGGAAAACAACAACAAAAACTTAAAACCAAACAAACCTCCCCAAAAAACCAAACAAAAATCTCCAAACGAACAACCCATGCCTCCTTTCTGACACAAGACACTAACCAATGGCCTTTATGATCCTTCTGCTAATGGTATTTTCAGTGAAGAAAGGTAACACAAAACATTAACTCAAATGTCTCATTTTGCCAATATTACATGAAATGAATGCAGGGTACAGCCTAGTGGTTGGGAGCTGAGATAATTCAGAGCCTGAACAAGGCTAAGAATAAAAGGAAATGCCAAAAGAAATTGCAAAAGACCCTAAATATATCATTATGAGAACTGATTTAATGCAGAGGAAGTTTCCTATTATTCTTCTGCTTTCATGCTTTGTATTTTATAGGGCTAACTCTTGCTTAAGGCAGGTAATGCCAACAATTTTTGACATCCAAACTACAATTATCAACACATCAGCACAGTCTGTGGCAGATGTTGGGCATATGTGTGCTCCCCAACTGAGAAATTAGTATCCTTCCTTTCCAGAGGAAGAAAGGAACAAATATAAAGGATGACAGCACATACTGGAGGGCAATACAAGGTCTGTGTTCTGTTTGCTCATTCTAAACATTGTCACTTCCTGTACTTGTCACGTTTCCGGCAATAGAGAGCTCATCGCAGGTTTAGTCAGGTCACCAGATTAAGGAAAAAAGCCCTGGTTGCTCCATGAGTTGCTTCTCTATATTCAGTGAGACTTTTTGTTATGTTACAATTGAATAAGCTTAACAGGGAAGTGATAGTATTCTGAAATCCTTGTGTGGAAGTTCTTGCAGCAATACCCACGTAATTTTTACCATTTCAGGGGTTTTCACATCAAAAGAACTCAAATACAAGCTAGGTTTGCATAGTTCTTTTTATGAACACCAGCCGTTCAGAAATTTCTATGAAATGAAGCCACTGCCAAAAAGTTATCAAATGGAAGGTTCCTAAGACCCTCTGAGCTGAACTTTGCTTTTGCTTTCTGAGTGGTTTTCTGTACAACACAAAAACCATGCTCGCCGCTGCAGTTGTCCATATCAGGGCATATTTGAAGCAAAGGCACAGAAAAAAAGGTGGTTTATATTAAGCTTTTAAATCCAGCTGTTGATATGGCAGTGCTTTACTAATAATTCATTCAGTTTTTTCTTTTCCCTATCACAATATCCCAGAAGTATCAAATGGTGCTGTTGCTGCTGTTAGCCTGTTGTTGCTGCCGTTAGCCTGTTCAGCTCCAGACACAAGCTAAGTGATATGTAGTATCAGATTCTTAATCCAGTTATAGTTTCCTCAAATCAGCTTCACTGTAATTTTTGAGAAGTGGGTATGTGAGCATTATGACTACACTAAAGCTGAGTAACTCCAGATTACTCTGTGGATATATTAAGTATTCCAGAGACAGCGATTCATGCTCCTTTTTTCAATCTCTCTTAGAGATTCAGGCAGTAATATCCAAGAAGCAGACCAGAGTGTAATCCTTTCACCGGTCAAGTTACTTAGGTGAGCCATCACAGCCAGCAGTTTCATCTCATCTGGAAAGTAATTCCTTCCATTGAGCCTTTTCTACTTCAGCAAAATTGACTTGTACTTCTGAATTAAGATTAGCCTCTTGCTGTGACACATTTATTAAGAAAAACTCATTTATTGGACACCTGTGTAAGAATTTTCTTAACGATTTTAATCACTTGAATTTGGCATGCCTTTCTAACTAGCTCTCTTGAATTCAGAGCACATCAGTTTGGTTTCTAGGTCTATTTTCATTTTCAGGTACACCTTTATTTTCCTCTGGCACCAGTGAAATCAACATGGACATGCTGGAGCGTGTCCAGAGAAGGGCCATGAGGATGATCAGAGGGCTGGATCAGCGCTGCTATGAGGTCAGACTGAAAGAGTTGGGGCTGTTCAGTCTGCAGAAGAGGAGGCTCCCAGGTGACCTTCTTGTGGCCTTCCAGTATCTGAAGGGTGCCTACAAAAGAGCTGGGGAGGGCCTTTCTAGGCTATCAGGGAGTGACAGTACTAGGGGGGATGGAGCAAAGCTGGAGGTGGGGAGATTCAGACTGGACATGAGAAGGAAGTTCTTGAGTATGAGAGTGGTGAGAGGCTGGAATGGGTTGCCCAGGGAGGTGGTTGAGGCCCCATCCCTGCAGGTGTTTAAGGCCAGGCTGGATGAAGTTGTGGTCAGCCTGATGTAGGGCAGAGTGTTCCTGTCCATGGCAAGGGGAGTGGAACTAGCTGATCCTTGTGGTCCCTTCACACCCTGACTGATTGTATTCAATTCTAACAAACTCTCTAAATTACAGCCTCAAGTAGCTGACCTATCCATACAACACTCTGTACAGCTCAGGTACCGTATTATGGCACTAAGTAATAACAAGTTTGGTTGCAAGATACCTCAAGCTACAATTATAAATATTGGTATATTGATACCAATAAGTAGTAAGTACAGTAAGCCAGTCAGATAAACTTTATAGATACTTCATTTTATAAGCACTTTCCATCAAATGAGTTCAATAATTAAAGCACAAATCTGACACAACAAAATTCAGAAGAACAAAGATTTCCTAGGTATAATACCAGGCTTTTGCTGGTACTGGCTAGCTCTGCATACCCTCTTTACTGATTTGAACTAGACTCATCCAACTTTTCAGTACTGCAGAACAATATCTATGGGCTTTTAAGGAAGATGAAAATTGCTTCACTTGAAAGTTTAGGGCTATAATAGTACAAAATGGTTTAGTTATACACATAAATGAGAACCAGGTTTCAAATTAAAGTAATCTTTCACTGTAGGACTAAGTCTCACCACTTCTTAAAACTTAGAGTGAGATTGATGTGAAGTATCTTATATATATTAGGGAAAAATGAAGCTCTGATGATTTATTGGTGCTGAGAGCGCAGCTCTCTGTGGCTTCTTTTTGTTTCTTACTCATACTTTGCATCAGCTGTGCCAAGAGTAATTTCCATGTGAATGAATCCCCTACATTTATCTCAATAGACTACTTTGTTCAACCAATTCCATCTCCAAGGACTCAAACTGTCACAGACACTACACATGCTGTTCAGCCTGAACCTGGAGAAATGTTTTTCACAGTAACAGCTCAGCACAGACAGAGCTAGTAGAGTACGTAGTATTACGCAATGTACTGAGCAGACTATAAACACTCTTGCTGAGTTATTTTAATCCCTGATTTCCTTCATGTTTCCTTATTGAAATCACTGGTTTACATCATCCTAAGTAAAACATTTTGGGTAAAACTTTGACAAATTGTTGTGAAGGACCTAAGGATACAGAATTTTTTAAAAAGAAACTTAGCATCAATATTGTTGCCAGGCCAGGCATCGAAGTGACACTTCTTAGATTTTGAGGTCAGCCCAGTGTTTCAAAAACCTCCTACAGACTACAGAGAAATAAACACAAAACATTACTCAACTTGTATATGCTCTTCTGGCCAATGTTTATGTAAAGATAAAGTGTCTACAAAATATCAATCAGGACTTAAAGACATATTGCCTCAGCAACCACACCACACATTCTAATTCACAACTAATTAAAGTCGTACCTTAACATCTCCTCAGGCTACTGTGGCAGAATAATTCAGTTAAATGGGACATATCTATTTGTTTTTCTCCTTTGATACAGTTCTGTTACCCAGACATTTCACAAATAATACCACAAACACTGAATTACTTTATCAGCATGTCAAACTTCAAACTAGCCATTTTCAGTTGGTAGGTAGCCAATATCTATCACCAGAACTTTACCAAAAAAAAAAAAACCCACCAAAAACAGCTGAGACAGTGGTTCATCATTCTTTATGTACTGCTTATGGAAGGCAAAGATTAACCACCCTTCATTAACCTCACTTAGAAAACAGAAGTGTAACTTTCTCCATAACATTGACAGATTTTGTTAGTAAGCAATCAACAGATTTAATTATTAAGCAAAAATTATAAAGTAGAAGAAACAGTTTTTGATGTCATTTTATTCAGTGGAGAAAACACTGTCCCAGATGTGCTGGGTAGTAAATTAATAAATGAGCTGAAAAGACTATGTGCAAAGAAAACAAAGCAACAAAATACTGTGATGGTTTGGGTGTTACCTGCCCCTCCTACTCTTGTGAAAATCACCCAGGCTAGATTCAGCCGAGTTGGAAATTGAATGAAGCTTTATATTTACAGCTTAGCACAAGAGACAAGCAGGTGTTTACAATCTATACAGCTAAAGACAGAAACATACAAGCTAAAAAGTAATACAGAAACACAACAGCCCTCCCAGAAACCAGAGTCCCCAGGAGGGGCTCCCAACCACCCTTCCATCTCCTTCCCACCCCTCTACCTTATCCCAGACTTTGCCTTACATTCAAGGTGAGTTTGAAGAATTGGCCAGGGGTGCTAGGAAGCAGAAGGATTAGTTAGACAGCAAGTTACAGAGAGAAGGCAGGCAGCCAGAGCCAGTGAGCAACTCTGTTATCTATGTTTGTGTTCCTGTTTTTATCCATCTCAGCAAGCCTATGAGTGCAGTAGATATTACCATTGTTTCCTTTTCACAGCCTAGAATCTAATTCCTCTCACTAAAATATCCCAGCTAGCTTCAAACTAGCACAAATACAAAACTATTTAAAGCAGAGGGAGACAACAAAAAGCTCTGGAAATCCTTACACAATAAACTATTAACCAATATGGTGATATCTTGGGTTAATAAGTATCCCTGTATATTTGTGTTCTTACAACTTTATGAAGAGAATGGCATATTTTCAGTCTGATTCCGTGCAGATGTTCTTCCATTTCACTTGGAGTGTTGATCTGGTACAAACATGCTCTGTCAGGACAAATCAGTTGAAAAATCCTGTAGGTGCCACTTTGCTCTTGCAGAAATGAACAATGCTTGATCTAGCACACCAGCAATCCCTAACTATGCCCAGACTAGTTACTGTGCATCCTCTCTCTCAAAACTGGCCTAAGGTTAACACAAAGAGTGTACTGTCTATTACCAGTCCACAGAAATGGTAAATGCTTGTGCTTGATGCAGAACAGATTTGCCCTGGCAGATGAACTGATGGCAATTAAGTGATCAAATATTAATGAACCTAGCTTCTCACCAGAAACATCTAGTGCAAAACTACAGATCATTCAGTGCATGCAACTTAGCTGATATTTGGAAGACTTGGGCTAATTGTAACAGCATTTCTGATGCAGACTCTAGTTCAATAAATAAATAGAACAAAGTTCCTCAAGCACTTCAACAGAAAATGTTCATCCCTACAGTCCAATAAGTATTTCTTCTTTTCATATATCTATATGTTCTTTTGTATCTAGGTGGGAATTCATTCTACCTGCCCCTGAAACAGTCACAAGCAGCATAAACTCAGCAATGCTGAATTTGAGCTACTGTGCACCACTGAAAAGGCTCCACAGCTTGCTTCTCAGCTTGAACAGCCAGAGCCTATAAAGCACCCAACAGTAATGGACTGTAAATGCATATGCCATGTAATCAGAAATCTGGTTAAAGCTAGCATCTTAAGTCCTCTGTGGGGAGAGGGGATCAAGAGAAAATGAAATTGCAGCTGTGATCCCAAGCTAAAATTTCACTGCAGACTAATCCAATTAAAAAAATTTTCTAGTCTTGCTCCTTTCAATTTCACAGATGTATCAACCCAGAAGTTACCTCCACCGCACCAACTCTACTGTTTGTGGGTCATGCGAAACCACCCTCTTTTACAAATCAGAACAAAATAGAGCTGCTCCCCTGTGAAGCACATGTTTTTTAAAATATGCAGATCCAGGACCACTCAACAAGCCTGTCTCAAGTTCTTGAACTACTACTTAGTGTCACAATAGGTTTCTGAAATGTTTTATGATAGAATAAATTCATCTTCATCTCTTCTGCCCCTCAGAATGAAAAAGGAAATAGTAGGACTGCTGTATTATTTTTCATAAGGCTGCCCATATAGAACTCCTGAATCAGGCCCCACAACTGTTTTGTTTAATAGCAATATGCTTTTTATTTGCCTTCTGGTGCTTGAAGTTTTATGGTAAGTTGTTTTTTTTCCCCGAGTTTTTCTACAACTATGAAACGTTTTACTTTTTTTTTTTAAGGTTGAGATATTAACATGACCAATCAACTCTAGGAACTGAGTGCCATCTATAAAATCAGACTCGTGATAAGAATCAATCTAGCAGCAGTAATAACACAAACACAGCACAGGTGTGTGCTAAATTATGACCAATGGACAAACACATGCTCTCTTTTCAAGCTGGGCTTCATTTTATGTCCCTATATTGCAGCTGACTGCAGTATAACAAGAGAAAGGACTGTGGTGGCAGCCCTCAGACACACCAGTGCTACAGCAATCGTTTTAGCTTAAGGCACTGATAATTATGACCAATGGACAAACACATGCTCTCTTTTCAAGCTGGCCTTTATTCTATGCCCCCATACTGCAGCTGACTGCAGTATAACAAGAGAAAGGACTGTGGTGGCAGACTCAGACACACCAGTGCTACAGCAATCATTTTAGCTTAAGACACTGATAAAGGTGGCTTGAGTGAACCCAGCTGGTTTTGCATTGAAATGGATTAGAACAAAAAGTCTCAGTTTATCTGAGCATCATTCCTCCTCTTCTGCAACAGCTCAGTAGCCTTGGAACTCTTTAGACTGCAGTCTGCTTTTGCTCTCATGCATGTGTATTCTTACTGCTTGGCTGCTCTAAACTTCTGAATTAGGTAGTTAACAGGAACAGGAATTGTCTATTTCTTGTTTACTTCTCTCTGCCTCCTTACTCCTTCCTATTAAAACAATACCATGCAAAGCCATGGCCAGTACATTTCTCTAGACATCTCTGCACTCATTTATGTTGGCTTAGTTTACAATTTCAGGCATAACCTCTAATGTAAACTACTGCTATTTAATTAAATAATGGCTTAAGAGGAAAACACACCAGACAAAACATTTAATATTGATTACTTGGATTGTAACTGTTATGTATTGAATCTCACAAAACCAGCAGAATCCTAGTGACAAAATATACTTCCTAAGATCTAAGAGAACAGGAAGAATACATTTCTGCTAAGCCATGGTGCTTTCATTTAACATGGAAAACTTGTTTTGTAACTTTGTGCAATAAATTACTTGGAGAGAAAATATTTCTTCCTTGTAAAACAGAGCAAACTGGTATTATAACAAATGATATTTTGTCTGAGACAGAGACAATACAAAAAGGCAGCAATCAAATTGAAAAGCAAGACAGTGTACGAAGGAAGTGAAATTAAATTATGATGAAAATCAATCTTCTTTCTCATTCTAAGATACAAAATGTTTATAACAAGGGAGATCTTCAAAAGCACAACTGTTCAAGTGTTAGCTATTGTTCAAAACCACTCTTACTGACTCTCCAAAACCATCACTATGTTCTACAGCTGTAGAAAAAAAACAATGTATGCAACAGGGAACAAAAATAGCAAGGCCTAATGGTAAAGGGATTAAAACTGAAAGTGAGAGCACTGGACTTTCCTTTGGAGCAACACAGTTCAAATCCCAAGTGAGACAGTAGGATAAATGAGCCAGGAGGCCTTCATTCATTCTCTAGCAAGTAACACACCACAAAAAAATCCATACATTATGCCAGAAAAGCAGACAGCAAGAATGAGAAGCCTTGGAAACAGAAATTCTTGACTCAGAGGTCACTGCTCTAAGACTGCAAAGTTCACTTGATTTGCATTTGATATATTGATATGTAAAGGAATTGGAGTTGTTTGTGATCCTTTATTTGCTGAAAATGATCTAAAGTTAGAGGTAGCTATTAATCTTTTTTCTTTCATAGCTTGGTAGAAAATGACTAAATAAAATGCTTCACTAGGCTTTTTTTTTGCCTTTCTAATTTCTATTAAACTTAGAAAAAAAGTGTCTGTATAAAGGGAATAGATTTATAATTCTCCACTTTCCACACCTGAACCTCCCTATAAATTAACAAACCTATGTCCAATCTGCTAGTTCAGATCCTGCTTAATAAGCTTCAGAAAATCCCTGCTAGCTAATGAAACATGATGAACTGATGTTTACTGATTTGCTAACCCTCCCTTTATTTCAAATCAAACCTACGCTACATTGATTTTTTTTTATTCCATGATATTTGAACCAAATGAGATTAGACACAGTTAAGAAAGCAGCACTAATCTGATGACACCACTCCAACAAGTAAACTGACAGGCCTTTTATTAAAGATATACAAAAAGACTCCAACAGTGACTAGGTTATTTTCCTTCTTTTCAGAAGCCCTCTTATATGACAAAAAGAATTCTTAGCCTGGCATCTAATTATAATTCCAATGATATAATCCACTGCAAAGGATTTTGCAATCCTTGCACAATTTGAAGGTGTATAGAATCATAGAATCAGTCAGGGTATGAAGGGATCACAAGCACCATCCAGTTCCAACCCCCCTGCCATGCCCAGGAACACCCTACCCTACATCAGGCTGGCCAGAGCCTCATCCAGCCTGGCCTTAAACGCCTGCAGGGATGGGACCTCAACCACCTCCCTGGGCAAACCATTCCAGCCTCTCACCACTCTCATGCTGAAGAACTTCCTCCTCACGTCCAGTCTGAATCTCCCCACCTCCAGCTTTGCTCCATTCCTCCACATCCTGTCACTCCCTGATAGCCTAAGAAGTCCCTCCCCAGCTTTTTTTACTGCAGGAACCTGGGGCATTCTGGTATTACGGTATCACAGTGGTGACATGTGAACACGAGAAGAATCACAGTATCACAGTCTCACAGTATCACCAAGGTTGGAAGAGACCTCGCAGATCATCAAATCCAACCCATTACCACAGAGCTCAAGGCTAGACCATGGCACCAAGTGCCACGTCCAACCTTGCCTTGAACAGCTCCAGGGACGGCGACTCCACCACCTCCCTGGGCAGCCCATTCCAGTGGCCAATGACTCTCTCAGTGAAGAACTTTCTCCTCACCTCGAGCCTAAACTTCCCCCGGCGCAGCCTGAGGCTGTGTCCTCTCGTTCTGGCGCTGGCCACCTGAGAGAAGAGAGCAACCTCCTCCTGGCCACAACCACCCCTCAGGTAGTTGTAGACAGCAATAAGGTCACCCCTGAGCCTCCTCTTCTCCAGGCTAAACAATCCCAGCTCCCTCAGCCTCTCCTCGTAGGGCTGTGCTCGAGGCCTCTCACCAGCCTCGTCGCCCTTCTCTGGATACGCTCAAGCATCTCGATGTCCCTTCTAAACTGGGGGGCCCAGAACTGAACACAAATGAGAGAGAGAGATCAAAACAGCAGCATTTAGAAAAGATGTATTATGTATATAAAACTATTTTACTAGGATTTGTTGATATTGTATAACACTGTGGCATCCTCTGGTGTTGACTGGCGCTGAGAGTTTAAATTTTGAGAAAAAAAATGCATTCTGCAACATTATGTAAATCAGAAGCATCTCCAGAGGTAGTACTAAGAACAGGCTCCTACTAGTCTAAAGCACAAAACTGGCGCAGAATCACTAGAACCCAATCTGTGTCTTTGTCTGAATAGCTAAGAAAATCCTTGTATTTTTGATAGTTTGGTGAAAGACTCCCTTCTTAACTCTCTTTACTTCAAATGAGTTATTTATCATGAAAAGGTTCTTTGTTTCAGTTACATATAAGATTATTGCTACTGCAACATTAAAATAAAAACCTCTTTTTAGTATGACTCGCTGTGTCACCCCTCACAAAGTTGATGTTGGTGCCACATTTTTCCAAGAGCAAAAACAAGTACAGTCATGCGAAATGAGCTCTAGGCACTACTGCTGTAGAAGTGGGAAAGTAGACATTCCACTGAGTGGGTGTTACAGCTGCTGTTTTCCTAAGCCTTTTCTACCACACTCCAGCAGTGTTAGGTCACAGGTGTTTGCGTGCAAACTTATCTATGTAGCATGATTCAAAACTGTTCAATCTCTCTGTGTCTTTCAAAGCAATCCTTGGATCTTTTAATTTGGTATTCAAGTTGACATTAAGCTGTCAGAAATACAAAGCAAAAATGTATTCAATATTGTCCTATATTTTCCTTAAGATTCTGCCTTGTCTAAGGGCAGATGAAGAGATTGTAAAATAAGATTTATCAAATTATTTGCAAGATCAAAATAATTGTCAAATACATATAAATTCAATTCACATGTCTGAAAAACACTTTAAACACTTTGCCTGAACATTATACAACATGAACAAAAAGATTTCATATATTACTTAATCATGGAAACAGTACATACTGCTGGGCCCAGTCCTGTTCAATATCTTTATTGATGATCTGGATGAGGGGATTGAGTCCAGCATCAGTAAGTTTGCAGATGACACCAAGCTAGGAGCAGGTATGAATCTGCTGGAGGGTAGGAGAGCCCTGCAGAGGGACCTTGACAGGCTGGATGGGTAGGCAGAGGCCAATGGGATGAGACTGAACAAGGCCAAGTGCAAGCTTCAACACTTTGGCCACAACAACCCCAAACAGCACTACAGGCTGGGGACAGAGTGGCTGGAGAGCAGCCAGGCAGAAAGGGACCTAGGGGTGGTAGATAGTAGCTGAACGTGAGGCAGCAGTGTGCCCAGGTGGCCAAGAGAGCCAATGGCATCCTGGCCTGGATCAGGAAGAGTGTGGCCAGGAGGACAAGGGAGGTTATTCTGCCCCTGTACTCAGCACTGGTCAGGCCACACCTTGACTGCTGTGTCCAGTTCTGGGCTCCTCAATTCAAGAGAGATGTTGAGGTGTTGGAATGTGCCCAGAGAAGGGCAACAAAGCTGGTGAGGGGCCTGGAGCACAGCCCTGTGAGGAGAGGCTGAGGGAGCTGGGGGTGTGCAGCCTGGAGAAGAGAAGGCTCAGGGCAGACCTCATTGCTGTCTACAACTACCTGAAGGGAAGCTGTAGCCAGGTGGGGTTGATCTCTTCTGCCAGGCAACCAGCAAGAGAACAAGGGGACACAGTCTCAAGTTGTGCTGGGGGAGGTATAGGCTGGATGTTAGGAGGAAGTTCTTGCCAGAGAGAGTGATTGGCATTGGAATGGGCTGCCCAGGGAGGTGGTGGAGTTGCTATCCCTGGGGGTGTTGAAGAAAAACCTGGCTGAGGCACTTAGTGCCATGGTCTAGTTGACTGTACAGGGCTGGGTGCTAGGTTGGACTGGATGATTTAGAGGTCTCTTCCAACCTGGTTGATTCTATGATTCTATATAGGTTTTACGAAAAATGCAGACTATGTAAAAATCTTATTATAAACAATTCTCTCTCAAAATACTGCACTGTTACAAAGCACTAGCATACTGAGGAGTAACTACCACAGTTAAGATCCAAGATTAACATCTTTCCAAATTTTAAGCCCACAAAGTTATACTGAAAACATCTGCTAGCACACTTAACTATTTCTTATTAACTGGTGAACATCATTCATAATGGTAAGATGGTACCGATTAATAGACAGAAATACAAGTGTTCTTACCATAGAAAGAGGTTATCATGGTGTATCATGTACTTCTAAAATGCAAATGCTCCTTGGTCAAAGACACATCCTGAGAAGTCAGCAGTTGGTCCAGTCAGCAATTGGGCTTGCCTGGGAGACAGCTGCTGCTGAATCACTGTGACAGTAACTGAGCGATGAGTTGTTGCTATTTCCCCCCACTAAATCAAGGAGAAGCTGTATACTGTGTTGAGTGAACTTTTTCATGCCTTGCTTTTAATTACTATTACTTTTCCACTGGGTGAAAAATGTGCTGTTATCATTTGCCAGAGAGCCAGTTTATGAAAGTTTTGCAGCCTATTCCTTGAAAAATATTCTTTAAAAAACCCAACAACTCAAAAAGAAAACACTTTTGAACTGGAAAACAAGCAAATAACACCTCCCCACAAACACCTTTTTGAAAAAAAAAAAACAACTAAGCAAAACCCTTCCAAAATCTCTAAACAACAAAACTGAAATGTTTACATCATTGCAAAACTATGCACAAGCTCTAAACGTCCTCCACCAGTCCAGAGCTGAATAGCTTAAAAGGGAGCAATAAATTTACCAACTCTGTGTATTATAGTATCTATAATATCTATGTATGTATAATAATTCAACCATGTATTATCATTTTGTTATGGAAGCCACTTAAGATGTTCAGTTACATTCCTCTCTCACCTAGGCTGTCCTTCTATGTATTATAGTATCTATAATATCTATGTCTGTATAATAATACAATCATGTATTAGCATTTTATTATGGAAGCCACTTAAGATTTTCAGTTACAATCATTCCCTTTCCACTTAGGCTGTCCTTCTATGTATTATAGTATCTATAATATCTATGTCTGTATAATAATTCAACAATGTATTTTTATTTTATTATGGAAGCCACTTGAGATTTTCAGTTACAATCATTCCCCTCTCACCTAGGCTGTACATCTGCCCTGAGAACAGTTATGCTTTCAAACCTTATTAGCACTGTCAGCATTACACTCTTTATGTTTCTCCTCTCTCTTCTTTTGTTTACCTTCCACTCTACTCTCATGACTTCCAAGGATTTCAAAGAAACTCCTCTCTGTGCCTAGCCCATATATCTAGCTAAATGATAGTATCTATCAGTCAATAACCCCTCCCCAGCAGAGAAAGGGGATTGAGAAAACAAAATAAGACCCATGAGTTAAAATAAAAACTGATTCCAGTGTTGTGGGAAACCAGAGTTGGCAGATAATGGACTGCAAACCAACCTTCAGATTTGTATGAGAACTGAATGAGAGCAGAGATAGCAGAACCCTGTTGACTGCTGGAATGAGTGAGAATGCAGGTGTTGAAGACCAGCTGTGAGAATGCATGATAATTGTGGTTGGTAAACAAATGAGCCCGAAGGCCGGTGGAACGTGGGAATGGAAGTAAAGCATGTAAGCATTGCCCAATAAATAGGCACCTGTTCTGCAGTTCAGAGCCATCTGCCTGCCTACAGCAAGGGTCACCTCTCCACCAAGTCGGTCTATGAGTTTATATTTCAGTTCATTGCCCTGGGAACAGAAGGCTGGGCCCAGGATGTTAGTGGTATACAGAAACCATACAATGAGTATGTATATAGAGAGTATATAAAATTATATAGAGTATATCAAATTATACTCAGCCCAGAAAAGATATGGCAGTCACACTAAATGGGAAGAAAGTCCTTGGAAGCAGGAGGAGAAAGAGGAGCAGGGTCAGGAGGAGCTTGAGCAACAGGAAGCCCTACTGTCCTCAGCAAACATTCCCCTTTATACTGAGCTTGATGTTTATGGTCTCAGATACAAATGTGAGGCAACCTGGGTCAAGTGGCTGACTCAAAACTGCAGCAAAACGAGGTCATTCTTCTGCCAGGTTGTGCTCCTCTGCTTTAACCCCATATGAATGTTACTTGTCCGCTCTGCCTAAGGCACCATTTCTCACTTTGACCAACCACTGTTCAACTCTTTTCTCATTCTGATTAGTAACATAAACCATAAAACTATCTATAGCACATAACTGTGTGTTTGACAAACAAGATGCAAAACTGACAGTAAAAAATGTAACTACTACCAGTTTCATAGCAAAGTAATGCTAAATACAAGAGCCCATTTCCCTTCCAAACCAGCCATGAATAGGAATGATGCTTGAAGGTAAATCAAGAAGCCATATTCCCACTTCTGCACATACAACAGCATACCCTGTCATCACAACACTAGAAAAACCCAAGTGATAACTTTTAGCAAGCTTACTGAATAAAGTCACTTGTATCAAAATCTGATTGCAACGTTCCTGAACCTCGGTGTCTCTGTAATTTGGGATGGGATCTGTGACAGCATTTCTTTTGTTTTTTTGAGATGATTTTTTCTGTATCCCACACCCTAGTGGTTGCAAACTCAAAATACTTACAATGTAAATGGCAGTTGCAATAATAATACTCTTTAGATCATTTTCATAGGTGATGGTAAAAATAAAGAGATCTTGGCATTACTGATTCCTGTGATCTCCAAATATCACTGATGCTGGAAGCTGCTTGTTTCATTTTTGCAGCAGAGATGGCTGGCACTAATCTGAATAGATTAAGATAAACTTATATAAATGTATATTGCAATTATGAACACAAAACCTTTTTTTTGTTTGTTTTGTTAAGTTGATGCTTACTGCCTGACAGCATTTTGAAAATAAAAGTAAAGCCCCCTGAAGAACAAAGGACATTTTAGTTCAGTCCTAGAACTGAGAAAAAACTCACTGCTGATTTAGAATGGTAGAGCTAACTCTGCACATTCATCACAAAGAAGCCTTTGTGTCTGCACTGTCTGCACAGAACAGCCTTTTGATGTGAAGCTTTTTGTTTCCTCCCTCATACTGTAAATTCTGCAGGGTGTTAAATTGCCTTAAATTCAATGAGACAAAAATGAGGTTTTATGAAACAAAAATGGAAGGAAGAACATGGAACAATGATGAGCTATAAAAAATCACTTGCTAGTTCTGTGTTCTTGCACCAGGACTGTGGGAGAGAAAAGTTTGACTGATAGATTAGAGAAGCTCATAATGTGAGTTGGTGTTCAGCTTTTAAGCTAACTGCAAAATTGCAATGTGGCATTAATATATGAAATATCTAAACGATGTCCAAACCAAATTCACTACATTTATGGATACATTTACCAGCTTCACTGATATATTTATTTGTTTTTACAAACATCAGTCTTGAAGCACTGACCAAACTGTAATATTCTACACTGTAATATACCAGTGTGTAGTGCTGCTGCCTAGTTGGTAACCCAACAATTCTTGACATCAAATTTTAATTCAATTGGCAAATGGGAGTGTAAGAGGCCTAAGACAGTAGTGATGTTCTGTAAGTCACACCTTCTAGTTCAAAGGAGCTGGAGAAGTACAGATAACTTCTTTGTAGTCTACAACTCCTGCTGTCTACAACTACCTGAAGGGAGGTTGTAGCCAGGTGGGGGTTGGTCTCTTCTCCCAGACAACCAGCAACAGAACAAGGGGACACAGTCTCAAGTTGTGCCGGGGGAGACATAGGCTGGATGTTAGGAGGAAGTTTTTCAGAGAGAGAGTGATTTGCCATTGGAATTGGCTGCCCAGGGAGGTGGTGGAGTCACCGTCCCTGGAGGTGTTCAAGAAAAGACTGCATAAGGCACTTAGTGCCATGGTCTAGTTGACTGAATAGGGCTGGGTGCTAGGTTGGACTGGATGATCTTGGAGGTTTCTTCTAACCTGGTTGATTCTATTAGTACAGGTGCTGCATCGTCTTCTCTTCCACTGTGTCAGTTGTGAGCTACTGAGCATCTTCTCTGCACAACTCTTCCTGCGCAGGGTCAGGTGCTCAGTCATACTCCCTTCATGCTTGCCAAATGGGAGTAAAAGGGTGAGAAATATGCAGAATGTCAGCAGAGTTAGAAGGGTATGGGTGCTGATTGCAGACTTGGTCAATTACACAGAAATATTATGGAGCTAAAATTCAGCAGAACAGTAAGATGGACATCCTGGTTGACAAACCTGGTGGTCTTCTATGAACAGGTCACAACATTAATAGATGAGGAGTGAGCAACTGATATCATTTACCTGAACCTGAGAAAGGACTTTGACACTGTCCGAACCACATCCTAGTCTCCAAGCTGGTGAAACGTGGGTTTGATAGATGGACCCCATCAAACTAGTGGATACTAGATAGACTAGATGGGTAAAGAACTGGCTTGATGGCCACACCCAAAGAGTGGCTGTCAGTGGGTCCATGTCCAAGTGGAGGCCAGTGACAAGTGGAGTCTCTCAGGGATCAGTCCTGGGACCAGTCTTGTTTAGCATCTTTGTCAGTGCCATGGACAGAGGCATTGAGCACACTCTCAGCAAGTTTGCCGATAACACCAAGCTGTGTGGTGCAGCAGACAGGCTGGAGGGAAGCAATGCCATCCAGAGGGACCTGGACAGGCTGGAGAGGTGGGCACAAGCCAACCTCATGAGGTTCAACAAGACCAAGTGCAAGGTCCTGCATCTGGGTTGAGGCAATCCCAAGCACAAATACAGGCTGGGCAGTGAGTGGCTGGAGAGTGACCCTGAGGAGAGGGACTTGGAAGTGCTGGTGGACAAGAAGCTCAACATGAGCCAGCAGTGCACACTTGCAGCCCAGAAAGCCAACCAGAGCCTGGGCTGCATCAGGAGGAGTGTGACCAGCAAGTTGAGGGAGGTAATTCTCCCCCTCTACCCCGCTCTGGTGAGACCCCACTGCATCCAGTTCTGGAGCCCTCACTGCAAGAAGGATGTGGACATGTTGGAGCGTGTCCAGAGAAAGGCTATGAGGATGATCAGAGGGCTGGAGCAGCTCTGCTATGAGGACAGATTGAATGAGTTGGGGCTGTTCAGATGAGAGAAGAGGAGGCTCCCAGGTGACCTTCTTGTGGCCTTACAGGATCTGAAGAGGGCCTACAAAAAAGCTGGGGAGGGACTTTTTAGGAGATCAGGGAGTGACAGGACTAGGGGGAATGGAGCAAAGCTGGAGGTGAGGAGATTCAGAGTGGACACGAGATGGAAGTTGTTGAGCATGAGAGTGGTGAGAGCCTGGAATGGGTTGCCCAGGGAGGCGGTTGAGGCCCCATGGCTGGAGGTGTTTAAGGCCAGGTTGGATGAGGCTGTGGCCAGGCTGATGTAGGGTAGGGTGTCCCTGCCCATGGCAGGGAGGTTGGAACTAGATTATTCTTGTGGTCCCTTCCAACCCTGGCTGATTCTACCAAAAAAAAAAAAAAAAAAAGTGAATGGTTTACCAAACCATGCTGCAAGGCTAAGACAGTGTGTTAGAATTTGGGAGTTCCTGGCACCCGGTCTACTACCTCATACTGCACATGGATCTTAGATATGAAAATCAAAATCATGAATTGTTATACAGCTACATTAAGTGAATATTCAAGTTGACAAAGCAAATCTACAAGCAAACCTTTAAAATATAATCCATGCCTGATGATTCTAAAAATCCACAGAGGGATAATTTTACTGAAAATTTCCAGTACAGTAAAATCAACACACATTTGAAACAGATCTAGTAAAAACTTGTTAGGGAAAGAATGAGAAGACTGTACACATAATTCTGGGCTAGATTCCCAGCCTGTGTAATATTTATATTTAAAAGACTACCAGAAGGACATAATTTTTAAATAGCATTGTTTCTGCAATTAGATCAGAGTCAGTATTCTCTGAGTCAGTCTGCTGAGTCAACCACATTCATAACTGAGTAAGGAGCAAAATTTAACCAAGAATAACAGCTTTTAATCCTTCCAGAAGATATCTCACAAGCTCCTTCTAGAAGTGGCACCAACTACATACAACCTTAGGGACACAATAATTTGCATAGGAGGACACAATAACTTTACAGCTGCCAAGAAAAATAGTCCACGCAGTACTGGTGGCACTCTGGGAAATTTAGAAAGAGCAATAAATCCCATAATACTGAAGTCCCCCAAAAGAGAAACAAGACTCTGCAGCCATTTCTCTTCCTGATCATATTCAGAGGAAATCCAAATCAATACAGATTAAAAGCTTTATTTTTTTTTTAATTCCCTTGAGAGAAAGGGGATGACAACCCTGGAAGCCTGGATTTATTAACCAGGGACATCTTCAACTGACAAAAATCAATTTCCCTTTCTCTCTTAAAAGGGAGCATCATGCCAACTCTGTCCATTACAAAAAAACAAGGCACTCCAGGCCATATTCTACACTCACTAATATTGACAGAGCCTTGAAATAACTCTACTGGTTTATTCATAACTGAGTAAGGAGCAAATTTAACCAAGAACAACAGCTTTTAATCCTTTTAGAAGACACCTCACAAGCTCCTTCCAGAAGTGGCACCAACTACATACAACCTTAGGGACACAATTATTTGCATTATTGTATCTCTAAGGTGATGATGATACAAACAGTTAATAGGAGGACACAATAACTTTCAGCTGTCAAGAGTCCACACACTACTGGTGGCAGACTCTGGGAAATTTTAAAAGAGCAATAAATCCCATTAATACTGAAGTCCCCCATCAGAGAAACAAGACTCTGCAGCCGTTTATCTTCCTATTTATATTCAGAGGAAATCCAAATCAATACAGATTAAAAGCTTTATTTTTTTTTTTTAATTCCCTTGAGAGAAAGGGGATGACAACCCTGGAAGCCTGGATTTATTAACCAGGGACATCTTCAACTGACAAAAATCAATTTCCCTTTCTCTCTTAAAAGGGAGCATCATGCCAACTCTGTCCATTACAAAAAAACAAGGCACTCCAGGCCATATTCTACACTCACTAATATTGACAGAGCCTTGAAATAACTCGGCTGGTTTGGTTCTGTTAGTTCAGATTCAGAGTGATTCAAATGAAAGCAGAAGTTAGCCTAGTGTTTTTGCTTACAAAACATTCCCGTTATCTGCACTGAACTAGATGACTGCACGGCGCCACTGCTTAAACACAGCCCAGCACTCCCAGAGCACATGGGTGAGGAGAGAAAGCAAATACTGCATGGAAACCGTGTGGGGAAAGGTAAGGGTTTTAAAAGATTATTTCAGCCTCATTATCTTTTAATTGCATACTCAAACTCTCACTTTTAAACTGCATACTTGATTAGGAGTAAAAATCTTGTATTAATAATCTGAAAGTACTATGCCTTACTGTGTGTGCTAGAGAAACATGTCCTACTCCTTTTGATCATTTTGAAAGTCTGGAGACCAAATCTGTATACCTGCTGTTGGTTTATTTTCTAAGTAAACTCTGGAAGAGGCAGCATCATCTTTATCAGTGTCTCAAGTTTACCTGAACAATACAACCACTTAATTCTTACAAAATGAAGAGCCAAGTGACTGAGCTGAGGAAAACTGAATCCACAGGCAACAGGAGAACTCCATCATCCAATAGGATTAAGTAAACCTAGAGGACCCAGTAAACCTAAAAGGAGAAAGTAAGCTTGCTGAAGAGCAGCTAAACCATCTGAGTACATTCTGTTAGATATCTTTTGCCACTCAGGTTTGATATATGGAAAGTGACAAATGAGGTACAGAATAATAAGAAAATTCTTCAGGAAATGCTTTATCAAAATAAGTTACCTTACAGGTGGCAAGCTTGACAACAACACTGGGAGTAAGCAGCATCTACTGTCTATACTTTGCAGAAGAAAAAAATGGAGCAGACTGCACTGCCTACAGTCACACAGCATGGTAGGTGCTGTGAGTTAAGCGAATCACAGCAAGCAGGAATGGAATAAGAATGCAAAAGGTTGGGACTAAACCACTCGACATACATGCTTTTTCTTCTGAAGTGCTTAGAAGATGAGCTGTACTGTCATCTGAAAAGCTTTAAAGGAACTACTTGATTGTGTAAATATTTGTTGGCTTGACTTGAATTAAAAAAAGTAAAAGCTCAGATAATTACACCTAGACTTCAAAATGTAAGACAAGAACAAAACTTTTGCACTGATAAATTAATCTTTAATTATTAACTGAAGCATGTTGTCCTCAGGACTCCTTTGACAGTTAAGGTAAACTCACAAATATGAGAATTAATTTGAGGAGGAAAAAAAAAGGGGGGGGGGGGGAGGGGTAGCTTGTTGCTTTGTTCACTCTGAAAATTACAAATAACATAATAAGATCATATAAAAATTCATCCCCCCCCCAAAAAAAAGAGGGCTGCAAGACAGACAGGAATCCCAAGACAGGAGGTCAAAGATCAAAGGTAATTGCAGTTTAAAAAATTAATTCAAAATGCATCACAGAATACAACTTCAGCAAAGCAGACAAAAGAGCAAGCTTGGAGTTTCCACCAAGCTTGAAATGTTAATAAAAAGCAAAAGAAGAATGTCTTTTCAGAATAACAAAGAGGAGTAGATCTCCAATGCCCTAGTAGCCACATGGAGATTACAGGCCTTGCTGAGGAAAAGGCAGAGATGCAGCAGTATCTACAACATGGAGCATTTACCTTCATGTTAAGAAAATAATTATTTTTCTTAAATAATAGAAATAAACTGAAATAAACCCTCCCTGAATAAATTATTTTCAGTAGCCTCTGGCCCAGTGCATCCCAGCTTTTTTCCTGCCAGTTCAAAGGGTGCAACCTGATCTGGTGGAAGGTGTCCCTGCCCATGTCAGGACTCTTAGAACCTCAGTGCCAGGCAAGGTTATAGAACAGATCATCTTGAGTGCCATCACAAAGCACCTACAGGACGGCCAAGGGATCAGGCCCAGACAGCATGCGTTTAGGAAGGGCAGGTCCTGCCTGACCAACCTGATCTCCTTTTATGATCAAGTTACCTGCCTGGAGGTGTTGAAGAAAAGCCTGGATGAGGCACTTAGTGCCATGGTCTGGTTGATTGGCTAGGCCTGGGTGCTAGGTTGGACTGGATGATCTTGGAGGTCTCTTCCAACCTGGCTGATTCTATGATTCTCTTGCCACACTACACAGATGAACCATAGCATCAGGGCTGTAATAACCCCCACTTCAAGGGAAAGAAAAATAAACCACCATTGTCTAAGGGTCTTATTTAGGTAATCTATACACAATAACCATTTTGTCTGCAGCCTTCTATGAACTCTTGCTCTCAAGAAGTGTATTTTCCTCTAAGAGTTCTGAGAGAAAGATGATGGTTCTGCCAACAAACACCTATCAGAGCTCTGTATATTTGGACAATAGGCTTTTAAAATAAATTCACTGAAGTTCAAATCTTACCATAGAGAATTTTTTATTTTACCTCATAATTAAAGAATTTCATGATGAAACCCAAGCTGTAAAAAGTCCCTTGAAGAACCTTTTTTTTTTAAATCAATGGAAGAGTTGTCTGCCACTGCACTTGCTGTCTTGCATCAAGGTGTTCCTACCTTAGTTTCTCCTCCTATTTAAAATTAGCACAATGCCACCTAGCTGAGTTCAGTGAGAATTTTCTAAGTGCCAGTAACTAAACCCAGCACAACTGTATTCCCAGAAACTTCTACTCCCTGAAACAGAGCATAAAGTTGAAAAGGAACTAAGATGAAAGGTAGCTTGCAATGGAAGTGGACTTCGGTCAGTCCCAGAAGAGGGAAAGTCCAAAGCCTTTGACACTGTCTGCCACAACAAGCTCCTGGCAAAGCTGGCAGCTCATGGCTTGTACAGATTCACTCTGATACGGATCAAGAATTGGCTGGAGGGCCGGGTCCAGAGAATGGTGGTGAATGGTGCCACATCCAGTTGGCAGCTGTCACTAGTGGTGTCCTCCAAGGATGAGTACTGCTGGGTCCAGTCCTGTTCAACAAGTTTACTGATGATCTAGATGAGGAGATTGAGTCCAGCATCAGTAAGTTTGCAGATGACACCAAGCCAGGAGCAGGTGTGGAGCTGTTGGAAGGTAGGAGAGCCCTGCAGAGGGACCTTGCCAGGCTGGATGGGTGGGCAGAGGCCAATGGGATGAGATTTAATAAGGCCAAGTGCAAGCTTCGACACTTTGGCCACAACAACCCCAAACAGCACTACAGGTGGGGGACAGAGTGGCTGGAGAGCAGCCAGGCAAAAAGGGACCTGGGGGTGCTGGTAGATAGTAATTGAAGATGAGCCAGCAGTGTGCCCAGGTGGCCAAGAGAGCCAATGGCATCCTGGCCTGGAACAGGAATAGTGTGGCCAGGAGGATGAAGGAGGTTATTCTTCCCCTGTACTCAGCACTGGTCAGGCCACACCTTGAGTGCTGTGTCCAGTTCTAGGCTCCTCAATTCAAGAGAGATGTTGAGGTGCTGGAACGTGTCCAGAGAAGGGCAACGAAGCTGGTGAGGGACCTGGAACACAAACCCTATGAGGAGAGGCTGAGGGATCTGGGGGTGTGCAGCCTGGAGAAGAGGAGGCTCAGGGGTGACCTCATTGCTGTCTACAACTACCTGAAGGGAGGTTGTAGCCAGGTGGGAGCTGGTCTCTTCTGCCAGGCAACCAGCAAGAGAACAATGGGACAAACACAGTCTCAAGTTGTGCTGGGGGAGGTCTAGTCTGGAAGTTAGGATGAAGTTCTTCCCAGAGAGAGTGATTGGCATTGGAATGGGCTGCCCAGAGAGGTGGTGGAGTTGCTGTCCCTGGGGATGTTCAAGCAGAGATTGGATGAGGCACTTAGTGTCATGGTCTAGTCGATTGGACAGGGCTGGGTGCTAGGTTGGACTGGATGATCCTGGAGGTTTCTTCCAACCTGATTGATTCTATGATTCTAAAGACTGATCCAGGTCCAGGCAGCAGCAAAGGATAATCTCACTGGTTGTTTTGCCTAACATACCACTTTCCATGAGTTCATGAACTGAAGAGCTGGCCTGTTTCTCAAGCAGCAGCTCCATCTGCTGTTGGAAAGAACATGTGGACTTCACATTGGGATTACATTCACAGTACGGAAAAGTTGAAAATGTTGAAATCTCTCTGAAAAATTTCCAAATACCTCCCCAGCCAGTCCTCCTAAACAAACAGGGCCAACAGCCAGCATTTACATACCTGTGTAAAGCAAGCAATCAAAACAAAAACACAAGAGGAAGTAACAACCGTATGAGTCAATGTCCTTGGAGCTAATCTCACAGCAAACTTTAATTCTTCGCTACCTGCAGTCATTTGGTGCAGGTTCAAGGGTACCATGTTACCAAATCACATTGCTCAGGTACTGATACTTGCCTCACCCCAAAATACTATGCCCAGGTACTCACAAACTGCAAGATTGAGGTGACTTTTTGTTACTTGCAAGTTGCATAAACAGAATTTTACTCTTATTGTGAAGATTAACTCAGCTCTTAAAAGAAAGTGAACTGCTGGTTTTATGTAGGGTCTTGAAGACTCAAAAACTTTCCATACTCTGCATTCCTTTACCAGAAGCAGTATGAAGAGTTCTGTCTAACATAACAGTTGTGGCAAGACCATACAGACCCAGAGCTTTTAAGGTGAATCAGTCCTGCTCTGAACTGTGTACAACTTGGTATATCTTGGTTTGTGTTTATAACTGCTCTGGCTCCACAAGAGTTTGTTTAGCTTGAGATTGTACCTCCAATATGGTTGCTGCTGTAACTACTGAACCCTTCCATAAACCTTCCAGTTTCTAGGCAGCATTGCAAGAGCTATTTAATAATCAGCCAGCTCATGAGCTTTGGCTTCCCACTGCCACAGCCACAGAAGGTGACATCACAAGAATCACAAGGTGCACTAGCACCAGCGTGCCTTCATTTCCTGAGTTACCTTGGTTGTTCATTACACCCAGTATCTCAGCCCTCTCCACAATAGCTAGTGGACTGTGTATTCTAATCTGTTTATTTTACCCGATTTGATTAGCTTCCTGGTTCCTCAGATTTTAGGGTGCATTTATTTTCATGTGGTTTTTTTTTCTATTCTTCTAAAGATTGGTATTTTTTAATTATTACACAGCAAAACGGGAGATTCTTACAAAACCACTTTACTGCATTACTTAGGCCATGGCACTACGAGCAGCCCTGTCCCTGAGGGCTGGGAGTCATCCCAGAGGCAAGTGGCAGAAAGCCAGAGTCTTCTCCTGGTCTCAGAATTCCGGTTTGGGGATTTTTAGTTTTAGAATCATAGAATTGACCAGGTTGGAAGAGACCTCCAAGATCATCCAGTCCAACCTGGCACCCAGCCCTGTCCAACCAACTAGACCATGGCACTAAGTGCCTCACCATACAGGTACTAATGAGATTTCAGCATACTGCTAGGTGTGCATGTGCATGTTTCTTTTGAGAAACCTAATAATAGAATAACCTTATACACCTGTCTTTTGTGGGGTTTAATATGCTTATTCTTGATTTTATTAAAATAACATCAAAGACTTGTTTCAGGTCCTAATTAAGTGCTTAAAGGAAAAATCTCATATTACTGAATCCATTCAGGGGTTTGCTGTGATTTTAGAACAGATACAGTTCAGTCATTGTTCCTTGTAATGGATTTAGTAATAGGCACTCACAGTACTGGAACAACGATTCAAGTATACTGTAATGTTTCCACCCACACTGAAAATGCTGTCACAGAATAGAATATTACTTACCTGTTTTATTTTCTTCTTCTTTGCTCTTTCTATTTACAAGGTGGGAGTGAAGTGAGGTGGGGTGTGTCAAAAATACTCTAAGGTACTGATTTCCAGGTGTGGTTCCCATATCCCATTTCCTTGCCAATTCAGATGGCTGACAGAGATTGCATGGACTAGTCACCTCTGTCTTGTCTTCCAGATTGCCATACTTCTTCCTTTCTTCCCCTCCCCCCCAACTCTGGTGTGGCACTGGAAAGCCAGCAAAATGCTGCAGTGTTTGGGATGCTCAGTAAACACAGCTAAACTTTTCTACGTTCCTTTAATTCAGATGCTGCTACTTAAAACCAAACCTCCCCATGTTTAGACTGCTCCTAAGAAACATACAGTGCCGGAAATCATTAATGTTAAAACAACTCGGTGTAGTTTCCACGTCTTTGGCACTGCAAATGAAAGGAGGGCACTTGTCTGAAATGTTTATGTTTACTCCAGAAGTGGAGTGCTGTAGAAAGTGCATTATAAATAACTGCAATACGACAAATGTTGTATTTGTTAAAGTGAAGCCAGCTCATCTAATTCATCTTCACCTGTCTGACAACTCCCAGTCCTCTAGTGATTTCCTTACACAAATTTATGGACGTTTGGAGGAAAAATTCCCCCAAACGTAAGGATTAATATTGAAAAAGCCCTGATGGATGACGACAGATATTTTGTATTGATTACCGATTAACTACAAAAACGTTCATCTTTCAGGAGAAATAACAGCACAGCCCTACGGTGAGCACATAACGCCGGGGACCCCGCCGTGGGCAGCATTCAAAGTGACCTGTAGCTGTCTCGAGGCTTATGTACACAGCGCCCTATGAGCCTGAGCCACTTCGCACCGGTTAACAAAGGGCAAACGGCAGAGGCGGCGGCATTCGGCCTCGGGGCTGACACGCACCTCATCCGCGCGCCGCTCAGGGTCACCCCCTCCCCGCCACAGGCTCGCCTCTCGCGCACGCTCTCTGGGCCGTGTGCAAACACTCCAACAGGTGGCTCCGTGGCGCAATGGATAGCGCATTGGACTTCTAGAGGGTGAAGGGATTCAAAGGTTCCGGGTTCGAGTCCCGGCGGAGTCGTATCTCCCATTTTTTTTACCCCTTTTTTCTTCCCCACTCCCCCCCGCCGCGCTTCCCCCATCTTCCTCTAACACATTTGTACCCCACTCTCCCGTAACTTACCTCAGTGCCAGAGCAATCCGCTCGACCGACGTCTGGCGCTTCCCGGCGGCAGCTTCTGCTCAGAGTGGCTCTCTGGGCCCGCCTCCCGGCAAGACGGACGGAGAGCAGTGAAGTCTGGGAACGGGTGGAGGCAGCGCCGAGTCTGTCAGGCAACCGTCTCCGTTCGACGTAAGATCCTTTCACCACCACCGAGGAAGGTGGAGAGCGGAGGAGTGATGCAGTCACGCGTGGCCATCTGCCTCCAGACCAGCATGAGGTCTGCTCCGCGTCGCGCCACCGGTCCTCTAGCACTGCTACCGTCTACGCGCCTCAAGGGAGCGCCCCGGCGCGCGGGCAGCCCCCGCGCGGAAGGCAGCTCGCTCGCCCCGGCCCGCGATGCCCCCGCGCGGAAGGCAGCTCGCCCGCCCCGGCCCGCGATGCCCCCGCGCGGAAGGCAGCTCGCCCGCCCCGGCCCGCGATGCCCCCGCGCGGAAGGCAGCTCGCCCGCCCCGGCCCGCGATGCCCCCGCGCGGAAGGCAGCTCGCCCGCCCCGGCCGGCTATGCTCTCGCGCGGAAGGCAGCTCGCTCGCCCCGGCCGGCTATGCTCCCGCGCGGAAGGCAGCTCGCCCGCCCCGGCCGGCAAGCAACTCTTTAATTAAAAAAACTCTTTAATTAAAACATGTACTAAAGAAGAGCTAGGACGCAGCCCCCTACACAGCAGCCAGTGGCACATCTATCAGTACCTACGAACCTGCCTACCCGTGCTATTATGTTTCTGGAACAGTCTTAGAACACTATTTTCACTTGAAAAAGACAGTCTTTGATGGAGGTACTTCTAGGTACCTCCATAGGTAGCTCTATGCTACGTTGCTGGTTATTTTCAAGCAGCAAAACACAAAATGCATCTAACCCTTGAACTAATACACCTAATTTGTTCCTAACTTATACATACCTATAGACAGAGGATGAAGAAGCCATTTTAACAGCAATCAAATAAAAAACCTGAGTGGTAAAAAATCCCACAGCACAACTGCACTAGAAAAACCTCTTTGCTTTTGCTGGCTATTGAATAAATTATAAATTAATCTGATTCAAGTGTGACTGCAGTTTCAGACTGTAATGCTTATTGCGAAATCCACATAATTGAAATACACCAGCAGGAGCATTAACCATCACAACTTTGTGGCACACTAACTCAACAATGCCATCTAGCTATAGAATATATTCAACCCTTTACAGAAACATCATTTTCCTCAGGATTTGCAGATAATTACCAAAACCTCTCTACATTAACCCCACAGAAAGAAACTACATCATGCCAGAAGAGTTCTTCATTGTTCAGCCACTTAGAATCATAGAATCAACCAGGTTGGAAGAGACCTCTAAATCATCCAGTCCAACCTATCATCCAGCCCTGTCAAATTAACTAGACCAGGGCACTAAGTGCCTCATCTAGGCTTTTCTTCAACACCTCCATGGACAGCAACTCCACCACCTCCCTGGGCAGCCCATTCCAATGCCAATCACTCTCTCTGGCAAGAACTTCCTCCTAACATCCAGCCTATACTTCTCCCGGCACAACTTGAGACTGTGTCCCCTTCTTCTGTTGCTGGTTGCCTGGCAGAAGAGACCAACCCCCACCTGGCTACAGCCCCTCTTCAGGTAGTTTTAGACAGCAACGAGGTCACCCCTGAGCATCCTCTAAACAACCCCAGATCCCTCAGCCTCTCCTTGTAGGGCTTGTGTTCCAGCAATACATTTCACTCCACATACTCCTTGTATTTAAGGATAGCTTCATAAAACGTGCTTAGTTCCCAGCAAATAAACCAAACCAAATGACAAAACAATCCCACCAAAAGCAAAACCAAACAAAAAAATCCCAACCCCAAACACCTTGAAGGCAGAGGCTTTTACATTTGCATGCTGCAAGCAATATTTGCATAACCAGTATTCTAAAAATACAGAATTAAGGGCTACAGTCCAAAAGAAGCAAATATTGCAGGTTCAGGGAGCAAAGAATTTCCTACAGGTAAGCAAAGAGACAACTCTCCTATGATACAAGACGAACAGCAATGATAGAAAGCTTAAATTCTAAGGATAACTTGATTGCAGAGAGAAGATTAAAGACCCCCAAAGGAGGAAAAAGGAAGTGCGAACAATGAGAGCATGACAGAGGAGTGTGAGAAGTATCTTCTTGTTCCTAAACTAACCGTGCCTGCACTAGTGGCAGCACATGAGGAACACCTCAGCCACTGTCAGCCTAATCTCTTCATTATAGTTGGCTGTAACATCTAGATGAAGTGTGAACCATAGGATAGCCTATGCCCCAAAAGCAAGAAGGAAAAGGTATACTGGCAAAACCAAGGAGAGAATAAGCACAATAAAGGAGTTATCAATGGCTGTAAAAAACACCGCAGTAACATCCAAACCAACAACAGGTGCATATACAAAAGAAACCAACACGGTACCTACTGCCCTTTACTCCAGGGGAAATTTGTTAACAGTGTCAGTAAAGACAACCAACCTACAACAAATCCTACCCTGCAGCCCACTGAACACTCTCCAATCCACTTGTTCCCACAGAAAATCAATGGCACTTGCTGGGCACAGTATATGGCAAAACTGAAGAAGTTAGTAAAAACAAAGGAAGGTAAAGATAAAACATAAACCTAATCCCTCACTAGCCATGTTGTACATTAATTAACTTCTGTAACTAGCTATGCAGCACCCTAAGCAACAGACACCAACCTGGCTGCTCTGTAACACCAAAGCTTGCATTTCTCTTACAAGGTCTTTTAGAGTTGTACATTGTTTTTCCAGAGTTGCACTTGAACATTTTGGGATGCAACAGAATGACAACTACAATGGTGCCTTTTCACTCCTCAGCTATCAATATTATTTTGTGGTTCTCTATCTTACCCAGAGAACAAGACACTATAGTATTTTTTTATTGGCTTTTTTATGATTTAATGAAGACACTAGCCTACACCCATTTGTGTTAAAATAACATTTGAATGTTAGCTGAGATTTGGGGACAGGTGGTTCTACTTTGTGTGTGATAGGAGTTCACCTTACTTAGCACATCATTTATCTCCCGGCTATCAAAAGCCTTTTAAAGTAATCTAGATTACCATCTGTCTCTGGTACCAAAACATTATGGTCAGCTTTGGAAGAATATAAAAAGGCCCAAAGGATCAGAGGAAAATTTCTCTCATGCTTCTGTTGGTGAGCAGTATATACCATAATGCTCATTTCATTTTAGCTATTACCAGCACAAATAGCTAATCCTTAAAAAAAAAAAAAAATCCAACTACTCATTCTCAGTATCAGTAAATGTTAAAACCTAGTCAAGAGTATACTTCTTAAGATTTGCAACCTTTAAAATTCAGTGTTCATATGATAAAGAAAACACCACCACTGATAACAGCATTTAAATCTTCTCACCCAATCCATCTAAACCAATGTATCGACAGTATTACTTCTATTATGTTTTCTCTGCTGCCCAAGTGCAACAACTGAGTTATTCTACCTGTAACACCAATATAATGAGGTCATTAAAATCCAACCCACAGTATTTCTGACAATCGCAAAAGGTTATCAACTGTCACTACAAGGGAACTGAACTGATGCCATCTGTGGTTACATTATTGCAGCCAAGCTTTATTTCCCTCAAGAATTATTCCAAGTCAGCTACACAATCTGCACACTACCCCACTGCCAAGTTACTTTCAGAATGGTTTGACAATTCTCAAATGGAGGAAAATATTAAAAGCTGTTACCTACCTGGACAGTAAAACTTTATAAATAAAAATACATCTTTATATTAATAATATACCCTCTTTATTGGTTTATATTGTATAATACCTTCTTTATTGTTTTGTTTTATATTTAATTATAAATTGTCTGTATTGTTTATAATATAAATATATACTTATATATATATATATATATAAAAATTGTATGTGCATATGCTGAATTCCAGGACATTCTCACTCTTGTTATGGTCAGTGTTGAAATAAAACTCTTTACAACCAAACTATTTCTCAGTACCTTCTATTACAGAATACGGCACCTCTGACAAGATGTGAGAAAAACAGTTCTAGCAAATAACAGGTGCCAAGGTGAATTCAACAGATAACTTTAAACTGAATTTACTAATTCATTGGTATAAAAACTGAAGCCTGAAAAGACCATAAAGGTGCATGAGGGTGGATTTTGTGCTTAGATTTAACAATAAGCTTTCATATCATTATCTTTTTCCATAAGCATGAATTTAGGAAGAATGTAATTTAAAAATCCAAATTAATTTTAGGTATCTGATAATTTGAATAAGCTCCCTACCAAATGATCACTGCAGTAAGTTCCCTAAGCCTCAATTTCTTAAAGAAAAAAACACCACAACCAAAGCATTTTGTTAAAAGTTTTATAACAAGGAAGTTGTTCCAGTTTGTTGCTTTTCTTCAAGTCTTAATTGCGAAATTTCTTCATCTTCCGCTTTCTCTTCCCTGCTGCAAAAGCTGCTTTTTCACTCATGATCTCCTGATACTTCTTTTTATTATATCTGAACAAAATAGATAATTTACTTTTAAGCATGGTAAACCAAAGTTCAGGAAAAGGTAACATGGAAAGTACTCTACACAGATGATTTGTCAAACTGAGTTCTCTCACGTTTTCCGTGTCATGTTTCCTAAGTTTTATATACTTATGCATTGGTAAAGGGAAACCAACACTAGGATTAATCATAGATGCAGGTAAATTTGGTTGGGAAGTACATTTCATTGAAGAATCCTTACTTCTGACATAACCATGGAGGGGATTCATTGCATATGCAACCACATTTTGGACAGTTTGCTGAAATACTACTACTGCTCATAGTGGAAAGACTCAAATTTAGACAATAGTATGGACAAATTACAGCCACTTTTATACTGCCTTCTCAGCAATCTCAAGATAATGAGTCTAATTAAGACTTAAAACTGACACGACATTAACACTAAACGATGAACAGGATATACTAACTGAACATGAATTGCTATCTTCTCCAACTTGGGATTCTTACATTCCTGGACTACAGATTCTTATGCACCAATGATCCACAATGGATCACTGCACACTGAGAAGTACCAAGGCTTTCAATTGCAACACTGAAACCTGACAAATATCTGCACTAAAGCTAAAGTATCTGGTTAAAGACGTTAATAAAAATTAACTGATCACATTTAAAATAATTTTAAAATAGCCTCTAATAAATACCTTATAAAACAGATCAAGCAAGAAAACTAGTTAAGAAATAGCTGTACTAACTTGCCTTCCCAACATTAGTAATTAATGTACAAGCCTGATAACATTAACTTTATATTCCTAAGCCACCTACTGCTTCCAAGAAAACATGTCATTATGAGAAAAAAAGGAAGTGCAGATTAACATCATGTAATGAACAGTATCAGAATGTATCAACTAAGCAATCTGGTCCAAAAATTCTAAGTTAAGCAAACGTTAATGAGTCAAACCATAATCTTCAAATAAGACTTCTAGTGGGATTTCGATTCCCATGACAGGTGACAGACAGAGTTATGAAATAAAATCCTATCAGCTTTCACAGAATTGCAGCTAGCATTTTTCTATCCATTATGCCAAGAAAAACTATTTAGTCTTTTAAATAACAAAACATCCCTGTTCATACATAGGTGTCTACCACTCATTCAGAGCCCTTGGATTTTGGTTTAAGCCTGAGCACTTATTACTGAAGTGAACCAGAACAGGGCTGATAGATTCTCTCTTAAACACTGACATATGTTGGGGGGTGCATCAAGAAAAGTGTGTGCAGCAGTAGGGAAGTTCTCTTCCCCCTCTACTCTGCCCTGATGTGAATACCCAGCATACTGTGTCCAGTTTTAGGCTCTCCAGTTCAAGAGAGATGGGAATTACTGGAGAGAGAACTGCAAGGATGATTCAGGGACCTCAACATATCTCCTAAGAGGAAAGGCAGAGAGAAGAAGGCTGAGGGGGAAGCTTATTCATGTCTACAAATATCTGAGGGATGGGTGTCAGGATGAAGGTGATGGTCTCTTTTTGGTGATGCCCTGTGATAGGAACAACAGGTACAAGCTGGAATACAGAATTTTCCACCTCAACATGAGGAGAACCTTCATTGGAACAGGCTACCTAGAGAGGCTGTGAAGTCTTCTCTGGAGACTTTCAAAACCAACCAGGATGCATTCCTGTGTGGCTTGCCCTAAGTGATCCTGCTTTGGCAAGGGTGTTGCACTAGATGATCTCTAAATGTTCCTTCCAATCCCTAACATCCTATGACATTAAGAGTGGCCACAATAGCAGTGATCTGAGTTAGATAAAAACCTTCTTATGCAGATAAAAAAATTACACTGTCTCAGTCTAGTTATCCTCTGTTCTTTAGATCTTCTCAACGGCATTGCTGCTAAAGTGCTAAAACACACTAAAAAGACGTGAAATATCAAAAAAAAACCATATAAGCTGAATAAAACCAACAAAAAAAAAATGCTAAAAATAGTCTGCTCTTACACAGGACATCAGAATTACAAAACTGTTTTTAAATACCTTCTAAATTCAGAATCCGCGAGCAGCTCTTCAACAATTGTTCTCTTCCTTTGTTTCTTAGGGATTCGACTATGGTAGAAGTCTATGGGAGAATCAACCACAGTTCCAACCTAGAAAACAGAAGTGAAAATATTGTTAACTGCACAGCAAGATGTTATTTAGGTTTGGTATTTCTGTGTGGGTTTTTTCCCCCCTTCCTTTTCTCTTTAATCCTCAGTGAAAAGTGTAAAGACACCTACAGAGAAGATCAGACTGGTGTCTTAAGAAATGCCAAATAACAAAAGAATTAAGTGATGCCTTGTATGCATAATGGAAGCTCTGAGCTTTAAGAATGTACAGTTTTCAACACTGGACTGCTGCAGCAGTGCTTTTATGAATATGAGAAATCCTATTCTTAACTTTTGAACATATTTCCAAGGAGGGAAACAAAACCCTTAGGAGCACAGTAACTCTTTCCTGGCTCTAGATGGCTGCACAGCAGTTAATCCAGCTCTACTACAAGGGCTTTTTTCTGGAATGCATCACGTTTTTTCCAACTAGCATGCTAGCCAGTTATGATGATTCAGGTTAGAACCAAAGATACATTGATCACATAGTTACACAGTGAAAATGGAGTTGTGCAAAACTCCTGAGTCACAGAATCGCAGAATTAACCAAGTTGGAAAAGACTTCTGAGATCATTGAGTCCAACCTATCAGCTAACCCTTCCAATTAATTAAACCATGGCACCAAGTGCTTCATCCAGCCTCCTTTTAAACACCTCCAGGAATGGTGACTCCACCACCTCCCCGGCCAGCCCATTCCAATGGGCAATCACTCCTTCTGTGAAGAATTTCTTCCTACTGTCCAGCCTAAACCTGCCCTGGCACAGTTTCATAGAATCCACCAGGTTGGAAGAGACCATCCTGTCCAACCCATCCAACCTATCCATCCAGTGCAACCTATCCAACTAAGATCATCCAGTTCAGCCCTATCCAATCAACCAGACCACAGCAGTAAGTGCCTCATCCAGTCCCCTCCCAAACACCTCCAGGGACAGTGACTACACCACTTCCCTGGGCAGCCCACCCCAACGGCAAATCACTCTCTCTGTGAAGAACCCCCTCCTAAACATGTAAGACCCCATCTTTTTGCATGAAGCAGTAGTGTTCTCATACCTCAAAATAGTTTCTTCAAGCATGCTAACTATTCAAACAGGTGTAAGCAGACAGAAACCTGTTTTTACAGTTTTGTCAGTAATTATTTCTGCTAACCACTTGAAAGCTGAGAGCTACAGCAGCAGCAATTCTGAATGAACACAAAGCCAGCTGTCTCCAAACTGCACAAGCTGTCAAAAAAAAAAATCATTATTTTCTACACATTTGTTTAAAAAGTGGCAACTTTCAAAAGCAGTGAAGATCTAGCCCAGCAAGGGTTCGAAATATGAATTAAGTATTTGTTCATTACTGTGAGATCAGCTGAAACTGAAAAAAACCAGCATATACACATACTCAGGAGTATGCAGTTGTAAAATGCAGTGAAGTAATCAAAATGCTTTAACAGTTAAGGCAGAAAATTAAATCAATGTAGAGGCAACCTACAAAACAAGCAGGGAATAAGAACAGCTGTTCCAAACTTTAGCAGGACAATGCCATCTTATTTACCTGGAAGTACTTGGGCAGACCATCTCTATCATTCTTCTTGTAAAAATGCTTAGGGTCCAACGAAGCTCTCATCTTCAAAACTTTCAGGTCATTTTTCAGCTCATTTGTGATTTCTGGGGCTTTCATACCAAACCAACCATCACCTGTTGTCTTCTCTCGCTCTGCCTAGGATGCAACACCAAAAGTAATAAATTTGTACTTGGCAACCAGGATAGGATAAATCTGGAAACTCTTCCATCCAAAGGATTGATAAGGCATTGAGAACATAACTGTACCTTTAAAAAAAATGTATTTTATGATGCTTACAAGAAGGTTATCAACACTCTATTAATGACAGATTTGTACTACCCAAGCCCATTATCTTTCAGTTCACTATCCTGGTGACTAAAGGATGGCTTTGCATAGGGTGGAAAGCACTAACTTCAGTCCATCCATCTCAAGTAAGGCCTTATGCTAGTTTGAGCCTATCTGGGATATTTTGGTGAGAAGAACTAGATTACAGGCTGTGAAAAGGAAACAATGGTGATGGCTACTGCACTCATAGGCTTGCTGAGATGGATAAAAACAAGAACACAAACATAGATAACACAGAGTTTGCTCTCCGGCTTTGGGCTGCACTTCTCTCTCTCTAACCTGCGGTCTGTGTGACTAATCCCTCTGCTTCCTAACCCCCCTAGCCAATCCTCCAAACTCACCTTGAATGCAAGGCAAAGTCTGGGGTAAGATAGAGAGGTGGGAAGAAGGTGGAAGGGTGGTTAAGGGCCCCTTCTAGGGACTCTGGTTTCTGGGAGGGCTGTTGTGTTTCTGTATTACTTTTAAATTTTGTCTATTTCTGTCTCTAGCTGTATAGATTGTAAATATCTGCTTGTATATTGTGCTAAGCTGTAAATATAGGTTCATTTCTTTAACTTCCACCTGCTGAGTCTAGTCTGGGTGATTTTATTAAATGTGGGGGGGAAGGTAACACCCAAACCATCACAGGCCTGTATAAGCATAGTTCCAGCATGGGGCTTTATACCAAGGTTTGTTTTGTAATTTGAGGCATTACCAGCCCTTTACTTACTCTTCGCTGTTTCTTTAGCTGGCGAAGGGATTCCCTGAAGGGTGGGACGCATTCCTTTTTTTCAAAATCTGGAGTTATTATACTCTTCTGCAAGAGCTGTAAGAATTTTTCTCAAGATTAGACAGTCATCTCACTATTTAACCTCATTTACCAAACCTACTAAATCAATCACATGGAAACTAAGCAAGCACTACAATATAATACTTAAGCTTCTATGGTCCACAACAAAAGCAGTAGGGATCTTCAAAACAGAACTTTGGACAATCACAGAATCACAAATTCACAGAATTGTGAGGGCTGGAAGGGACCTCAAGGATCATCTAGTTCCAACCCCCTGCCATGGGCAGGGACACCTCACACTAGGTTAGATTGCCTAGAACCACATCCAGTCTGGCCTTAAAGACTTCCAGGGATGAGGCTTCCACCAGCTCCCCGGGCAACCTGTTCCAGTGTCTCACACTTTCCTTCTACATTTGTGAGTCCTGGCCCCATCAGGCACTGTGCCCCACCATACTGTGATGGGACTGCTCTGACTCTCTGCCTTTATCTTGAAGTGTGCTTTTGAAATAGAGCTACTAAATACATTAATTAAGGATGTAGAGATGCTAGAGCATGTCCAGAGAAGGGCCACGAGGATGATCAGAGGGCTGGAGCACCTCTGCTATGAAGACAGACTGAAAGAGTTGGGGCTGTTCAGTCTGCAGAAGACGAGGCTCCCAGGTGACCTTCTTGTGGCCTTCCAGTATCTGAAGAGGGCCTACAATAAAGATGGGGAGGGACTTTTTAGGCTATCAGGGAGTGATAGAACTAGGGGGAATGGAGCAAAGCTGGAGGTGAGGAGGAAGTTCTTCAGCATGAGTGGTAAGAGCCTGGAATAGGTTGCCCAGGGAGGTGTTTAAGGCCAAGCCGGATGAGGTTCTGGGCAGCCTGACCTAGGGGAGGGTGCCCCTGCCAGTGGCAGGGGTGCTGGAACTAGATGATCCTTGTGGTGCCTTCCAACCCTGAGCGATTCGATGATTCGACATCAGAGAGTAGAGAATTTTATTTACTGATATTCTTTCTTGCTATGAACTAAGCTTCTCATTAGGAGACCTTCAGCTTTTATACTATCAGGCAAAACTACAAGCATAATCAGCTTTAGCTTATTTTAGAAGATAACGCTGGTATTTGCACTGCTTTTCAGTTTCTGAATCGTCATATGTATTTAAATTCTTACCATCAAAACCAAATTTAAACCCACACTTTGGCCAAACAAGAATGGAAATTCTCAGCAAACCATAAACCAGGATGCTTATTTTAAAAAAAGAAAACCAACCTTGTTAAACTGACATCTTTGTGTTACTGTAAGTAATTGCATAACTGTAAATGCATTACCTGGTCCTTCTTTTTCTCCTTCAGCTGTTTAATTACACTTGATTTAGGCTTCTGGTTTTTTGCATCAAAACTAATATATAAACCTCCAAGCTTCTTCATATTCAAACCAGGGTCTATCTTGCTGGAAAGACGTAAACTAAAAGAGAAATACTTAATGATTAGACTATTGTAACAAACATGCAGCTAAGCCTTCTAATGTCCTCTGAGAAAAATAAACAGAGAACAACAATCATACCATTATATGAAGGCTTACTAAAAGAACAATGTCTGGGGAACCATTTCAACAAGTATTTCAACTAATGCTGTATTCTTATCTTAGATACCACTCTTCTATAAGATGAATTCTTAATTTGCTTAACCTTGCCAAAAGAACTCATGACCAGCATCCTTCTTCTAAACATTGAGAAGCTTGGTAAAGAGAAAAACACAAGCATATGGGTGATAAAAATGTTGTCAGCTCCTAGTGAAAAACCATGAGAAAGCTCTTCTCCCAGGCAACCAGCAACAGAACAAGGGGACACAGTCTTGAGTTATGCTGGAGGAGGTATAGGCTGGATGTTAGGAGGAAGTTCTTCACAGAGAGTGATCTGCCACTGGAACAGGCTGCCCAGGGAGGTGGTGGAGTCACCGTCCCTGGAGGCATTCAAAAAGGCCTGGCTGAGGCACTTAGTGCCACGGTCCAGTTGACTGGACAGGGCTGGGTGATAGGTTGGACTGGATGATCTTGGAGGTCTCTTCTAACTTAGGTGATTCTATGATTTCAGCTCCTGTCTGTGTACCAATACTAGAAACATCATTATTAAACATTTCAAAGCTATTGTATGTCACTTTTTTTCCTCCATTTTTCTTTTGGCCAAGAGAATATTACCCTAAAAAGGAAGTTTTTGATGAGAAGGATGTTTAAAAGCTATTAAGTATTATGGAGAAATACAGTGACATCTAAAGCAGTACAACATACATTTGTTGTAACTTGATCACCTGTTAATACAAGCCCTTTACAAGTGTTCAGAGAACTCTGAATAATCTTCATAATGCCTTTGCATTAAATAATTGGCTAAGTTTTTTTGCAACTCTTCTGACCTACCTTAAGGTTTTCAGGCTATGACTTATTCATCCAACCTAAATAGACTATTATTGTTATTACTATTCAAGATTATTACACATATAAAAGGATTTAGCAATACCCCAACTAGAAGAGCTCAAGAGTCATTCTATGATTCTATGCTGGGTTGATCTCACTTGAAGTATCACCATCCCACAGCACAAGAACCAAAACCAAAGTAGTATATCAAACCGTGCAAGATTAATAGGATGATCCAATTAGGGAATGTGTAATGAATTTTACTGGATTTTTTGATATTTACATTAAGAACAAATTAAAAATCAGTAATTAAGAAAACTGTGACCTGGACGACATCTGAAGCCAGCACAATCAGTTTCACTCAGTTTCACATTATGGCTGAAGATATACGAGCCCTCTGGATGCCTCAATATGTTAAGAGTTTCGTTCTGTTATAAACAGCTGCATCCTCCATTCACGGACTGTACTTGTTCTACAGTCTGTGCAACTCCATCTTCCATGTCAATAGAACTTATGTGTTTAAAACTACTCCCTCATTTATTCCACATCACGTAGGACTTAATGTATGAATGCTATGTATGTGTTTGAAGACTCCCCAGAAAGATACTTACACATCAAGCTCAGTTCCCAACAAATTGTCACCTTCATCTTTCTCATCTTCGTCTACCAATTCATCGTCAGCCTCTTCCAAATCTGAAGACTCTTCATGTTTTTCACATTCTTCAAGTTGTTTACTTTCAGCATCGCTGTCTTGGTCCAGATAATACTTACGGCTGGTACTCATGCCAGGCTCAGTATCAATCACAAAAAGCTCTTCAGGATGCAGTGAACTTGGTTTTGGAGATTTTTTGTGGGACGGAGTCCCGTTATCTGCCTCTCTGTAACATGCATTCTCTTCAACCACACCTATGTCTGCCACACCATTACTTTCAGATTCATCACTCTTATCTTCGCTCAGAAACAAGGCAAGAGAATCATTTCCATGGCTTGATCTTTCCCTGCTTTGGAACAAAGATTCCACATGCTCTCCTGTTTGTTCTTCATCACTGACCACATCAGTCTGAGGCGTGCTGCATCTACTAACGCTATCATCTCTCTGTGCAACAACTACATCCTTTTGTGGACTGACGACTGCACTACTCTGCTTACCCTTTTGTAATTCATCAGCATGGGTGAAAGATTGCTGTGCATCAGCCTCAACGTCTGCTTTTTTGCATTCTGGAATTTTCTTACTTTTGTTTAGTTTTACTTGCCCTTCAGATTCTAAAAATTCTTTGGAACTCAAGCAATCAGCCAAATTAAGATCCATATGCTCAGATTCCCCCTCACTCACAAGTATTCTACTGTGTTCTCCTTGCACTTGGCTGCATGCTTCCCCTGAATCATCTACCCCAACAGAATCTCTTTTTTTAATTGATTTTTTCCCAGGTGATTCAGTGTTATTTCCTCTCATTTTTCTAAGATTGCTGGGTGTCACATCATTCAAAACCTCTTTTTTCACTCCCTCACTCTGGCTTGCATCAGCAGATTTTGAAAAACATTTGCTTTTAAGTGAACTGGATTCTTTATTATCATCTTCAGTGCCAGAGGCACCTTCTGTGTCAGGCACAATTTCGGCAGCGGGTCCAGAATCAGAAATTATTACTAGCTCAGATTTAACGGTGTCCTTAATTGAATCTTCATCTTCTGAAACAACTCCGCTTTCTCTTTCAGTCTGCTTACTATTTTCTGCTTGTGATTTCATTTGCATGCTCCTAGTAATTCGTTTGGTAATGACACATGGTTCCATATGAGTACTTAAGTATGACTCTGCATCAGAAATATCTTCACTCTGGTCTTCATGAACTGTACGTGGCTGCACTTTCTTTTTGCTTTGCCTGCTTCTTGTACTTCTGGTAACATTAGGCACTTGGACACCAGAAATAGCAGAGGAACAAGACTCAGCTTCAGAGACATCATCTTCATCCTGAATGCTTTGTAACTTATTTAGAAAAGCTGTTTTGTCACGGGTTTTCTTGCCAGGGTAATCTGGTTGATAAGGAATTACAATCTGTCGTCTTCTTGTTACTCTTACATACAATGGTGTCTGAAGACCAGACACAGCAGAGCAGTTGGATTCTGTTTCTGACACATCCCCATCAGCTTGTGATTCAGGAACTGGCTGTGCTGAATGAAGGGCTGTGTTGTCATTTCCAGTCATTTCCATCTCTAAGCTATCACTGACATTTGACCTTGTTTCTGCACGTTCCAGTTCTTCAAACTGAGATTCCTGAACTACCTGTGGTTTACAAATTGATTTAACTGTTCTTCTTGTAGTAATCCTTACAGAATCAGAAGTATTTGATTCAGCAGATACCACCTAGAAAAGGAGTTAAAAAAGAGCGATATTGACAGATGAAGTAAAACTCATATGAATCGTTAAGCTTTTCAAACACATCTACTCAAGCTGGTAACGTATCACATATCTAAGTGGAAAAAGTGTTACCAAATCATTCCTTGCTTATTCATCTACTGTCTCTTGGTCAAGACAAGAGAAGAAACATTGACATCCATTCAGAAATATAAATAAGCATGCTCTTTTTAAACAATTATCTCATTCTAGAAGTTATGGCATGTATCATGGGAAGCAACTCCAGAAAAGATACTCAGAAACTGATGAGGATTTGCTCGGATATAAAATGCTGAAGCCTAGCAAGTGGCAGAATCTGCTTCTCGATGCTTTCCTTAATCAATGTTAGCAATTAAAGGCAGACACTGCCCTCATGGCAACCACAGCACTAGGCATAAAACTGTTTCTTTAAAGATGCTTTTAAGTTACCTGGAAGACAATTCTTAATTTTTGAAAGAAAAAAAATACCTGGGAACAGCAAGACCTTCCCAAAACACAAAACAACGACAGATCAGCATAAATCACACCACCTAAACCATCGGTATTTACATAACCATTTGCCCTTGTAGCAGAAAATCTGCAAAGAAATGCTAGAACAACTGCAGTGCAAAAACCCAACAACAAAAAACCCCACACCAAAACCCCAAGCCATACCAAACAAAAAAAACAACCCAAAATCCCCAACCAAATCACCAAACCAGAACGCCCGAAACCCTAAGCTTTAGCTCGCAAAATTAAAAGGTTTAACAACGCAAACCGGCTGCCAACTCCGCGAAGGAAAGGCGCTGTCAGGGCCGCAGTTCCAGATCCGACATAAGCCTGAGAGCCCCTGCAGGAGCGGCTGCGGCAGAGCGCAGCTGCGGCACCGAGGCGCGGCAGCCCAGCACACTGCTACCCGCAGTCCGCACTGCTACCCGCAGTCCACACTGCAGTCCACAGCCGCCATCATCGAGCTCCGCGAAATCAGCAGACTCCGCCGCCCGCCCGCGGCAGACGCCGTGCCCCATGGCAAGGCCGCGTGTGCGTCTGAGGACGGCTGCCGCGGAGTCGCTCCGTGCTGCGGATGCCTTCCGGCTGCTCGCACTCCCCAACTCCCGGCTCCTCTCACCTCCGACGCGTCGGCGGTCCCGGTCCCGCAGGGGCTACCGCTACCTTTCCCGCCCCCCGTCTCTTGCTCCCGGCGCCGGGCCGCCATGCGCCTGGTGGCCACCATCTTGTCAGCCGTGCCGTGCCCGCCTCTTCCGGCCACGCTAAGCAGGGCTGAGGGGCGCGGCGCGGAAGGGCGCGGGCGGCAGCGCGTCTGAGCGCCGGGTTACGGACGGGGGTAGCTGCTGGCAGCGGCATTCCAGACGCCCGAGGAAAACCAGCAGTGCGGTGCAGCCTGTCGAAAAGCGCAGCGGCAAGAACAGGTGCCACGCCGTGCTGTGAGGGACGTGCATTCGGCCATAATGGGAGAGGGTGAAGTGTGCCCCGAGATCAAAACCCAGGGCGTTGGACACTTAAAACCGTTTTATGACAAGACACAAACTCCGATGTATGACGGTGTAAAACGCTCTAGCTGTGATATGGGAAAAGGGGTAGAGAACATAGAGTGTAGGAACCTAGTTAAATCATTAACTATGTGAGCACTGATACAAAGCATCATCAACCAGGTAAGCACAAAGGAGGTGGAGGAAGCTTGAGAGGGTCTTGAAACACTCTCACGGAGAGGAGGAATACTGTATTAAAAGATGAGAACATTGCAGACTCCAGCCAAGAATGTGACCCACAAGTGATGCCGGGTGGATGAAAGGTAGAGATCAAACTGAGGAAGGTGGTGGCCTTCCTCCCACAGACCCCAAAGAGGCAACCGGCAGGTGAGAACGAGCATGTGTGAAGAGGTGGGTGTGCTAGCTTGAAGCTAGCTGGAATATTTTGGTGAGAAGAATTAAATTACAGGCTGTGAAAAGGAAACAATGGTGATGTCTACTTCACTCATAGGCTTGCTGAGATGGATAAGAAAAAGAACACAAACATAGATGAGGGAGAAAAATATAGGCAGCCAAAGAGCAACTCCTGTACCTGCTCTCTCAACTTTCTGCTCTCCAACCTCCCCCCCGACAATTCTCCAAACTCACCTTGAATGTAAGGTGAAGTCTGGGATAAGGTAGAGGGGTGGGAAGGAGGTGGAAGGGTGGTTGGGAGCCCCTCCTGAGGACTCTGGTTTCTGGGAGGGATGTTGTGTTTCTGTATTACTTGTAAAATTTGTATATTTCTGTCTGCAGGTGTATAGATTGTAAATATCTGCTTCTGTATTGTGCTAAGCTGTAAACATAAAGCTTCATTCCTTAATTTCCAGCTCAGCTGAGTCTAGTCTGGGTGATTTCATAAGGGGGGGGAAGGTAACACCCAAACCATCACAGTGGGACATTATGGAATTGAGTTCCAGGAACTGATTGTGATAACTCCACCTAGTCCCAGAACTACTTGTAATAATCCTACCCCTGTAATGAATATATATCATGTTGTAGTATAAATATTTCACCTGAAGAAGGTGAAGTTGTGCAAGGGCTTTGAAGGATGACCTCCTGTTGTCACCTACTGCTGATTAAACACATCTTTCCTGGTAACACTCCGCATGTTGTGAGGTCTCATTTCTGTAAGTCAGTTGAGATAGGAATTCATGAAAGCACAGATTAAGTGCCTGAAATTTTAATTCCAACTTTCAAGTTTTTCATAGAAGGAAATCCCATCTCTCCCACTTCGATGCAAAACAAATCAACCTGATAAAATGTTACACTGGTGCCGACTCTAGAAAAATATTAACTCTCACGTCTTAAAAGTTTCTTTTCTATGGCAAGCGAACTGATAGCAGTTTACAGAAAGGAAGTAATTAGTTACCCCAATGTAGCAGCCTCTTCATTTGCAGCACAATTCTAGTTTTGCAGCATTCCAGTTTGTAAAACGAAGCACACGTGCAGACCAACACACTACAGAGAGTCAACAACCAGACAGATAACAGCTAATCAGCAGCAGCACACCTCAAAGCTAGTGGGGCAGTTTAAAATGAAACTTGTGTAATTTTGAAGCTGATACACACTGACACAACCTTTGAAAGACATTTTCATTAGCAGAAAAAATAAAAATACAAACATTTTTGGATGCATTATTAGTTCCAATCTCCATCTCTCTCATTTATCAAAGAACTGAAGTAGTCTAGAAGAAATTCCCAGTATTTGCCACCTACAGATATTTGAGGACTCAAAAAAGTTATCTTGGAACAGTATCCTGGTGGGATGGATTATAGGAAGCCAACACTACCTACAGGCATTCACACTGCACTAGCTGCCTATATGACTGAATTTGAAAGAAGTTGGTGAAAATTCATTCCCTTACAGTCCAGATCTCAAAATACGTACAAATTAAGTTAGTCACTACTACCAGTCTGAAGTCCTGCTCCTCCCTGAAATCTGAAGTAAAAATGAGCATTTTAGACACACAGTACAAGTGGAGCTTTTGCTGTCTATTCTGAATTGAAGGCCAAGAAAAGTGAAAAGATGTCTTTGAAAGAAACACCCTATTAAACCAGAAGCCTTGCTCTAACTGTAGCAATCTCCCTAGGATTCAGAAGCCAGTGCATTAAGATGCTGCCAAACACAAATACACTTAACTGCAAGCTAACTCTTGCTTGCATAGTTTCTATGTGGCACTCAGGCAAGCCAGTTTCCTAGGCAACCTCAAAAGGCAGCATTGATTTTAGACAATCCTGTAGCAAACAGCTTCAACATTTGGATGATTCTGACAGTAGTTTATGAGTAGTTTAAGATAAACCAAACCTCACAACCACAGCTAGGCACAGCTGAGAAGACAGGCACAATTCAAGTTGCTGTTATCAGATTTTTTCACCACTTGTTTTCAGTTCTTGTTTTAAACTTTCAGAAAACAGTACATTTTTGTATTTCAAGCAGTGAAGTTGTCATCACACTTATGCAAACACTAAACAAAGCACACTGAGGCACAAAGAAGCCAGAAGGAATTCAAGTAACAGCCAGAAAGTTATTGGGAAGATGCATTTTCTCTAAATCATTGAGGTCTTTGACGCTGCATTAAAAATAAACCATTTTTTGCCATTCACACAAATTAAACAGAACTACCTATATATATATATACACACCAAGTAATGACATATCACTTTAATTTGAGGGGATTTTTCATACAATCTCACATTTTCCCATAAAATCTAGTCACTGAGTGCTTCAACTCTGTACCAACCAGGTTAAGTATTATTTAAGAGAAATTAATTCTTCCAAAAAATATAAGCTTCTCTATATTACCTAATGGCAGCTGAAATAGAACAATAATTTTACAGTGAACTGGTCATACAAAGAAAAAATATTTTCAACTGTATCTCTATAGATCATTTCAGATAAAAACAAATGCAAAATATTTAATATTATAAATGAACTGATCAATAGGTTAAGAAAGAAAAAAAAGTAGTGTTAGAACACTGCAGACTCCCGCTGACAAGTGGCTGAGTAATTACAACTTTTGGTCTTTGTTACAAATGCTGCAAAAGTATTTCTATGAAAAAAAGCAATTTCTCACCCCCCCATCCCCAAGAAATTAAACCAGTAGGCCATTAGGAAACAGAAAATGCAAGTGTTTTAAGAGACATTTCTTTTAGCTTGAATGATATAGCCTTTGGACTTGATAATTCCTCTGCTTTTAACAATGACCGAATATCGGAGAAGCCATAAAGGAATCCACTCGTGTGCTTTCGTATTCTGGATGCTTTCCTGAAGAACTTCTTGGAAACTTGCTTCACAAAGTAATTCTGAAGTTAAAAAGGGATACTCATGCTTTAAATGATGTCATGTAAACAGCTGCACAAAGCAACACTTAATAAGAGAAGCCTTCTCCTCAAGTCAAAAATCTTAAGCAGTGTCAGATACTCCCCAGATCAAAAGTTCCAGAATGCACTTAGGTTACAGGCAGCTGAGAATTACCTAAATCTTAACACTTGTAGAGTAGCATATTTTTGCCACCAAAACTAGTTAACTGAGATTTCTACAACAAACAGAATTGGTCAGCAGAGTCATTAGCAAGAAAAGAAAAAGACAGTTGAATTTCAGAAGTTAGCTCGACGAACCAGAGGCAAGTAAAGCATAAGGCCAAAAATCAGGAGAGTACTGAGCATTTGTTACTTCTGCAATGACAAGATGCTGAGCATCTATAGCAACACCCACAACTGTGCTCATAAAAATCTCAAGCCCCCCAAAAATTAAGAAAAATGGGCTTAAATGCCACAAAGAAGAAAAGAAAGGCTAGTACAAATCCTTTTCGTTTCCTCTGGAAAGTCAAGTCAAAGGAACCATATCCTCTGGAAAGTCAAGTCAAAGGAACCATCTCTTTGATAGTCTCCCTTTGCCCACTGCAGAAAAGTTAAGCTTAGCAAACAACACATAAGGGAATCGCTGCTTGCTTTTTGGTTTCTATCCAAATCCCCTTCTCCTTCATTTCATGACTCTTGATAAAGAGTAGGAAATTGCAGGTTGCACTTTGGACTTCACAGACCATGGAAACCATTGAACTGAATAGGGCTGGGTAATAGGTTGGACTGGATGATCTTGGAGGTCTCTTCCAACCTGGTTGACTCTATGAATGGCCATGCATCTTGTATGCTGCCAGGGCAGTGCTGATATATGCTTATGCACTGATGAAATTCATTTGTCTCAACAGTGGTATGATAAGGCATTGTTTTGGTGAGAAGAACTAGATGATAGGCTGTAAAATGAAAACAATGGTGAGGTCTACTTCCCTCATCTAGTTCTTCTCACCAAAACATGCTAGCTAGGCTCAAACTAGCACAGGCATGTACTTCAGAAATACTGTTTCATATACATTTTTCTCTTGGGGAGTGGGGAATGAATAGCTGGCTACAAGGAACTATGTAAGGAATGAATTGAATACTGTTCAAGATTTCTTGCTTACAACTCCAGCAAGATATTTAGGGCATCATTAGTGAAGAAGGTTAAATGATGCTTGAGAGAAACTAATATCATATCCCAGAATATTCTAGGGAGCTGGTAAGTCAGAGTTCTAAAGGAAAGCCTCCGGGTCCTTCATTTATTTAGCATATGAATCACTGCACAAAACAAGAATGTACACCAACTCTTTTCATAATACTGTCATGACTTTGAGAGAATCCTGCTTCAAGTGTAATAATTTGACATGTCTACCATTACCAGACTGCTCAAACCCCAACATTTCTGTGCAAACTATTTCACAGACAAGTTGACTTTGTCATCCACTGGCCTTTAGCAATACAAGTGCAATTTTCTTCTATGCTCTGTTTAAATAAGTAGGGTTTTGAACACAAGCATTACAAATTTCTCAGGAGTTTGTTCTTCTATTTATTTTCTCTGATTGAAATGATTTCAAGAAGCTATCCGAGGCTGGAAGATTACCTTCTATGCCTTTTTACTGAAGCAAACACAAGGACTTCATAAAAATATTTCAAAGAAGAAAATCTTCCAGAATCCTTTGTTTGGGATTCAAATGTAACCAACAGTGAAGTTCAGAGAAAGATTATTCCTGATTTTAAACTTTTTTTTTCCCCTAATAAATGCATTTAGAAATCTTCTGTTGACTTATCTGGCAAAGCCTTACCTTTTGGATCATTGTGAGTCAAGAGCTGTATGTCAAACTCTTTTGCAAATGCTGTGAGATCAGGTGGCATCACACAACAGGAAGCTAGATTCACCTGATTACTACTTGGTTTCACCTGAAAAGAGACAAAAATACTTCTGTAAAAAAAAAAAAACAAACGTGTACTTGTTTTCCTCAGGTCCTCTATTAACAACAGAAATTTTACTTCAATCACTTCGCCTTTGACCATTGCTTTGAAGGCTGAACAAGGCTCATGAATTCTGCATGTTGCCAAACAGGCAACTCTGTCCTGGTTTAACACAGCCTGCCCTTACAAGGGGGAGGGAAAGTAACACAAAAATCCCTCTGGTTGAGATAAAGGGCTTAATGGAAATAACACCAGAGCTATTTCACAGAAAAGCAAAAGCAGAACCCAGACATAGAACAACTCCCCCATCCCTCAAGCCTGCTGCCAGCCTAGCAGAAAAGACCAACAACCCAAACTAGAAGCAGCAATCAGAAGAGAAAGCCTCTCATGTTACAATCTGAACTACAAGCTCCAGCCGTGTGGTACTTTGAGGCTAGCTGGGATATTTTGGCAAGATGAATTAGATTGTAGGCTGTGAAAAGGACAGTGGTGATGTCTACTTCACTCATAGGCCTGCTGAGACGGATAAAAACAAGAACACAAACAGAGATAGCAGAGTTGCTCTCTGGCTTTGGGTCTCTTCTCTCTCTAACCTGCTGTCTGTGTCTTCTGTGTCCTTCTGCTTCCTATCCCCTCTGGCCGATCCTCCAAACTCACCTTGAACATAAGGCAAAGTCTGGGATAAGGCAGAGGAGTGGGAAGGAGATGGAAGGGTGGTTGGGAGTCCCTCCTGGAGACTCTGGTTTCTGGGAGGGGTGATGTGTTTCTGTATTAGTTTTTAACTTTTCTATTTCTGTCTTTAGCTGTATAGACTGTAAATATCTGCTTCTATATTGTGCTAAGCTGTAAACATAAAGCTTCATTCTTTAATTTCCAGCTAAACTGAGTCTAGTCTGGGTGATTTATCTTAAGTGGAGGTGTGGCTGGTAACACCCAAACCCTCACAAGCCAGTACTTTCATTTTAAAGCTGTCAAGACATCAGCCTGGTATTCAACACTCATCAGCAGATTCAACTGGCTAAACCATGACACATTTGCAACTTTCCACAGCACCAAAATCAAGAGTAAGATCTAACTTTAGGTGCAGGGGTTTGGAACTGCATGATCCTTGTGGTCCCTTCCAACCCTGATTCTATGATTCTAAGTGCCAATCAACCTTGAAGCCTCCTCCACCTTGATCAATGTTGTAATCATCCACAAAATGCTGCAAGTTATAGGGTTAATAAAAAAATGGGGGGTTATGGAAAATATTTAACACTGGTTTTAGCACAGAAGCTTTTAACACTGTGATAGCTAACAAAACAAGTTACTTTAGAAATGCTGTAGGTAGGAAGTTTGTTCTCACCTGTGCCCACAGATAGAGCTGCTCTAAGAGTGTTTTGTCTAAGTCAGAGGTGCCTATGGCAACAATCTTTTTGTTTTGAACTAAATGTTCAAGTTCTTGCCAATAAGGTTGCAGGTACTCCAAGGACAGGCTAGTTCCATCTTCGACAGGAGGTGGAGCAATGATGACAGAGTCTAACTGGGTAACACCAAGGGAAGAACACGCTGAGGAAAAAGAAAAGACACTGCAAAACCTTTTGTGGGATACAAACAGCACGACTCAAAATTCAGAGAAACCAAACCAAAAAACACAAAAGTTCTGCCCTCCCCCCCAAAAAAAACCCAACCCGAAGCACAAAAACAATGCACCTCCAGCTTCACTCCGACAGCTTTCCACTATTTCAAACCTCTGAGTCTATCAGCAGTCAGGGATAGTAACAATATTTTTCACAAAGAACCAAGCACACAGCTGAAGGCCACTTTTTGATTCTAGATCTTGGGGGGGAAAAAACCCAAAACAACAAAATACACCACAAAAAGGCAAAAAAAACCCCCACCAACCAAACAAAACAAATCAAAATGCCCAGATCATCCAACCAATAAAAGTAACTCCATCAATCAAAGCATTAAGTCTTTTTTTCCCCTCTCTTTTTTCAATGCTAAAACTGCTGTACAGAAGAACAACAAACAGAATAAAACTGAATAGCTTCAGGTATTATTTTCTTCACAGTATCACCAGGGTTGGAAGAGACCTCATAGATCATCAAGTCTAACCCTTTACCACAGAGCTCAAGGCTAGACCATGGCACCAAGTGCCACGTCCAATCCTGCCTTGAACAGCTCCAGGGACGGCGACTCCACCACTTTCCACTTCTTCTGGAAGAGGATTCTATTTTTAACAAATGGAACTGTATCTTACAATAGAGAGGTTATTAACTTGGCTATCAGTAGAAAATAATTGGGCTGCCCAGGGAGGTGGTGGAGTTGCCGTCCCTGGAGCTGTTCAAGGCAGGATTGGACGTGGCACTAGGTGCCATGGTCTAGCCTTGAGCTCTGTGGTAACAGGTTGGACTTGATGATCTGTGAGGTCTCTTCCAACCCTGATGATACTGATACTGTGATACTGTAAATATATCTGCCTCTTTGTTCTTTGGTAGCTTCTTATGCCCAGCAGTCTTCCAAGTTCATGAAATTTAGTGCTGCTTACAGCTAATGCTACAGTAGTCCAACAAAACTTCATCTATTGGCGCAGCCATTGTAGTGTTATTTTCAATACAAGTTAACTATTTCATCATCCCCTAACAGCACTGTTTTACTTCTTAACTAATCTCTGAAGTACTGCAGAGTTAGTAACCCAAGTTCTTAATGTTAAAAAGAACTGGCAAATAACAACCAGTAAGAACTGTATTTATCATTTACTCAAACATCTTGCCATTTACTTTTTCACAAGTTGTGTGAAAGAATAAAAACTTGCTCCTGCTTGGAGAAAGGAGTCAGATTTTAATTTGTGTACCTAAGGCTATGGCACTCCAACTTAAACAGGAGCAGGTGTTGATCTGTTGGAGAGTAGGAGGGCCCCGCAGAGGGACCTTGACAGGCTGGATGGGTAGGCAGAGGCCAATAGGATGAGATTTAACAATGCCAAGGGCAGGGTTCTACATTTTGGCCACAACAACCCCAAGCAGCACTACAGGCTGGGGACAGAGTGGCTGGAGAGCAGCCAGGAAGAAAGGGACCTGGGTGTACTGGTAGTAGATAGTAGCTGAAGATGAGCCAGCAGTGTGCCCAGGTGGGCAGGGGAGCCAATGACATCCTGGCCAGGATCAGGAACAGTGTGGCCAGGAGGACAAGGGAGGTTATTCTGCCCCTGTACTCAACACTGGTCAGGTCACACCTTGAGTGCTGTGTCCAGTTCTGGGCTCCTCAATTCAAGAGGAATGTTGAGATACTGGAACGTGAACAGAGAAGGGCGACAAAGCTGGTGAGGGGCCTGGAACACAAACCCTATGACAAAAGGCTGAGGCAGCTGTGGGTGTTTACCCTGGAGAAGAGGAGGCTCAGGGATGACCTCCTTGCTGTCTACAACTACCTGAGGGGAGGCTGTAAGCAGGTGGGGTTGGTCCCTTCTGCCAGGCAACCAGCAAGAGAACAAGGGGACACAGTCTCAACTTGTGCTGGGGGAGGTATAGGATGGATGTTAGGAGGAAGTTCTTCACAGGAGTGATTTGCCATTGGAATGGGCTGCCCAGGGAGGGAGTGGAGTCACTGTCCAAGAAAAGCCTGGATGAGGCACTTAGTGCCATGGTTTAGTTGACTGGACAGGGATGGGTGATCTTGGAGGTCTCTTCCAACCTGGTTGATTCTATCATTTTATGAAATAATTTTATTGACTGAATTAATGTGCTAATAGACCTGATTACTCAAGTCTCTTTTAACAAGAAATGTTTTTGAAAGTCACTAAATACATCTTATGCATGAAAAAGGTTCTTATTTTCTAAATACCAAACTAAAAAAAACCCCAAAACTCTAGCAGGAGTTTGAGTTTTTTACTTACCCAGGTCAACTGCATCTCCAATTGATGAAGAGTGTGATCCAACCAGGAAAAGTTTAGCTATTTTCAAAGAAATTGGAATCAACACCTGAAGGAGCTCAGCTGTTATTAAATATATAGCTATTTGCTTTTGCTGTGTACACTAACAATGAGTTCTTGGGTAAAGGTCTCGCACCAATTAGTTTAAAAACCTGGAAAAACCCAACCCTCTGAAAGGTGACTGCCAAATAAGGTCACTGATCTCTTAAACATCAGAGTTGTATAGCCTCAGAACAAGAGACCAGCCAGTATGATGATACACTAGGCTGTAAAGCTATGGCTTACACATCAAGACACTAAGCAATAACCACAGCACCCTGTATAAACCCCCCAAACGTAACAGTACAAACAGACCTCCTCACAATTTACTGAGACTCAAAATGTACTAGTGTTAGTTTGGACTGCCTTCAAGTTCAGGAAGTTCAAGCTGGAATACACATGGAAATAAACATGCTTCCAACTTTAGTTCTTAAATGTGGCATTATCTGCAATATTTTGCTTCAGAAAAAAACAGATCCACAAAACACATTTAAGAATGTCTTAAAGGGATGCAAGTTAAACTTGAAAAATGCTGACCTGCTTTAAAACCATAAGTGCAAATTCAAGTCTTTCTTATCCAACCTCTAGATTGCCTAAAGTACAAGAGTGTGCACTGATGTCATTTGACTTTGCAATTACAAAACACAACAGATATATGAATATCCTGTTAGTGACCACGTATGAAACTGGTTTTTATCACAAACTGTTTTAATACATTCTTACCTGATACTTTCAATTCATCCCTTTCTTCAGGATTTATTTTTTCTATAGCTTGAGCTACAGAACACTCCAGAACTTCCACTATTTCCTGTGGTAAATATATGAAACTTAGAAACAATTCAAGAGGAGACAGTAAGTCCCTAACCAATATTTTTAAAGTATTTTAAAGCAATTAAAAGGACTTACATCAGTTACAAACAAAAGTAGTATTAAGATGCAATGACAAAGCAGCCTCATGGTATATGAAGTTATATGAAAGGCCCTACATGCTCCTAATATAAAAGGCAAGTTATTGGTAAGACTTAATGGATTCTGATTTTCTGATGTGAACAGATCCCTATGCCAATTCAAACTGCCTTGCTTTAAAGAAAAAGCCTCATGACTGGTGTGCTAGTTTGAAGCTAGCTAGAATGTTTTGGTGAGAAGAATTAGATTGTAGGCTGTGAAATGAAAACAAGGGTGATGTCTACTTCCCTCATAGGCTCGTTGAGATGTATGAAAATAAAAGTCAAAACACAGATAAGACACTTGGCAATTGGCTCTCACTTGGGCTGCTGCTGGGGATCTGGCTGAGCTGTGTCTTACTCTCTAACCTCACCCTCCACGTTGGACTAACACACTTTGCTTCCTAACCTTCTGGCTGAACCTCCATTCTTCCTTGGGACTGGGGTAAGGTTGAGAGGGGCAGGGGGAAGGTGAAGAGGTGCTTGAGAGCCCCTCCTGGGGACTCAGGTTTCTGGGAGGGGAGTTGTGTTTCTGTATTACCTTTTTACCTTGTCTATTTCTGTCTATAACTGTATATACTGTAAATATCTGCTTGTATATTGTGCTAGCTGTAAATATAAGCTTCATTCTTATTTCCAGAGCTGGCTGAGTCTAGTCTGGGTGATTTCTAAGGGTGGGCGCAGGGGAATACAAAAACCACCACAACTAGCTGAAAAAAAACCCACACCAAAACCAACAAACCTTAACAGAATTGGGAGGTTTGGGCATTGGTTGGGAAGATCTTTGTGTAATTACAAAGTGCTTTGTGATTTCAGTGAAGCCTTTGAAAAGCCTACAGTGAAAATGCTGTAAAATACAGATTTAAAACAACAGTTTTCCAACTAAAATTAGGAGAGTTTCAGAGGTTTCACCTTCTGACTAGGCTAACATCTCCTAGCAGCTGGCAATAAGGTGTTAAATCTTTGCTACATGAGCTTTTGCATTATATACACACACAACACCTCAGCACCTCTCTGGTAATTTTTACTGCCCTGGTCAATAAAATCTGTTTAGTGGGAATCTATTACAGCTTTGCTGATTTCCAGAAGCAATAGTGAAAGGGGAGCAGACACATATACCAGGGTCTTCATGTCAGACACCCATGACCGTGGTTTTAGGAATTGTACAAAGTCTTCAGTTCTGAAAGAAGAAACTACTACATCTTCAGAAGTTATTTCCAAGACCACCAAGGCTACACTTCAGATGATCAGAGGGTTGCAGCACCTCTCCTATGAGGATGGACTGAAAGAGTTGGGGCTGTTCAGTCTGCAGAAGAGGAGGCTCCGAGGTGAACTTCATGTGGCCTTCCAGTATCTGAAGGGGGCCTACAAAAATGCTGGGAAGGGACTTTTTAGGCTATCAGATAGTGACAGAACTGGGGGGAATGGAGCAAAGCTGGAGGTGGGGAGATTCAGAGTGGATGCAAGGAGGAAGTTGTTCAGCATGAGAGTGGTGAGAGCCTGGAATGGGTTGCCCGGGAAGGTGGTTGAGGCCTCGTCCCTGGAGGTGTTTAAGGCCAGGTTAGATGAGGCTGTGGCCAGGCTGATGTAGGGTAGGGTGTCCCTGCCCATGGCAGGGAAGTTGGAACTAGACGTTCCTTTTGGTCCTTTTCAACGCTGACTGATTCAATGATTCTATGACATACTAACACTCAGGCCAGCATCCTACTATGACATTAATGATTCAGTTCTATGACTCTGTGTGATAATAGCTTAGCTGTAGTGGTGGAACTGTCAGGTCTAGGCAAGCAGTTGAACTTGATTCGCAAAGATCTCTTCCAACCTCAACGGTTCTACGATTCCATGTTAGCCAAACTGTGTGTTACGTAGATTTTGTGTGTGATTACCCCAATAATTAACTTGAAATCTTCCAACCTGGGACTTTATTTTGATAAAATTTGTCTTATTTGCTATGCACAGAGTTCTTTTCTTGGGTATTTCTTACTCTCTCCAAATTTACTGAACACTATAAAAAAAGTTTTTACAAATACTCTTTCTGGAGCTACAGATATCTGTACACTAATTTAATAGGTGCTTTTGTAATTTAAAAGGTGAAGCCAACTATGTATTTCTTTGTTTTCCCCATGTAAAATGGACAACATAAGTAACACCTCTCCTACCTGATTTAGGTCTGGTCCGATTTTGGAGCTCCATTCAGTCAGTGTTTTCTGAATGCAGTCCCGCACCTACAAAACATTAATGATGAAACACAGTGATTCATAGACACGTAGGACAGACTGAGCAGACAAAACTTACACCACCATTCCTTCAGCTATCTGAAACTTGTTCAAACTAGTTTATTTACATAATTTCCCCTCCGCTTCACAGCGAGTTTTAGCAGTGAAGTATGAGTACTGTACTGCATTAATTTCTCAGATCATCTTCGAAGGAAAGAACAATGCTAAGCAAGCAAGAGCGAGGGTGTGGGGTGGTCACGTTTTTTTTGTTTCACGTTTTTTGCATAGAGATTAAGTTACAAAGTAGTCAGATAACAGCATACCTGCTGTGACACTGGCAGGAAGGAGACTTTACAATCAATCAGTAAATACTCATAGTATTAACTTCTCTTTCTGAGATGCATTTGACCCTTTTCATTTACTGCCTGCCTATTTGACTGTACTAAACCACTAATGCTTTAAGTCCTTCATCACTGAAGTGGGAGCCTTCAGATTCTAGCCCCACTCTTGCATTCACAGATGCAAAATAAACTTGACTAGGATTCTGCTAACAGATTCTCTTAAACATAGTAAGGCATAAGTACTAAGTTTAAATCAGGTAGTTAGGTGCACATTGTACTAGTGCCTCTGCTGTGTCAATGTTCTAGCTTCCCTACGATACATCTTGGGAATTCTTACCCTTCAGGCTACATAAATGTACTGTCAAGGCTCCTATATGCCACAGGTAAGAGCACTTTCATAAAATCACAGAATCAACCAGGTTGGAAGAGACCTCCAAGATCATCCAATCCAACCCAGCACCCAGCCCTATCCAGTCAACGAGACCATGGCACAAAGTGCCTCATCCAGGCTTTTTTGAATGCCTCCAGGGACGGTGACTCCACCACCTCCCTGGGCAGCCCATTCCAATGCCAATCACTCTCTCTGTGAAGAACTTCCTCCTAACATCCAGCCTATACTTCCCCCGGCACAACTTGACCTGCTGTACTTCAGTTTTATCAATCTATTTTATAACTTTGTAGACACTCTTATCCTTTTTGTATACATAAATACCAATTTCCTGTGACAGCAAACTAATTCAGAGAGCTCCTAACACCATGCACAAACTAGAAGCCACACTCTCCCTCACCAAACTGGGTATCACAGCATTTAAGATTTAATACAGAAATAATACTTTGTGAGCACAAATTTGACGCATTCTTTCACGGTCATTTAAATTAACACACACACACAAAACCCCAAAATGATTCAAAATGCAAGAATTAAGGCAGCCTTCCAGTACCTGAAGTGGGCTACAAGAAAGTCAGGAAGGGAGTTTTTATAACGGCTTGTAGTGATATGGTGAGAGATAATGGATTGAAGCTTGAAGTAAGATTTAAATGAGATTAGAAAGAAATTCTTGACAGTGAGGATGGCGAGACACTGGAACAGACTGCCCAGGGGGATCGTGAATGCCCCCTCCCTGGAACTGTTCAGTGTCCAGCTTGGATGAGGCCTTGACCAAGCTGGGCTAGTGGGAGGTGTCCCTGCTCACGGTAGTGGGGTTGGAACTGAATCATCTTAGAGACCCCTTCCAACCCAACCCGTTCTGTGAATCTGTGACTACTTCTCCATAGTGCTGGAACTCTTTGACTTAATTTGATGCAACATATTATGTTACCTTTTCCTTTCGGAGGGAAAGTGAAACAGTGCTAAATACGCATATTCCATATATTGCTACTTTGTAACTGTCACACTTTATATCTAGACCTTTCACATAGATTACAGAACGTTGTAAAATGCAACCAGGGAAAAAAAAAACCCAACCCAAAACATCACATGATGACTGAAAAGTATGATGAATTCCTCCTTCTCATTTACATCATCCAGTCATCTTTCTTCCCATTTATGTAAATTAATACACAATCAACCAACTTCTAGGTTATCACCAATGTCTCTAACAATAAACAACCAAAACCATAGTTCTGCTGATTATTAAACCACCATTTTCAGACTGAGTCATGACAAGACAGCAAATACAGTGGTTCTAAAGTTCATGGCGACAGGATTTCCGAACATTTAATCTGGATTATTCCAAGCACACTGCTAAAGGTAACAAGGTAGCAATTAAAGAGTTCTCTCAAGTTTTCAACGAAGAATGACAGCTACACTCTTCAAGAGCTAAAGCAATGACTGATTTTCCAGATCCCTGTCACCACCAACAAATTACATTAATTTCAGGTTAGATTTTTCCTTTGTAATGCAAGGTCACATCTATTCACCTCTTTCTCCAGAATTATCAAAGAGCTCCTTTGCTATTACAGACAGTACTTCAACTTGTAAGCCTTTTATTTCTTTAAGCCTCGAGAGCTTCTGGTCTGGCTTCTTCCCAAAGAGCCTGAAGCAGAGCCAAGTGCTTCCAGGGGCATGGCGGAGGCAGCCCTGCGCTGCAGGTAGCATGGCTCGCTCTGGATGTTCCTGCGGCGCCCAGCACAGCCCGCCTGCTGGCTCTACAACGCGGCCCGCCGCAGCTAGTCCAGCCCTGTGGCACCGCTTCGCGCACCGGCCCGGCCCGAATGCCCCGCACGGTAAAGCTCGCAGAGGAGAGGTAAAGCGAACAAACACTCAAGGCCCCTGTCCTGCCTTTCCCTGCTCGCGGTTCGCCAGTGTTCGCAGCCGCTACGGCGACCCTTAGGGCTGTTACATCCTTTGCCCCTTGACGACGGGCACCAGGCCATGACACCCAGTGCCAGGAAAAAATACTCTACTCCGGGTCGTGCTTTGATCGTCCCGAGTCCCCGCACCCACGAGCAACAGAAATGGCTACCCCGGGGTTCCACTATCCGGCACACCAAGCTCTCAGCTACGGCACAGCCCCCCCGCCTCCCGCCGCGCAGGCGCTCGTCACAGCCCGCCCCTGCCTCTGTGTGAGCCCCTATTGCGGAGCCTTGAAGGGAAACCGTGGGGTCCGCCCCGCTCACCTCCTCGCTGGGGGTAGCCGGGCACTTCTTGCGCTGGCACCCCCAGTTGAGGAGGTTGCCGGTCTGCAGCGTGAGGGTGGCCGCCCGCTCCAAGAGAGCGCGGGCGCCGTCCGTCCCCATAGGGAAGCCTATCAGTCCGGCAGCAGCCGCAAGACTCTCCGCAGCCCCGGGAAGCACCGCGCCGTGACTCAGCACAAATAACGGCAGCGCGCGGAGGCGGGGAAGGATGCTTTGTAACCGTCCCCCGTCACATGGCACGGGGACAATGGGCGGCGGGGCGGGCCCGGCGCGGGAAGACGCGCGCCACGCCTGCGCGCGGGCCCTCACGAGGCGTCTCTCGTCTGGGCGGGGCGAGAAGCTCGGCGGATCGTCTGGGGCGCGCTTGAGGTCCGGCCCGGGGCGGCCGGCAGCCGCCGCCAGTGGGCAGTGTGGCGCGCCTGGACGGGGATATGTGAGTCTTGCCCCCGCCTCAGGCCCCAGCAGCACCGGGACACCCGCTTACGCTCGCCTGTGAGTCATCGTGGTGGGCCCAGCGTAATCATCCTACAAGCATTACAGACCTGGAAGAATCGGTAAAGCCATCTGAATTTCAAAATGAATAGTTTTGGTTGGAAAGCCAAAACTTTAGGATCGTAAGTCCAATCATTAACCCAGCACTGAGAAGTCGCCACTGAGCCATGTCCCTCAGTGCCATATCTATAGATCTTTTAAATAACTCTGAGAATGGTGATTTCCCTGCTCAAGCTGTTTCAAAGCTTGACAGCCTTCAGTGAAGATTTTTTTCCCCAAATGTCCAGTTGAAACTTCTTCTGACACCATTTGAGGCCACTTCATCTTGTCATCTCACTTTAGTGGTGATGTTGTTAAGTAAAAGATAGTTGATAATAGACAGATAAAATGCCCAGGAAGGGAAACCAAATGTTTATTTAGTTTGGTTACGATTCTATTTTGATGAAACTTTAAACTTAATGTCAGGATATAACCCCATTTTTACACCGATTTCAATGCAGACACATCAGCTGAGACCTGAAGGGTTGTGGTTTGAGAGTTGTTTTTACAACCAGGTGGCTTCTGGGAAGACACACTACGAATGGTCAGGTCCTTCTTCTGGGAAGCCACACTACGAATGGTCAGGTCCTTCTTCTGGGAAGCCACACTACGAATGTTCAAGTCCTTCTCTATGGGAGATTAGAGAGGGGTGCAACATTTTTTCTTTCTTCACCCAGCCCTCCATCATTATAGCCTAAAGGGAACTGTAAGGCACTAATTGTAATTTTGCTGCCAACATGGAAATTTTGAATTGTGATTCTAAAGAGATATTCTTTTCCAGGGCTGCATGTTTGTGCTACTACAAAAAACCGATCTGCATAATTGCTGTCAGTCTGAAGTGCTTACCTGTTCGCTTTCTGGTATAGAAGGTTAGTTTAAATGATCTTTATATTTGTATTCTGATTACTTTTCTGTAGTGGATTACTGTCATGTGGTTGAAATACTGGATGTTGGGAAGAAATTCTTTACACTGAGGGTGAGCTGGAACGGGTTGCCCAGGGAAGTTGTGGATGCCCTCTCCCTGGAAGTGTTCAAAGGTAGGTTGGATGAGGCTTTGAGCAACTTGGTCTAGTGCAAAGTGTCCCTGCCCATGGCAGCAGGGTTGGAACTAGACAATATTCAAAGTCCCTTTCAACCCAAACCACTCTATGAATCTATGAAACTTTTTCCTCAGTGGAGGAGCATCTGGAATACAGAGCATCTGGAATTTAAATATAATGAAGGAAATACCAGTTTATTGGGAAAAGCAGTAATTTTGTTTCAAGATAAAAATCTAGTAGGTCTAACCTGGCCCAAAGGTTAAACATCCAAATAAGTAATGGGCTTGAGTAGGAGCATACATCTTCAGACACCTTCGTAGGTATGCCCATATTCACACTAGCAGTAAAATTCTGTCCTGGTGGGTCTTTCTGATCAGCCTTCTGACTTTCCAGGGGAGGCTTTTTCTTTTGGTCACATTCATTCTTGATATTTCATTTAAGTAGCTTTGATGTTTATAAATCTATGGAAGCAAATTAAATTTGAGGATTGAAAAAGGCTTTCTAACAGTGCACAGCATAACTCTTTCTAGTGGAAATTTATGGCAGTGAAAAAAACAACGTTCTTTTTTTTAGCGTTGTAGAATTTGCTGATACTTAATTACCTTGCCTAGAGAAGAAGAATAACACATAACAAAGACTGGTTGTAGGAAAACTAGTATCAGCCTCTGTACTGCTATATACCGTGCATTTAATACTCAGCGGCTGCAGGAACATGTTACGGGAGAAGCGATCTCAGCAGAGTTCTGTTGTCATTCCAATCACTCCTGAAACGTAAGGCAAACTATCGGAGAAAGAAAGGAGGATGTTTTCCAGCTCATCGTCAGCTATATTTTTGCAGATTATCTCATTAAACTATTTCATATCTGTGAGAAATATGAAATATGACCGATTTCCTGTAGTAATTCTATAACATTCAAAGAAAGAAAAAAAATTAATTACCCTTTGGAATAAAAAGCCACAGAAGCTCTCCAGGCCGTCGGCAAATACTGCTCTTCTCTCACAGTTTCTCAGCACCGGGAGCTGCAGGACTTGGCTTGTGCGAAGTCCCGGCGGTCCCCGCACTGCTGCAGAATGCCTGGGGTGGGTGCCGCTGCCGGCTTTACAGCCGCCCAACGCGCACCGCCAAGCAGGGGCGGTGGGCGCGGGTCCGAGGCCCGCCTTCCCTGGTCCGACGCTGCCTACGGGAGCCCGCCCGCGGGGACTGGGCGCCGCTTGATTGGCCGCAGCGCGGGGCCCCGGGGAAGGTGCCGCGGCGGCGGGAGGCGGCGGCGGCCCGCAGGATGGGCGGCGGAGTCGGCTTCTTCGAGGTAGGTGCGGGCGGCGCCGTGGGGAAGCGCCGGGGGCTGGGGGCGGACTGGCTAAGCTCGGGTGGGGCCCACAGCATCCTGTAGCTAGTGGATGCGGCTGTCCCGAGTGCCGGCGGGCTCCTTTCTTGTCCACCTTCATCTGCATTGAAGCATCGGGGAGCCGGAGCCCTTCGCTCATGGGTGTGCCAAGGCAAGTGACTACCTCTGGAGACGGGCGGAGGACCCGCCTTCTGGAGACGGGCGGAGCAGGGGCTCGTCTCTCGCTGGGGTTTTTTAGGAGTAAGGGGACAGAAGCGGTCCCTGCCCGCCCCGTCCTTCGTTTCCCTGGACATGTTTCCTTCTCTGCTCCTCTTCCTCTTGTATCCAGTGGTCTTCGGGTATGGCTCTGAAAAGCCAGGGTGAGTGGGATCTGGGGTGTCTGCGTCGTGCTCTCTGCTGTCCCGTGGAGGCTCCTCCCGAGGGTAGCGCCGTGGTCAGCCATCCAGGGTGCATCCGGCAGTGCATCCCAGACGTCAGGAGAGAGCGAGAGCAAAGAATGTTCTCGGCATCTTCTGTCCCCAACTTCTTGGAAGAGCCTGTCGCTAGTCGCTGTGCACCTCGCCGAGAGCCGTCCCGCTGAGTCTTCCGGCCCGGTGCAGGCGTGGCCGCAGGCGGCAGTGATCCCCTGGCTCGTCCCGGAGCTGGCGAGAAAGTTCGTTCCTTAGCCGAGAGACGGGCTTCTAACCCGGCCTCCCCCGGCACGCAACGAGCACCGTCCGGCGGCGAGGAGTGAGGTCGAGCGGCCCTCGCAGCGGGCAGACTCCACCGGTCCTCTGCTAGCGCAGTGCGTTCGCGGCTTCCGTGGGAAATTACAAACTACCGGACGGAGTTCGGTGTAGTCAGCTCCTTCTGTATTCGGAAAATGTGAAGTAGCACTCACCTGGGGAGTGGGAAGAGTAACCTATCTCTTCGACTTAAACGGCCGCACTTGCTCTTTGCTAGAATTAGCTGGCTAATACGAAGGTTCTTAAGAGTGTTTTGCATGACAAAAAAAGGTCGGTACGAGCTAAATGGTGACGATCCTGAATGTGTTTCAGTCGGCTTACACAGTTTCTCCAGCGCAACTCGCCTAAAAAGGAGCGCTGTTCCTCCCCCCCGTGCAAAGGACCGAACAATTGTAGCATTGACAGAATCCGAAACAATCTAGACAGCAGCTGCTCCAGCAGTTACTTTCTGTAACCCACAAGTTCAGAGTTTGCTTTTCAGAACTATAGAAGTGTTCTGGACATCAGAAGCAATTCATCAAAATATGCTGTCTGTAGCTGTTGTAGGGGTGAGGTAGGAATCTGCACAGTGCCTTCTCCTCTGTGCTTGCTGACTGCTCTGGGCGTCTTTAGGAAAAACAACCAAGTTTTTCACTGCTTACTATATTGCTACCAGTGCCCCAAACTTTTGTGAGCTCCAAGTGCAGGAGCAAGCACATGTGTGTTACCCTCCCAAGTGCCTTTGGTCATTGTCAGGTCTGCAGGTTTGCTCCTCCGCTTTAGTCTTGCTGAACTTCAGAGCACTGAACTTCTTACAAGCACTCATTGTGGTAGAAGACCTCAAAATATTCAGACACCACTACTGTTACCAGATTTTGCAGATGAGGAAACACACAGAAGTGAAATGATCTGCTCCTTCCTACTAGGCAGAACAATAGCAACGGATGCAAGTACTTAGAATAGAATCAACCAGGTTGGAAGAGACCTCCAAGATCATCCAGTCCAACCTATCACCCAGCCCTATCCAGTCAACTAGACCATGGCACTAAGTGCCTCATCCAGTCTTTTCTTGAACACCTCCAGTGATGGTGACTCCACCACCTCCCTGGGCAGCCCATTCCAATGGCAAATCACTCTCTTATGAGGATCCTGTGTCTAAGCAACGTTAATCGAACTTGTAATGCCTCATTAATGTACATGGCAGCCTTGTGTGTCTTAGTGCTTTTCTCTGTACAACAGATAATGAGTGGAAACAGATTTGTCTAGCTCGTACAGTAAGTATGTATGAGCTGACTCAGGGTGTAGGATGTGGACAAAGACAGCCTAGGCAGCACTGAGCAATGCTGTTGCGTATCACTTTGTGATGTTCTGTGGTGTTCTCCTCACTGTTTTGCTTTCTGTTCCACATTCCCCAAATGTGAGCTCTGAATTTAATTTCCCCACCATGTGGTGCTTCCTTATAAGAATCATGAAACACTTCACCTGTTTCTATCTGAAGTGTTTAGAATACGACTGTTACAGTTTTAGAAGAGGGTAATTGGTAGACTGTTTCTTCTGGTTGAGTTTGTGCATTTGGTCATGCTTAAGACACAGTTTCATAGATTGCTGAGTATTTAGGGAGGCCTTCTTTTTTATGCATGAATAAAATTGTGCTTTGGTGAACCCAGTTACAAAAGGATAGGCAAGAACTTCAGACTGATTTTGAGTGCTGAGGGCTGTTAATTCCCTTACTTTTTTTTTTTTTTTTTAAATTAGAGTGCTTCTTGGTAGAGCTAAAGACAGAAATACTTAAAAATAGAATCATAACATCATAGAATCATAGAATGGTTTAGGTTGGAAGGGACCTCAAGGATCATCCAGCTCCAACCCCCCACCATAGGCAGGGACACCGCCCACTAGAGCAGGCTGCTCGAGGCCTCATCCAGCCTGGCCTTAAACACCTCCAGGGAGGAAGCATCCACAACCTCCCTGGGCAACCCATTCCAGTGTCTCACCACCTTCACTGTAAAGAACTTCCTCCTAACATCCAGTCGGAATCTCCCCTCTTCCAGTTTAAACCCATTCCCCCTCGTCCTGACATTACCAGACCTTGTCAATAGTCCCTCCCCAGCCTTCCTGTAGGCTCCCTTCAGATACTGGAAAGCCACTCTAAGGTCTCCTCGAAGCCTTATAGGTAACATTGTATTGAAGTGACTATTAAGAAGCCACTGAAAGGCAGATTCAGCTTTGGAAGCAGGTTTAGCTCCTTTTTTTAAAAATTGGATGAGTTGGAACTTAGTATCAAGATTTATGAGTAACCATCTAATTAAGGCAAAGTATGCTGGACCTAATGGCTGGACAACGAAAAGCCCAGGGTGCCTGAGAGATTTCCCTTTGCTTATGAGATGTCTGCGTTAGAACTGGTATGCAAAGTCTCTGATGGCTGCCTTTACATTTCTTATTCTCAAGAGAAGCTTAGAAAGAACAACTACAGTTTGCAGAAAGAAATATGTACACACCAGAAACTTCTGCACCTGACAATTTGGGGACATTCACCTCTCAAAATTGAGAAGCATATGATAGACACCTGTATCTAGGTAATTAATATTTTCTAAGTGTGATAATTTCTCCAGAATGATTAGAGAACATCTCTTCTGACCTATTTTAGATATGTTTCAGAGTTTATGATACAGTTTATTCTAGAAGCTCCTGCTTTTCTCCTTTCCATACAAAGGTTGTCTATGTGACATGCTCAAATGTAGATGTCTCTAGTAGAGAGCTCTGAAGTCAGGGTGATGAATTCTACCTTTTCTTCCTACTTGACAGGTTTAGGTGCTCTGACTTCCCAGAGGAAAGAAGATACTTGAACAAATAAATCGTACTGTAGAAAATCCATGTTGTAAGAGCCACAATTGACTTTTACTTCTTTAACTGTTTTGAATGGGAAGTGCCTTTTGTGAGCAGGGATAACCGAAAATGTTTAGGAGTCTTCACTCTGAGGATAGATTGATCTGACAGTGTTGAACTGCAGGACAGTCTAAAAGCAATAATATACCCTCCTCCCCCCCCGAACTGCTGGCATTTAAAGCTTCTCCCCGTTCTGACTGTGATGAAAACCCTCTGAATGCAAGGGAGGCTAACTGCTGCCCTAGCCAGCATTGCTGGGATGTCTCAGCTCCTGTTACAAAGGTTTCTCCCACTCAGAGCTGTGCTGTCTAAAGCCTCATCAAGTAAGAGCATTGAGAGCAAGTGCCAAAAGCAGGGCTGCAGAGGATTTTAGGATTCTGTACCTTCCAAGAGCTGCCTGAACAAGACAAGGCTGCATATGAGAGATTTGAATGGCTGGTTAAAGGGACGCTGCTGAAAACTGCCCTGCTCTTTGGAGGTATCTGCTCTGTTTTCACAAGTAACGCATAAGATAATTATCACAGAAAGAGATCATAAAACAGGAGAAAAGATTCTCATTTTCTCTTTTCTCACCACTTCTCCATGTGCTTACCAACACTTTCTACAGTCAGTTGTGCTGCTTTACAAGACAGCAATGTGTCATTTTCCTTTGTGGAGCTTGAGAGAGAAGTTTGTTTAGGAAAATTTGGTAGTAAAACAATGCTTGGCAAGATGTACTTTGAATTTGAAGGCTATGCCTGCAATCAGAAATCTTATTGTAGAAAAAAAAAAAACAGACTTCTTTGAAATGCTTGATGGTGGTTTTTTTTTGGTGTGGGTTTTTTTGTTGTTGTTGGAATTTTTTAAAGTATTATTTTTTCAAATTTATACAAATCTTATGAGTTTACCTGTCAGTATAAGGGCTCCAAACTTCTCAGGCCAGAAGGTCAGAAAAGTGCAGACCTAGCCTTGAAACATCTAGGTAAAAAAAAAGTGTGTGCTAGTTTGAGCCTAGCTGGGATATTTCAGTGAGAGGAATTAGATTATTGGCTGTGAAAAGGAAACAATGGGGATGTCTACTGCACTCACAGGCTTGCTGAGATGGATAAAAACAAGAACACAAACACAGATAACAGAGTTGCTCTCTGGCTTTTGGCTGCCTACCTTCTCTCTCTAACCTGCTAACTACTCCATCTGCTTACTAACCCCCCTGGCTGATTCTCCAAACTCACCTTGAGTGTAAGGCAAAGTCTGGGATAAGGTAGAGGGGTGGAAGGGAGGTGGGGGGGTGATTGGGAGCCTCTCCTGGGGACTCTGGTTTCTGGGAGGGCTGTTGTGTTTCTGTATTACTTTTTAACTTGTCTATTTCTGTCTATAGCTGTGTATCTTGTAAATACCTGCTTGTATATTGTGCTAAGCTGTAAACATAAAGCTTCATTCCTTAACTTCCAGCCACTGAGTCTAGTCTGGGTGATTTTCTTAAGTGGGGAACACCCAAACCATCACAAAAAGGAAGAAACCTCTATCTTCAATCTCATTGATTCTGTGTCAAAAACACACACACTGCATGTAGATCTTGATATCCATACAAGAAATGATCTATGAAGAGTTGCAATGGAACTATAGATACTGAAGTTTGACATTGCAAATCTCAGTGTTGATGCAAGTAAATTATTGTAATTTCATGAAGAATTTATAAACATCTTCTGCCTGAATATTTTCGTAGTAGAAAATAATTGCCATAAACTAAAGTATTGAGGCAATTAATATTCTCTCTCTTGCGTGTGGGAAAGGCTACTCAGCGGTGTGCTACTTTCAGGCTAACTGGAATATTTTAGTGAGAGAAATTAGATTATAGGCTGTGAAAAGGAAACAATGGTGATGTCTATTGCACTCACAGGCTTGCTGAAATGGATAAAAACAAGAACACAGACATAGATAAGACAGTGTGAGCATGTGTGTGTGTCTCTGGGTGCCTGTACTTTTCTCCCTGGCAGTGTGGGTCTCTGTCGCAGCTGGTGCCTCTACTTCCCTCCCTGGCCTGCTTCTGTGTAACTAATCCTTCTGCTTTATAACCCCCCTTGCCGATCCTCTGATCTCTCCTTGCACATAAGGCAAACTCTGGGACAAGGTAGAGGGGTAGAAGGGTGGTTGGGAGCCCCTTCTGGGGACTCTGGTATCTGGGAGGGCTGTTGTGTTTCTGTATTACCTTTAACTTGTCTATTTCTGTCTCTAGCTGTATAGATTGTAAATACCTGCTTGTACACTACGCTAAGCTGTAAATATAAAGCTTCAGTCCTTAATTTCCAGCCATCTGAGTCTACTTTGGGTGATTTCATAGGAGTGGGGAGGGGGTGGGTAATTCCCAAACTGTTAAAAGTGGTGCTGAAAAACCTGGATGTCTGCTTGGTCAAATTAGCATAGGTTCTCAGATGGAGGCACTCCAACCTGCTTCATAGTGACAGTAATACTCAGTGAATGATGTGACCCTTCAGTATGCCTGGAAATGTGCAGCTCTCTGTTAGCCAGTGTAAGTAGATACTCACTGAGACAGTATTAGCTGGTGCAGGTCCCTTTTCCATCTTGTGTATCCTGCTGGAAGATGTGGTGCTAGTAAAAGCTGGAAAGCTTGCATAGGCTTTCAAGGGTCAGAATTTGCTGTGAAGGACCAAACCTCTAATGGCTTTTCTGTTTTGTGAAAAATAAACCAGCCTCCCACCCCAAGGGAATATCCCATCTTTTTCCTTCTTAAACATTCTTAGACCAACTCATTTTATCCCCTATCAATCATATAAATTGATTTGTCTTTCTGAAGGGTAATAATTTGTAGCTCTATACCATCTTCAGATTCATGCGGTGACATTGATACACCTCCAGGTTATGCACCCACCTTCAAGAGTGGTTGTACAATTTGGTGAAGGTATCCAAGTTCACTTCAACTCTATTCCTTCACTGTGTGGTGTCCCAAAAATCATCCATTGCAGGGAAATCCCGAACAGACTGACAATGAAAGGGAACAACCCTTAAAGCAGTCCAGAGACAGAAATTCAGGATTTTTATTTCATAGAAGACTGCACTTTTCACTGGAATACACTTCTGTCCTTCTCTGTCTCTACTTTCTGGTCTCTTGAATCCTTTATTCCTTGCTTGGTGGACCAAACCTTCTAGGGGAGGAGTAGGAAATGGAGGAACACTAAGGCAATTTCCCCATTTCCTGGCAGTGTGCCTAACCATTACACATACAGTGTGAAGAACTACATCATCTCTTCAGATGATACTTTAGTTTCATTCAGAAATAATCTAAACCTTGTGCATGTGACCTTGGGATGAAGATGCTTACTGGGGCAAGCTACTTGAGGATTTAGATGCTAGATTGCCTAATTAAGAAGTCTGAAATGGGTGGAAGAAATAGAATCACAGAATCAGTCAAGGTTGGAAGGGACCACAAGGATCAGCTAGTTCCAACCCCCCTGCCATGGGCAGGGACACCCTACCCTAGATCAGCCTGGCCACAGCCTCATCCAACCTGGCCTTAAACACCTCCAGGGACGAGGCCTCAACCACCTCCCTGGACAATCCATTCCAGGCTCTCACCTCTCTCATGCTGAACAACTTCCTCCTCACATCCACTCTGAATCTCCCCACCTCCAGTTTTGCTCCATTCCCCCTAGTCCTGTCCCTACCTGAGAGTCTAAAAATTCCCTCCCTAGCTATTTTGTAGCCCCCCTTCAGATACTGGAAGGCCACAAGAAGATTACCTGGGAGCCTCCTCGTCTGCAGACTGAACAGCCCCAACTCTTTCAGTCTGTCCTCATAGGAGAGGTGCTCCAGCCCTCTGATCATCTCAGTGGCCCTTCTCTGGACATGCTCCAGCATGTCTTGGCATAGGGGCTCCAGAACTGGATGCAGTACTCCAGGTGAGGTCTCACCAGAGTGCAGTAGAGGGGGAGAATCATCTCCCTCACCCTGCTGGCCACACTTCTCCTGCTGCAGCCCAGGATCTGATTGGTCCTCCAGGCTGCAAGTGCACACTGCTGGCTCATGTTGAGCTTCTTGTGCACCAGGACCCCCAAGTCCCTCTCCTCAGGGCTGTTCTCCAGCCAGTCACTGGCCAGCCTGGATTTGTGCTTGGGATTGCCTCAACCCAGATGCAGGACCTTGCACTTGGTCTTATTGAACCTCATGAGGTTGGCTTGTGCCCACCTCTTTAGCCTGTCCAGGTTCCTCTGGATGGCATTGCTTCCCTCCAGCCTGTCTGCTGCACCACACAGTTTGGTGTCACCAGCAAACATGTTGAAGGTGCACTCAGTGCCACTGCCCATGACACAGACAAATATGTCGAGCAGGACTGGTCCCAGGACTGATTCCTGAGGGACTCTGCTTGTAACTGGCTTTCACTTAGGCATGGACCCATTGACAGCCACTCTTTGGGTGTGACCATGAAGCCAGTTCTTTATCCATCTAGTGGTCCACCCATCATAGCCATGTTTCAGCAGCTTGGAGACCAGGATGTGGTGCAGGACAGTGTCAAAGGCCTTGCTCAGGTCCAGATAAAAACATGGGTCTAAATAAAAATCAGGTCTAAATAAAAATATAGTATGAGTCTGAGCACAGTTCAGGAAGTGTTTCTCACTGTCTTGTGTAGGAACAAAGGGGTAAGTAGGTAGTGTGAACCTGTAAGTATTAGACATCTAAACTCTAGAGAAGTGAAATTTGATAGTATAAATCCTTTTGAATATGAGTGCCATGATATCTCTTCTCTTTATGCAAAGTGAAATAATGTAACAAAATTCTAGTCTCATGAGCCAGCTACTTCAGAGAGGTAAGGCTCTACTTAGTTGGACTTCTTGCACAGTTAAAGTGCAGGACTCCACAGGTAGGATGATGAAATTTTGTTCTGTGGTTAAACATTTGCCTTGGTTCTACTTTAGGAATTCCTCACACAGTATGTGGCTAAGCTATGGAATTCCCTACCTCAGCACTCTGTGCATGCAAAAAGCTTATTTAAGTTTAAAAGGTAATGGATAAACTAACTGAGAGGAAATCCATGAAAAACTATTCAATACAAAGTCAGCTCTTGCAGTGCAGGAAAATCACAGCCTCTGTGTCTGCCTCCTCCTTCCAGTAACTGTAGCCTTGCCCTGATTTATTACTTCTTTCTGAGAGACCTTTTGCTGGCTGTATCGGAAAGAAAGCTGCTGTTCTAGATGGATAGGCGTTTAATGCCAGGCTGCCTGGAGCTCTGGCTGGCCTGATCTAGGGTGGGGTGTCCCTGCCTGTGGCATGGGGGTTGGAACTAGCTGATCCTTGTGGTCCCTTCCAACTCTGACTGATTCTGTGATTCTTTGACTCCTCCTCTGCAACAGTTTGTACGTCCCTGGGAAAGTGGAGTTTCAATCTGCAAGTCAGTTGTAGCAGCAGCACAAACACAGTTTCCAGTGTAATTACACTTAGAGCAACTTTGATTTGCCTTAACTCCATCAGCTTCAAAGATGTAATTCTTGATATGCTGCTGTGTGAGATCACACAAAGCCATGCTTACTTTCTTCAGGAGCAACACAGTCAACCAGAAAAGTCTAAGGAAGCAGAGAAAATTACTAATTCCACAGGGAAGGGAGGAAAAAAAAAGCTTAGAAGGATTTAAATAGGATTGTGACATCCACTGAATTCCTTTAGTGTTAAATTCACTGCCTGTGACTTATGTAAGCACTCTTAATAGTTCAGGGAGTATTCACACAGAGTCACAGAGTCACAGAACCAGGTTGGAAAAGACCTCTAGGATCATCGAGTCCAACCTGTCACGTAACCCCTCTCATTAACTAAACCGTGGTACTTAGTGCCTCATCCTGCCTCCTTTTAAACACCTCCAGAGATGGGGATTCCACCATCTCCCTGGGCAGCTGAGTGCAGCAGGGAAGAATCCACATTTTAAATGCAGATTAATGAAGTGCAGCCTCTCCTGCGCTCCCTCAGAAGACAGCTCCATCAACAACAGCATAACCTTGCTGGCTGCTCTTCATTCCATTCATAAGCACAACCAGACCAGAATCTCCCAAAGCTTTGGGATGCTCTTCACCACCTCTTAAGGCCAAGATGTCTTTGTAGAACCACCAAGCACAGAATCACAGAACTAATCAGGTTGGAAAAGAGCTTTGAGATCATTGAGTCCTACCTATCACCTAACACCTTCTAATCAACTAAACCATAGGATCATAGAATCAACCAATGCTTGAAACGGCTGAAATGTCTTGGGGGGAGTGGGGTGGAGGAGGGAGGGAGAGATTTAAAATGACTAAAACTGGTAGGTATGAATGTGAGGAGTTAAATAGAAATACTTTTAGAATCATAGAATCAGCCAGGTTGAAAGAGACCTCAAGATCATCCAGTCCAACCTAGCACCCAGCCCTAGCCAATTAACTAGACTAAGTGCACTAAGTGCCTCATCCAGTCTTTTCTTGAGCACCTTCAGGGATGGCAACTCCACCACCTCCCTGGGCAGCCCATTCCAATGGCAAATCAGTCTCTCTGGCAACAACTTCCTCTTAACATCCAGCCTAGACCTCCCCCATTCATTCTGCATTACTCTTTTTTCAGGCTGCTTGGTTCCTAGGCTGTAAAATAGGCGATTTCAAAAGACATCAATACAATGTACGCTTATGTCAGTGCTCACAAAATCTCACTCGGCTACAGTTCACTCCATCTGCTGAGTGTAAATGTCTTCTGATCAAGCTTCCAAGATGCACTGCCATGCTAACTGTGTCCCTATTTCCATAACAGTTATCATGTACTTTTTGAAAATCTCTTGATCCTTAAGCATTTGATAAGCTTTTAAGCTGCTGGAATTTGATCAACTGTATTTTTGTAGTCCTATTGCAGGAGCACCACATCTTGAAGATTCTTTTTTAAACCCAATTTGCTGATCTGTTTTTTGTTTCCCCCATGAATAAATTTTACTCCCTTTTATCTTCTCAATAAAAGTTTAACAGTTGAATGTACTTTTCTCTGCTTGTATTGTATACTGATTACATTGCCCTTGATGTGCTCTAAGCAATGCTACTCAAGGATTTTTCTGTTTGTAAGGATGCTGTTAAACTTGAACTTTAATGCACAAGAAGAAATTGATCTTCTAAACATTGAAGATGTAAATTTGTAGTTGTTTGTCCTGAAAAGCTATTAGGCCTATTACATGTCCTGGTTTGCCCACCTTTCTGCTGATGGGGGAAGCAAGGACAGGAGGAAAACAAAGGCTTGGGCTATTGTGTCCCCTCCCAAAGTGATAAACAAGTACCCACAGGTCTTTAGGTACTTGCTGGTGTCTTGCCCAAATAAGGGTGAGCAAGCTCTGGTTTGATTGGTGAATCTCTGTGGCCAAAGGAGCCTTTGCACTTGGGCAAATAATATACACAGTCACAGGCAGTTGAGCAGCCTCTGCCTGGCTGCCTCTACCTCACTGCTCTTGAACAATGTGTTCTGCTTTGCCTCATGCTTCAGACCAGCTTAGGTCTGATATTTCAGGCTTGAACTACCTGGAAACTTAAGTGCCTCAAGTTTCCCAGGAGAAGGCATTTAAGTGCCTCACATCGTGGCAAGAAGTGCCACCAACATGGTGCTCTCTGCACATCTGCAAGAGATGCTGCCTGCACCTCTGCAAACCTCCATGCCAAGAGGAACCAGGATCAGGTCAGAGATCATTTCCCTCTTTCCCAGCACCCTGGGGGGATCTAGAAGCCTCTCAAGGGCCAAGCAATTCAAACACTGCCACAAAGGAGCCAGGGACTAGCTTGAAATTTCTACTCCCCCTCAGTGAGTAGCACAGACTTTCCCTAGGGCTCCAAGCTACCTATTGGTAATTGGGGCAAAAACATTTTGTGGCTAAACTTTTCCAATTCTTCCAATTCTCCTAAACGAAAGAATTGCCCATAAGCATCCTTGTGAAGAGTTCCCTGACCAAATTAGAACCCAAATTTAACTAATTAGTATAGAGTTGTAGGTGAGGCTTTCCAGAAATAAAATCAACTACATCTTTTATAATTCCTGCCTCAATAATTGCTCCAACTAAATCATTGCTTACAAAAGAGTTTTACCATGGCTATCTTGCACAAATCTCTCTATTGACTTGAGTTCTATTCAAGGAGGTTTTAGAGCAGCCATCATTTAAAATGCCTTTAAAAATTCACCAAGTGGACTGGAAGTCATACTGCACTAGTGCAGGCCAACAGTCATTGTTCTATTGTGCTAAATGCTTTGAAAACACATAGAAATTAAAGTTCTCTGAGCCAAAAAGAGAAATTATGTTTCAAATAGATGATATCCCAGGGTGCTGAGAGAGCTGGCAGCTGAGCTGGCCAAGCCGCTCTCCATCATTTTCCAGCAGTCCTGGCTCACCGGAGAGGTCCCAGGAGACTGGAAAGTGGCCAACATGGTCCCCATCCACAAGAAGGGTCGGATGGAGGAACCTGGGAACTACAGACCTGTCAGCCTGACCTCAGTGCCAGGGAAACTGATGGAGCAGGTTATCTTGGGGGTGATAAGAGCTCACCTGAGGGATGGCAAAGGGCTCAGGTCCAGCCAACATGGATTCAGGAAGGGCAGATCCTGCCTCTCCAACCTGATCTCCTTCTATGACCAGGTGACCCGCTTGGTGGATGTGGGGAGGCCTGTGGATGTGGTCTATCTGGACTTCAGCAAGGCCTTTGACACTGTTCCCCACAGCAAACTGCTGGCTAAGCTGTCAGCCCACGGCTTGGATGGCAACACTCTGTGCTGGGTGAGGAACTGGCTGGAGGGCCGAGCCCAGAGAGTGGTGGTGAATGGTGCCACATCCAGCTGGCGGCCTGTCACTAGTGGTGTCCCTCAGGGATCAGTGCTGGGCCCCATCCTCTTTAACATCTTCATAGATGATCTGGATGAGGGCATTGAGTCAGTCATCAGCAAGTTTGCAGATGACACCAAGCTGGGGGCTGATGTGGCTGGGTTGGAGGGCAGAAGGGCTCTGCAGCGGGACCTTGACCGCCTGGACAGATGGGCAGAGTCCAATGGGATGGCATTCAATAGCTCCAAGTGCAGGGTGCTGCACTTTGGCCACAACAACCCCATGCAGAGATACAGGCTGGGGTCGGAGTGGCTGGAGAGCAGCCAGACAGAGAGGGATCTGGGGGTGCTGATTGATACCCGCCTGAACATGAGCCAGCAGTGTGCCCAGGTGGCCAAGAGAGCCAATGGCATCCTGGCCTGCATCAGGAATGGTGTGGCCAGCAGGAGCAGGGAGGTCATTCTGCCCCTGTACTCTGCACTGGTTAGACCACACCTTGAGTACTGTGTCCAGTTCTGGGCCCCCCAGTTTAAGAGGGACATTGAGATGCTTGAACGTGTCCAGAGAAGGGCAACGAGGCTGGTGAGAGGCCTCGAGCACAGCCCTACGAGGAGAGGCTGAGGGAGCTGGGATTGTTTAGCCTGGAGAAGAGGAGGCTCAGGGGTGACCTTATTGCTGTCTACAACTACCTGAGGGGGGGTTGTAGCCAGGGGGAGGTTGCTCTCTTCTCTCAGGTGGCCAGCACCAGAACAAGAGGACACAGCCTCAGGCTGCGCCAGGGGAAATTTAGGCTCGAGGTGAGGAGAAAGTTCTTCCCTGAGAGAGTCATTGGCTACTGGAATGGGCTGCCCAGGGAGGTGGTGGAGTCGCCGTCCCTGGAGCTGTTCAAGGCAGGATTGGACGTGGCACTTGGTGCCATGGTCTAGCCTTGAGCTCTGTGGTAAAAGGTTGGACTTGATGATCTATGAGGTCTCTTCCAACCCTGATGATACTGTGATACTGTGATATCCACCAGTAAGTGTTCCAAGAAGAGATTGCTGGGTGTCTAAAAATTGCTGCCAGCCAATGCATTAACTGACTTGGTGCTGGGCCTGGAGACTGGAAACACAGTGTTCAGTGCTATGCAAGTTGTCTGATTTGGCCATTATGTTCAGCAAATACAACGTTTCTTGCTTTGGATGTCAGGGCTTTTCTGTCTCTTATTCAGGCAACATTTAAACACTGGGGGATGTTTTGATATGGCTGGGAGCTGTGGTAACTAAAGGAAAAAGTCAGCTCGTCTTCACTCTGTTGTCACACAACTTTCTGCAGGCTGGAGTGAAATCTAAAGGTGTGTTCCTGTGTCTGCCTTTCTGAAGGGGGAAGAAAGAATATTTAATATTTGCTTAGATCTTGAAAGTAACTGAAATGTTTGAAGTTCAAGAATGGGTGTCAAAAAACCCAACCCAAACTAACAAACAAAACCCCCTCCTCCCCCCCCCCCCAACTCAAACCACACACAAAAAACACACACACACAAAAATTGAATAAATCAAGTTTCAAGAGGCTTTTGGAGGCCATGTAGTTCTGCTCAAAGCAGATCTAACTAGATCAAATGGCATTGAATCTTGTCCAATTTAATTTTAAATACCTCCATGGATGGAGATTCTATCTCCTCGCAAGGCAACTTGTTCCAGTGTTTGACCAAGCTCATGGTGAAAAAAATTTCCTTGAATCTGATTGGATTTTCCTTATATTTCAACTGGTGTCCATTGCCTCTTGCCATTATACTGTGCACCTTCAAGGAGAACCTTGCCATTGGAATGGGCTGCCCAGGGAGGTGGTGGAGTCGCTGCCCCTGGAGGTGTTCAAGAAAAGCCTGGATGAGGCACTTAGTGCCATGGTCTGGTCTGGGTGCTAGGTTGGACTGGATGATCTTGGAGGTCTCTTCCAACCTGGTTGATTCTGTGATCTCTATAGGCTTCCTTTAAGTATTTGAAGAAATGGTCTAGTACAGACAAGTGCATCCATCTGGCACTTCAAAGAAACATCTTGAAGTGGAAGCAAGTAACAGTACCAATGGGTGGTGATTTGTTTGTCCTCTCCACTGACTTTGAAGGTTATGTTTCTATACAGCCCCACCCATGAAAACAACAAAGCAAAAAGTAGTTTTTAGTCTGACCTTGTGCACAATGAGAATGATCCAATGAGAAGAGTGTAGATGACAGAAATATATCCAAACCACTCTGTGACTGGCCTGGAGAAGATTCTCTAATACAGCCATTGAAGGCCATACACTTAAAATTACCCATGGAGGATTCTCATCCAATACATACACACTGGGAGTGAGTGTGGAATGGGAAGGAGACTGCTAAAGTTGTGGTCCCTGCTGCAGTCTGTAGGGCAGCCCAGTGGTATTCATTGATATATGAGCTTTGGGATACACCTTTGTAGGAGCTTGGCCAAAATGCTCTTTACAGCCTTCACAATATTTGTTCTGTGGACTGTAAGGGTCAGAATGCTGTCTTACAAGAACTGCCCTCTGGGAAGGGAATCCATCTCATTTGCTTTCTGTTGCAGATGTCCCACAAAGGCACTGAAACTTGAACAAGTCTGCAACTACCTAAAAGGAGGTTGTAGTGAGGCTGGAGCTGGTCCCTTCTCCTGAATTATTGATGATAGGATAAGAGGAAATGGCCTCAAGTTGCCTCAGGGGAGGTTTAAGCCGGATGTTCAGAGGAAGTTCTTTCCTGAGAGGGTGGTCAGGCACTGGAACAGGCTGCCCAAGGAGGTGGTGGAGTCACCATCCCTGGAGGTGTTTGAAAAAAGAGTGGATGTGGTGCTTGAGGCTATGGTCTAGTGATGAAGGATGCTGGGAGGAAGGTTGGACTGGCTGATCCTGGTGGTCCTTTCCAACCAGAGCGATTCCTAGTGATTAGATGTTGTGCTGAGGGATTTGGGTTACTCAAGGACTTGTCTGTGTGAAACTAATGATTGGACTCAATGAGCTTGAAGGGCTTTTCCTACCCAAGAAATTCTGTGTGATTCTGTGATTTTGGGTTATTTTGAATGTAAAATAAATGCAGGAGAAACACACAACATCCCAATGATCTGTTACACATAAGTGGTGGAAAAATGCTTATCCACATAGAGCTTAAAATGCACAAGCAGAAAACGTCACTGTAATAGCATTCCTTGTGGAGGTCAGATTTGATACTTCTGTCTGGAGCCGAAGTGCTCTGTTTGCTGTGCTAACAGAGAAAGGACAGTTTGGGAGAAGTAAAATAAGGAAATAAGATACTTTAACAAAGTGATCTCTTCAAAGCAACCATGTTAGAAAGATATTGGGCTGTGACTCCTATTTTTAGTAAGGAATCATATCTGAAATCTAATGTTAATCTACCCTCTTGGCCAGTTAGACCAAACATAACTAATGCTAGATTGTTTATTTTCAAAACAACAAATTCCTTTGGTGCTAAGTAATGACAGTCTCAGTTATTTAGTGTGACAGACAAGCTTTGGGCTTTCACTTTTAGATATGACCACAAAATTCCATTACAAAGAATTTTATGAAAACATGACATTAAAACACCATCACTGTGTTTTAGGTCTTGCCAGCTTGCCACAGCTGAGCTTTGAAACATCCAGGGAAGTTTTGCTTGGCTGTTGATGAAAATCAAAACCTTTGGCCAAAGTGCCATTTGATGACAGAAATAAACTGCTCTTTCCTTTTCAGAGCTGCAGCTAAACCACTGCTTGGAAGATGTAGTTACTAATAATACAAGGGATCTGAGAGGCAAGAGGCATATTGAACAACCTTTTAAGGATTTGTGAAGTCCAGATCTTTAGCTGCATCTATTCCTTGCGCCTGTCAGTGCTTTCCACTCTCTTTATAATTCAATTATTCTGGGGACAATACACATTCATCTTCAAGCTGCAGTACTGCATCCAGTTCTGGAGCCCCCGTTACAAGAGGGATGTGGATGTGCTGGAGCATGTCCAGAGAAGGGCCACGAGGATGATCAGAGGGCTGGAGCAGCTCTCCTATGAGGACGGACTGGAAGAGTTGGGGCTGTTCACAGAAGAGAAGGCTCCCAGGTGACCTTCTTGTGGCCTTCCAGTATCTGAAGGGGGCCTACAAAAAAAGCTGGGGAGGGAATTTTTAGACTCTTAGATAGAGACAGGACTAGGGGGAATGGAGCAAAGCTGCAGGTGGGGAGATTCAGAGTGGACATGAGAAGGAAGTTGTTGAGCATGAGAGCGATGAGAGCCTGGAATGGGTTGCCCAGGGAGGTGGTTGAGGCCCCATGGCTGGAGGTGTTTAAGGCCAGTCTGGATGAGGCTATGTCCAGCCTGATCTAGGGTAGGGTGTCCCTGCCCATGGCAGGGGGTTTGGAACTAGCTGATCCTAGTGGTCCCTTCCAACCCTGACTGATTCTATGATTAATTTGGCAAGAATTCTTTTTTTCTTTTCTTTGCAAGCTGAGTGCTTTGAGAACCAGGCTATGATTAAAGCTCTCTCTTGTATTCATCAAAAGTGTTTTTAGCACAGTGCAAAGATCAAGAGGAATAGTGTCTCACTCTGAACGACTGTGAATTCGGGAATCAATTAATGTTTAGAGATTATTTAGCCTTTTATTAGTAATTGTCATTTTGTCTCCTTTCAGGTGGAAATCCTTGACTGGAAGACAAAGAAACAGCTATGCTTCCTAGATAAGGTAAACCAAAAAGCTGTTAAAAATGCTAAGTGCCTACTGGAAAAATGACTACCTTCTCTTAAGTAAATGTAGTGGTTATGAAGGCTGCTGCCTCTCCTCACAGCCTTTGCTTGGCCACTGAAGGGGCAATGGCTATGCTGTCTTCATATCATCTACAGAGCACTTTAGCTCTTTTCTAGAAGAGCACAACTTCAGCTGCTGTGCTATGATGGTGTAAATTGTACCTTACTCACTCATAAGCCATCAAACTGTCACTGCTATTGCAGTGATTCTTGACCACTGATAGAGAATCTGCCTCTGAAACAGACGCCACGAATGATCCTCCCTTTCTACTGTAAGAAGTACTCTGAAACATCCAAAGCAATCATAGCCACCTGTAAGATGTCACATTGAGTTCTGTTTCTACTTGTATAGTCTTACCCTTACAGTAGTTGTTTTTCAAGATATGTATACATAGTACTTTTTTTTTCTCTGGGGACAGAGTGGCTGAGAGCAGCCAGGAAGAAAGGGACCTGGGGGTACTGGTAGATAGCAGCTGAACATGAGCCAGCAGTGTGCCCAGGTGGCTAAGAGAGCCAGTGGCATCCTGGTCTAGATCAGGAACAGTGTAGACAGCAGGACAAGGGAGGTTCTTCTGCCCCTGTACTCAACACTGGTCAGGCCATACCTTGAGTACTGTGTCCAGTTCTGGGCACCTCAATTCAAGAGAGATGTTGAGATACTGGAATGTCTCCAGAGAAGGGCAAAGAAGCTGGTGAGGGGCCTGGAACACAGCCCTATGAGGAGAGGCTGAGGGAGCTGGGGGTGTGCAGCCTGGAGAAGAGGAGGCTCAGGGCTGACCTCATTGCTGTCTACAACTACCTGAAGGGAGGCTGTAGCCAGGTGGGGGTTGGTCTCTTCTGCCAGGTAACCAGCAACAGAAGAAGGGGACACAGTCTCAAGTTGTGCTGGGGAAGGCCTAGGCTGGATGTTAGGAGGAAGTTGTTGGCAGAGAGAGTGATTGGCATTGGAATGGGCTGCCCAGGGAGGTGGTGGAGTCACTGTCCCTGGAGGTGTTCAGGAAAAGCCTGGCTGAGGCACTTAGTGCCATGATCTAGTTGACCTGCCAGGGCTGGGCGCTAGGTTGGACTGGATGATCTTGGAGGTCTCTTCCAACCTGGTTGGTTGATTCTAAGTTTTTGTTTCCTAGGTGGAACCAAATGCCACCATTAGGGAGATCAGACTGATGTTCCATAAATTCTGTGAGTACAACTTTTGCAGCAGTTCACATCACATGAGGTTACCCAGTATATAAACAAGAGAAACCAGCATGATTTGGAATGTGATCTACACACACATAATGCTAAGAATCTGCACATTAATGTGATGATGTTAGTTTATTTTTTTTATACCATTGTGGTACAAGTTTTTCTTCTTAGTGCTGCATAGTTTCTTACAGATGTTTGTCTTAACTATGTATCTCTAAAAAATGTGTAACTAAATCTTACCTTCTTCTGTTGCATTCATTTTAATGGTACATTGTATATCACACCATTTTGTATGGTTTTACAGATCCTCAGTGGTATCCAGCAAGGCAGTCAATAAAACTTGATCCAAGTAAGTACTTGTGAAGACTGGAGTAACAAAGGTCTGAGCAGGGGCCAGGTATAAAAGGTGCACTTTGCATGGGTATTAGCTCTTAAGAATGAGTTGCCAGCTATGTTAATTAGTGCTATGAAGGCTGAAGAGAAACCAGAACAAATTTAATTCTTTGAAAGTGTTGAACAGTTCCACCCATGTGCCTGACATTTGGTGATTAACTCAGGAGTCTCCACATTGCTGCAGTGCACCTTCCAACTACATAGAATCATAGAATGGTTCGGGTTGGAAGGGACTCCAAAGATCATCTGGTTCCAACCTCCTGCCATAGGCAGGGACACCTCCCACTAGAACAGGTTGCTCAAGACTTCATCCAACCTAGCCTTGAAGACCTCTAGGGAGGGAGCATCCACAATCTCCCTGGGCAACCTACTCCAGTGCTTCACCACCCTACTGAGCACTTTCAGACAGGCAGCATAGAATCTACATACTAATTTCCCTTAGCTTCAGTGAAATGATATCTGCAGTGATGCACACCTGGGAGTACTAAAAAATTAGAGTTATCAATTCACATAATCCTCTGCTCTCAGGTCAGAATTATAGTTCTTCTGGGGTAAGCAAACCATACTGCCATGGATGTAGGATTTTCTGATGGAGCTGATGCCACCTGTCTGACTTCATTAATGCAGTTGCAGTTATTGCTACTAGAGGCCACTTAGTACATGGCTTGAGCATGCAAAAAGTCAAACTGTGTTAATTCGTACTGGCATTCAGTATAAAATGTAGCACTTTCTTCTTTTGGTCCCTTAGCATAATTTTAGTTAAATAGTCCCTTAAAAGTATACTGGTGAAAGTTATTTCATTGAGTAGAGTGCAGAGATGTAAAACAGGAGTCTGAGTATCTTATTTCCTTCTTCAAAGATCTGCCTATGCAGAATCGCTACTGCTGGAAAAGGCTTTTAAAATTGTCAAGTCCAACTACTAACTCTACCTTCCACAGAGCTATGTTGTGAGATGTGCCATGAGAAAATGCTGGCTATATAGAGATTCCCCCAGTTCTAGGCATGAAAAGCTTGAGTACTGGTTCAAGCCCTATGTAACCACCTCCTAGCTGGTTTACTGGGAAGAAACGAGGCAATGAAAACCTCTGTAGAAGAGCCTTTCTGTGTCAGCTTGTCCTAGTGTCTGTCTGTCTGGTGATTAGCAGTGAGGAGAGAGATGGCAGTGCAGCTGGCTAGAGGTTAGTGACTTGTGTTAAAGAGCAGTAAGCCATCAGCAAATTCTGCTGCAGCAGCAGTGACGAAAGTCTACTAGACTGGGCAGGCACAGCAGGTTGGGAGTTCTCCACGCTGCCTTGGTGTGAATAGAGAATCCATGCTTATCTGCAATTACAGGCATAAATCAAAACTGAATATAAACATTCTTAGTTTGTTCATTGAGAATCCAATAAACCCATGTCATGGCAGAGAACCTCACAGCTTGATTAAAGCACAATGTAACGTTAGTAAGCTATCAAAGTTGCCTTGAGTTTCTTTGAGATGTAATCACTTCTTTCCTTCTCAGAAGGAAAGTCTCTGAAGGATGAGGAAATCCTGCAGCACCTCCCTGTTGGCACAACTGCTACCTTATATTTTAAAGACTTAGGGCCACAGATAGGCTGGACTATGGTGAGCTATGCTTCAAGACTGAGCCACTTTAATGGCTGTTTTCCATAATTAATCCTTACATCACCTCTTTTTTTTTTTTTGGTATTTCTCCAGTATTTCTGCATGATGCCTGCTCTGATAGTGGATGCAGGCAATGAACCCTCATTGCTTCAGTTCACTTAACTAGGGAAAGCAGTAACATGATATTCTGAATGCCTTGCTTCCTGGGAGAGCAGCAGTGCAAAACTTGCTGTAGGGTAGGGTTGCTCTACTGAGCTAAGGTTCAGTTTCTCAAATGGGTTTAGATATCTGCTGCAAAATCACTAGGAATGAAGTGTCTAAATGCCTTTGTGTGGTCTGCTTCATGGGGCCTGTGTAACTCTCCTGGCAAAGTTCAGGATTACACTGCTACAAGTTTCTCCTGCAGTAGGGTGACCAGTAACCCTTCCAGTTCTTCAGAGGGCCCATTATGCACTTACACCAGTTCTAGTGAAAGAACACGACACGAAGGGAAAAGTACCCAGTAATTTAAAGGCATATTTGCCATTTCTTAACTATGAGACACGAATAAAATCTTGTGTTAAAGACAAACAGCAAAAAACAACATTCAGAGGACTTAAAAAAAAAAAAAAGCCACATGATCTGCAAGACTGAATATTCACATCTTTAGTCAGGATGCAATGCCAAAAAAAAAAATCAGGCAGCTGTTACATAACTCAAAACCCAGCGAGACAATAATACTTCTAGAATAGAATAGAATAGAATAGAATCAATCAGGTTGGAAGAGACCTCCAAGATCATCCAGTCCAACCTA
>WAAF01005176.1:203023-226314 GCA_013400475.1 Tricholaema leucomelas | reverse complement strand
TCCTACTGGCCACACTGTTCCTGATACAGGCCAGGATGCCATTGGCCCTATTGGCTACCTGGGCACACTGCTGGCTCATCTTCAGCCTACTATCCACCAGTACCCCCAGGTCCCTTTCCTCCTGGCTGCTCTCCAGCCACTCTGTCCCCAGCCTGTAGCGTTGCTTGGGGTTGTTGTGGCCAAAGTGCAGAACCCTGCACTTGGCTTTGTTAAATTTCATCCCATTCTAACGTCAATGTAAACTCCAAGACACACATGCTTTAATATATGGTAGAAATATCATGGTCCAGAGTAACACCAGACTTCTGCCATTCCATAATCTTCCATTTACATTCTGCTGTCCCTGCCCTTCAAGCTACTTCATTCGAATACAAGCTGAGTCTTATTGAATAAAAAAGACCAACTCCTAATTCACAACCAAATCCGACCTTCACCAGAGCAAATGTCGATTGCTACAGAAGTTAATAGCACAACTTTTCTGAGCATTGGAAAATGACTCTAAATTCATTAGAAAATTGCTGGGGGTTTGGCTTTATTTTTATTTGACAGAAGCGTGATCAGTTTAGTTTATTTCTCCATAAATGATACATGACCTTATCTTCCTCCCTTAGAGAAATGTGGGAAATTGAACTGTTCATGGTTGGTCCATAGTTAACTTCAATTTAAATTATATCCCAAAGAAATACATAACTATCTGAAATGAAATTAAATCAAGTTAGACAATGGCTTCTTTGGTTCTCTCCACTCTCTTTTTTTCTTTTTCTCTTTTNTTTTCTTTTTCTCTTTTTTTTTTTCCTTTCATTTTCTCTCTTCTCTTCTCTTCTCTTCTCTTCTCTTCTCTTCTCTTCTCTTCTCTTCTCTTCTCTTCTCTTCTCTTCTCTTCTCTTCTCTTCTCTTCTCTTCCATTTTCTTTCCTTTTTTTTTTTCACTTTTCTTTCCTTTTCTTTCCTTTTCTTTTCCCTTTTCCCTTCCCTTTCCCCTTCCCTTCCCTTCCCTTCCCTTCCCTTCCCTTCCCTTCCCTTCCCTTCCCTTCCCTTCCCTTCCCTTCCCTTCCCTTCCCTTCCCTTCCCTTCCCTTCCCTTCCCTTCCCTTCCCTTCCCTTCCCTTCCCTTCCCTTCCCTTCCCTTCCCTTCCCTTCCCTTCCCTTCCCTTCCCTTCCCTTCCCTTCCCTTCCCTTCCCTTCCCTTCCCTTGACATCAAAGATCGTTTGAACATGGTGTTCATGACTGTTTCCTGGGACATCTGCTGTGCTAACTGTTTGTACAGATGGGGTCACCTGTGAACACTTGCAAGCTGTGTTTCCAGTTTAAACAAACTTTATTCGTTAGAAACAAAGCTCTTATTTTTCAAGATAAATTCTTCACCAAAATTCATCCTAGCCTAAAATAAAGCAACAGTTTCTGAGGGCAAGAGGAGGGTGAGAGCTGAGTAAATGTAACATGCATGCATATTTACCATGATCTCTGGGCTGCCATGATTATCTTTCCATGCCCATAATGTGTTGGCTGCACTGGCAATGGCTGTTGGTATGCAAGTGAGGCAAATGCATTGCAGATCACTCACGCGCATGTCTACCACTTTCATAGCTGAAGCCCAGACTTGCTATTGCCTCACTGCCTCTCTAAATGCCATCTTAGGTCAGTGGAGCTGTTTACCCCACTGCATTAATTATCACAGAGACCAAAGCAAAACTAGCATCTGATTCAGCTGTCTAATTATGTTCTCTCTTTTTGCAGGTATTTTTGATAGAATATACAGGTCCATTGTTCATCTATTTTCTGTTTTATTTCCGCATGCCTTTTGTCTATGGACTGGATGAGAGTTTTACATCAAGCCCACATCCAGTAGTTAAGTAAGTCCATTTGCAGGCTTGAGCAGTATTTCTTGTTAGCATTGTAGTCTTATTCCAAATGTCTTGCCACACGTGTTTTTTTAAGCACTCTTAAATGCTTTTGTCTTGCTGTTTCTAGCTTGGCATGTATCTGCCATTCTTTCCACTACATCAAAAGGTTGATTGAAACAGTATTTGTTCATCGGTTCTCCCATGGGACTATGCCACTGAGGAATATTGTGAAGGTAAATTGTGTCGGAATCTATCCATAGCCCCCCTTACAAATCCAACCCAGCCAACCTATGCTCTGTCTCTGTAGCATAGAGTTGGTGTGGCTTTTGCAGTGATGCACAGCACATCTCACCAACCCAGTTCTTTCAAAAGGTTTCTTAATGATGCTGTTGTATAACCCACGTTGCCATACTGTTATTCACGCTGCACTATTCTCATTGCTCTTAGAATGTTAAACCTTCAGCGTACCGCTTCCTCTTCACCCAGCTAGCTCCTTGGCAGTGGAGGTTTCAGTAGCAATGTTAATGTTGAAGGTAGCTCATGCAGGCACAATATTGCTTTTTTTTTTTAGTTAATATATAAAAAATAATTTCTGCAATAGTCATTTTTCATCCTTACTGCTCCTAACACTCTCTTTGCTTTTAAGCAACTGTGAATTTACCTTCGATCCAGCGCGAAGCTGCTTGGTTGTTCTGCCCTTTCTTCCGCTTGCAGAAGCACTGCTGTGTTTTACCAGTGCTGCTGTGGCACAGGGCAGCACTTGAGATGCAGACTCCTTGTTCCCTAGATGTGTGTGGTGGGCAGCTATGCATGGGCTGGTGTTGTTTTACAAAGGTGTGCCACAGAGTGCACAGCGCTTTGTGCACAGCAAGGCAGGAGATTATCGTCTACAACTGGAAAAAAAGTATAGTATAGTGTCAGCAATTGGGTATTTAACACCTGGGATTTAGACATGCCCTTGGAGTTTGTCCTGTGGCAGTGATACTCTCAGCAACTGAAGCTTTACCTTCTGGCTAGCTCCTTACAGCTGTACACCTGGTGGTGGTAGTTCTGCTGATACCTTCATGTGTTCTAAATGGAAGTGTGGTCTGTAGTTGAGCAGTGACCCTCAGCAAGGATCTTCCCTAGCAATTTTCTCTTTAGAATCATAGAATCAGCCAGGGTTGGAAGGGATCATAAGGATCATCTAATTCCAAACTCCTTGACATGCCCAGAGACACCTTACCCTGGATCAGGCTGGACACAGCCTCAGCCAGCCTGGCCTTAAACACCTCCAGCCCTGGGGCCTCAACCACCTCCCTGGGCAACCCATTCCAGCCTCTCACCGCTCTCATGCTCAACAACTTCCTCCTCATGTCCACTCTGAATCTCCCCACCTCCAGCTTTGCTCCATTCCCTCTAGTCCTGTCCCTACCTGATAGCCTAAAAAGTGGNCAAGGATCTTCCCTAGCAATTTTCTCTTTAGAATCATAGAATCAGCCAGGGTTGGAAGGGATCATAAGGATCATCTAATTCCAAACTCCTTGACATGCCCAGAGACACCCTACCCTGGATCAGGCTGGACACAGCCTCAGCCAGCCTGGCCTTAAACACCTCCAGCCCTGGGGCCTCAACCACCTCCCTGGGCAACCCATTCCAGCCTCTCACCGCTCTCATGCTCAACAACTTCCTCCTCATGTCCACTCTGAATCTCCCCACCTCCAGCTTTGCTCCATTCCCTCTAGTCCTGTCCCTACCTGATAGCCTAAAAAGTGGCCCCCCCCCAGCTTTTTTGTAGGCTCCCTTCAGATCCTGGAAGGCCACAAGAAGGTCACCTGGGAGCCTCCTCTTCTCCAGACAGAACAGCCCCAACTCTTTCAGTCTATCCTCATAGCAGAGCTGCTGCAGCCTTCTGAGCATCCTCGTGGCCCTTCTCCTGGTACACTCCAGCATCTCCACATCCTTCTTGTAATGGGGGCTCCAGAACTGGATGCAGTACTGCAGATGGGGTCTCAGTAGAGAGAGTACAGGGGGAGAATCATGTCCCTTGCCCTGCTGGCCACACTTCTCCTGATGCAGCCCAGGATCTGGTTTGCCCTCTGGGCTGCAAGTGCACACTGCTGTTTCCTGCAGTGAAAGAGTGCAGGCACTGTTAAAAAGCCAGCAGATCTCTCAAAGAATTGTTCTTGACCCAACAGCAGCTAATATATGCTAAACAACAGAGAAGTTAGTAACTTTACCATGAGAAACAATCTGTCCAGTGTGATAAAACTTGATTGTCCTACTGCCATCTCTGACAGCTACTTGCTCCTTCCTGACAGTGCAATCTGTTGCTGCTAAAAGTGACATTTCTAGCAGTCATTCTGATCACTTCTGCTTTACCCAGGCAGGTGGTACTACCTGTAAAGTTGCTCATAGTTCTTCTTCTACCAGCTTAGTAATGCTTGGGTTTTATTTGCTTTCAAATTTCATTGACATTGGTGATGTTACTTCAGCATTGAGCCAGTGAGAAAAACATCACATCCTCTCCTGTTTTTTTTTCCTCATGCACAGATGGTAGATGGAGCTTCTTACTTGGAAGCATTTGATCACATACACAGCAGAAACAGAGAGCTTATTTACTAAGTGCAGTAGAGAGCAAGCTTTAGCAAAAGACACTTCAGCCTCAGTAAGTGGAGATCTGAGACAGGAACTTAGGAGATGTGTGATTTTCAGCCTTTGTGTACCAAATGGAAATGGGAATATGTGATGGTGTAAAACATAGCAGGGATTCACCATAGAATCATAGAATCAGTCAGGGTTGGAAGGGATCACAAGGATCAGCCAGTTCCAACCCTCCTGCCATGGGCTGGGACACCCTGCCCTACATCAGGATGGCCAGAGCCCCATCCAGCTTGGCCTTAAACACCTCCAGGGATGGGACTTCAACCACCTCCCTGGGCAATCCATTCCAGGCTCTCACCACTCTCATGCTCAACAACTTCCTCCTCACATCCAGTCTGAATCTCCCCACCTCCAGCTTTGCTCCATTCCCCCATGTCCTGTCACTCCCTGATAGCCTAAAAAGTCCCTGCCCAGCTTTTTTGTAGAAAACCTAAACCTGAAGAAACATTATTTAAACCAGAAGACAACAGAATAAGACAGAAGGATATATCCTGGTCATCAATAAACATAAACAGAAATAGTTTTGATAATCATCAATTGAACAATCCTTACCATAACTTTGTAAACTTAGAAAACAAATTATTTGTGTGATCCTTGCAATATCTGAACTTGATCCACAAAATCCTTTTTAGAAGAGATTGTTTTAAAGCTTTATTATTCATCCGGAATATGAAAGATTCAGGAAACCAATTTCTTTCTTTGAAGCAAGTTTATGAAGTCTGACTGTACTCTGCTGTTCCTGTCTGAACCTGCTTTTATATGAGCAATGAGGTTTCTAGTGGCTGGTGGATGTTTGTACTGCTATCACAGAATCATTGAACCAACCAGGTTGGAGGAGACCTCCAAGATCATCCAGTCCAACCTAGCACCCAGTCCTAGCCAATCAACTGGATCATGGCACTAAGTGCCTTATCCAGTCTTGCCTTGAACATCTCCAGGGACAGTGACTCCACCACTTCCCTGTGTAGCCCATTCCAATGCCAGTCACTCTGTCTGTGAAGAACTTCCTTCTGACGTCCAGCCCAGACCTCCCTTGGCACAACTTGAGGCTGTTCTGTTGCTGCTTGCCTGGCAGAAGAGATCAACCCCCACCTGGCTACAGCCTCCCTTCAGGTAGTTGTAGACAGCAATGAGGTCTGCCNTGTAGCGTTGCTTGGGGTTGTTGTGGCCCAAGTGCAGAATCCTGCACTTGGCCTTGTTAAATCTCCTTCCACTGGCCTCTGCCCACCCATCCAGCCTGTCAAGGTCCCTCTGCAGGGCTCTCCTACCCTCCATCAGATTGACACCTGCTCCTAGCTTAGTGTCATCCACAAACTTACTCATGCTGGACTCAATCTCCTGGTCCAGATCATCAGTAAAGATATTGAACAGGACTGGGCTAAGCACTGATCCCTAGGGAACACCACTGGTGACAGCTGCCAACTGGATGTGGCACCATTCACCACCACTCTCTGGGCTCGGCCTTCCAGCCAGTTCTTGACCCATATCAGAGTGAATCTGTCCAAGCCATGAGCTGCCAGCTTTGCCAGGAGATTTTTGTGGCAGACAGTGTCAAAGGCTTTGCTGAAGACCAGGTAGACTACATCCACAGCCTTCCCCACACTAAGGACCTTAGCAGTGGCAGACTCCACTTACACTAAGGCTCCTTTTCTTGCAAGTTTTGCAGTGAATCATGTTCCCTGTACAAGCAGTACTTGTTCTGTTTAATTGCAGCATGTATTGTCGGGAGCTAAGCCATGATTCATTTTTTAATTGAATTTTGCTGCACTGAAATCCATTGCCATACAATTCATCCTGTGCCAGGGTAGGAAAGGCTTCTTGTAAGATGCCATTCCAGGATTACAAGGGACTGTTTCCACCTAAGTTTGTATGGCAGTTAATAATGTATAGGTGGTAGTAGAATAAGGTAGCGTTAAGGGGAAGCAGTAGTTTATGGATAGGACACTAGAATAATTCCTATGGCTCTGTTGCTTTTCCTGGGGAAAAAGGGAGTCACCTGATAACTCTGCCCACTTATCCCACCTGAACACAAGCCCTGTGAGGAGAGGCTGAGGGAGCTGGGAGTGTTTAGCCTGGAGAAGAGGAAGCTCGGGGGTGACCTCATTGCTGTCTACAACTACCTGAAGGGAGGCTGTAGACAAGTGGGGTTGGTCTCTTCTGCCAGGCAACCAGCAACAGAACAAGGGGACACAGGCTCAAGTTGTGCCAAGGGAGGTGTAGGCTGGATGTTAGGAGGAAGTACTTGCCAGAAAGAGTGACTGGCACTAGAATGGGCTGCCCAGGGAGGTGGTGGAATCTCTGTCCCTGGAGGTGTTGAAGAAAAGCCTGGATGAGGCCTTTAGTGCCATGGTCTAGTTGACTGGCTAGGGCTAGGTGCTAGGTTGGACTGGATGATCTTGGAGGCCTCTTCCAAGCTGGCTGATTCTATGATTCTATGATCTGTCAGTATTGGTTAGTAATTTCCTGTTTCTCTAGAGCTGTCTCTTAACATGCAATCTGAGAGCAAGGACATGCTATATGTTTGTACTGCAGCATGCTGAAGGGGGTGTCCTTTGTGCCTGAGGTTCCCGAGCACTTCGGTGGGTCAGTTAAGTTTGAAAATAAAGTGGACATGCAACTGAACGTTTGGTAACACACTTGCAGCACTTGGTGGGACTTACCCCTCACCATCATTTTCAGGAAAACATCCTGTCAGACAGCTTGTGACAGTTTGGGTGTTACCTGCCCCCACCCCCACTTAAGAAAAACACCCAGACTAGACTCAGGCAATCTGGAAATTAGAACAAAGCTTTATATTTACAGCTTGTATACATCTAGATATTTACAGCTTATAGTATACAAGCAGATATTTACAATCTACACAGCTAAAGACAGAAATAGACAAGTTTAAAAAGTAGTACACAAACACAACAGCCCTCCCAGAAACCAGAGTGCCCAGGAGGGGCTCCCAACCACCCTTCCACCTTCTTCCCACCCCTCTACCTTATCCTAGACTTTGCCTTATATTCAAGGTGAGTTTAGAGGATTGGCCAGAGGGGTTAGGAAGCAGAAGGGTTAGTTACACAGATGGCAGGTTAGAGAGAGAGGAGCAGCCCAAAGCCAGAGAGCAAACTCTGTTATCTATGTTTGTGTTTTTGTTTTTATCCATGTCAGCAAGCCTATGAGTGCAGTAGCCATCACCATTGTTTCCTTTTCACAGCCTGTAATCTAATTCTTCTCACCAAAATATCCCAGCTAGGCTCAAACTAGCACACAGCTAGTGTGGGTTGCAGATGCAGAAAGGTAGTCACTTTTGGGGGTTTTATTGCTAGAAATGAAGTTCTGGTGTGTATTAGGGGGAAAAGGCTGCACAACTCAAGCCCTTAAAAAATGTTACACCAGACAGGATTGAAAGAATGCAGCACTGTGTATGATTCTTGGCTGCAGGAGTAGGAAAGGAAAACTTAAAGAGAAACCAGAAAGACCTAGAAATGTCTAAGGTATGTGAATCTATAGGAAAGCCAGAAAGAGTCATCATAAGAGGATCATTATTTTACTCAAGACAAAATAGGAGGGAAAGAAAGAATAGAAGCATGAAAGGTAGATGAAGAGTTCAGTTTTGGTCTTGCTGAAGCTCATAGGATAACCAAACATGCCCTCAAACATTAAAAACTGAGCCACTTGGTTTGGTAAGCGAAGAAACCTCAACTAATGAGAGGCAAATTTATGAGTTGTCAAGAAGCATTGAAGTCTGTTTGCAAGAGAATAGCACCTAGAGGTGCAAGTAGAGAAGAAGAAGTGGAATGGACCAAGAAGATGCCTACCTCCTACCTACAGACATATAAGGAGGGAGAATTTAACTTGTCACCAAGATACTGAAGCAGCAGCATCAGAGGGAAAAACACAAGGCTAGAACAGGAAGAGCAAACAAGAGTCAGAGATTGTGAGAGTAAGCAGGTTTGGGGTTTTTGTTTGTTTGTTTTTTCAAATGAAGCCTTCGCAGGCTTCACAACCTCTGAGACTGGTCAGGTATGAGTTGGTACAACCATTAGTGACAGCTGTGTTAGCAGTTGAGAGAATGGAAGCTGGATCATAGAAAGTCAAGAACAGCAGTATAGGGGATAAACTAATGTGAAAGGGCAGAGGAAAGCGGTGAGGCATAGTAACTTTCGGGTAGAAAAAGTTAAAGCATTGGAAAGAAAGAAAACTAATGGAGTGAAGGAGAAGAAAAAAGAGCAAGAGACTGACCAACATAAAGTAATAAGCAGGGAAGAGAACACAGTAGAGAAATCTCTAACTTTACAAAGTTAGAGGGGTGAGCAACATAACTCTCTCTCTCTTTCATGCAGTCTGTGGCCAAAAGGATTGCCAGACAGTTGGTTTTCAATAGTGTGATCATACTTTCTGAAACTGTTTATAAGCTTAACAACTTCAAGATATGTAAGATAAAATCCTACCCTATGAGCACTACTTGTTCCTGTTATCAACTGTCATCTTGCTCCCACCTTACCACACTTAGTATTGTAGTTTTTTTTGCACTGTCAGCAACTTAAAGGATCAGACCAATTGATTGTTACCAGCAGTCCTTGCAGTGAAAATTGGCCTAGAGGATTGTACTAAAACAAAGAAAAATTCCCTGTTTTCCAGAACTGCTTATATTACTGGGGATTTGCAGCTTGGCTTGCTTATTACATCAATCATCCTCTTTACACTCCTCCTTGTAAGTACCAAAACAGCCCTCAGTATGATTTAAGTACGTAAGTGTTTGTATATTGGTTCTAATCACATGTAAACTCTCTTTTTTTTAATAGCTTATGGGAAAAAGCAGATAAATTTTGCTGTGGTCATGTTTCTGGTAGGTCTGCTATGCTTTTTATAAAATGCTGGAACCTGTTGTTTTATTTCTTACATTGTCCAAGTGAAAGAGTGTAGTGGTTTGGGTGTTCCCCACACTTTGGAAATCACCCAGACTAGACTCAGCCNATCTCAGTGAGCCTATGAGGGAAGTAAACATCTCCATTGTTTTCCTTTTACAGCCTGTAATCCAGTTCTTCTCACCAAAACATTCTAGCTAGGCTGAAACTAGCACAAGGAGTGAGGAGGATAAACCGATACTTCTAACCTAGAATCATAGAATCAGCCAGGGTTGGAAGGGGCCGCAAGGATCATCTAGTTCCAATCCTCCTGCCATGGGCATTGCACCCTGGATTAAAATGACTTGGGCCACCAGTATGGGTAGATGGTCGTTCTCCCCTTTATTTCCATGTTGCAGTGACTTGCATGCTTGCTTGGAAGAGGCATGCACAGGTAACTTAGTTTAAGATTGGTACATGTGGAAAGTACAGATTGGTCCAGGGTTATGTGCATGGTACAGATAGGTTAATGTTATATCAACAACCTGTAGAGTCCGTTCCCTTCAGCTGGCAGACTCTGCCCCCTGCAGCTGCATTTGAGGGGTGCCACCTACCGCCTGGTATCCTGCCTCCAAGGACACTCTGCACAGGGTTGCTCATCTTATCAGCTCATGTCCTGTTAGCAAAATCCCTCCACAGGCAGGGACACCTACCCTAGATCAGGGCACCTGAAGGCTTGGGACGTACTACTAAAGCTGAGGCATGCAGAACAGAGAAATCTGTCATTTTTAAATGTGACCCTGTACACCAGGGGAGGTTTTGATTCAGTATTCACTGCAACACTGATGTGTTTATCTGCCAGAAGGATCTCTCAGAATCTTTAAAAGAATCCTGGAACTATCAGTTTGTGATACTGTGTGGAACAGCCAGGGACTTTGTTTCATGGAGTGTATATTGAGAGCTGAGAATCACAAGGGGCCATTAAACCTGGACAACTAAGTATGTTGCTGATCAATTCCAGCTATAGAGGGATTTTTACAGCTTTCCTTATGAAGCACAACTCTGAAGTCACTGTCCATTCTCACAGTTCCTAGGAATGTTTCAAGCATGCAGAAACACTGTAAGGGTAGCCAACAAAGGTGCACCCATTTTTCCTATTGTATGTGTAACTTGTCCAGAACATTCACTGTTCACTTGCTTTGGGAAACTAACCATAAGTGACTGCAGCTTCCCAGGATGGAAACTCTGTCAATTAAGAATCTATTCCCATTTTATAGAGACACTACATAGCTGAAAGGACTGGGCTGGGAATAAAACTCACAGGAGAGTAGCCATAATCATATAAATGGGTCATTTCAGTACACTTTCTACAGAATTGATTGGGGAAGTATGATTTAAAACCAGTGGAGGAAGCTGGTCATGATTCATATCAATTCAATTCATATCAATCAATATCTCCAAAGAAAAAAACTTAGAGCCCAAGTCTTTATCTTCCTTTGGATTTTAATATCTTTAAAGGAAACAGAAGTATCCAAACCAAATTTTCATATCCTTTTAAATACAGAAGAACAACAAAAAAGTAAAGCAAGTATCTCCTGGATTCACTTTTATCCCATTTGGTTTAACGCCTCTAGATCTCATGAGGATTGCACAAGTAGTGAATCTGATCATTTGGACACTGAATTCATTCTTGCTGGCAAAGACCCTAAGTGTACAAGAGACTATAATATTGACTGATGTTTCAGCAGAGATTTTCCATCCTCCTGTTAGGCTCTTGGTATACACTCTTGGTATATAAGTATATATAAGTATATTTATTATGGTGCCTTAACTTCTAATTTTAAATCTCCTAACAGACTATTTTATTTTTTCTACCTTTTTTCTTTTATTTTTTTTTTGTCTTCAAAGTACCCCAAGAGTAAAAAAAAAAAAAAGTTAAAATGAAGAAGACTAAGTAGAAGGGAAGCACATTTTTAACTCAGTCATGCTTTTTCTTGCAGCTCTGTGAAGCTGGAAATTTTTCCATTCACGTTGCACTCAGTGACCTCCGGAGAAAGGGTAAAAACTTGTTGTAAGGTTTTGCTTTTGCACAGCCACTCACTACTTCTACAGTTACTCTACCTCATGAAAGACCTGATCCTGGAGGGTGTTGATACCCACCAGCTGACTGCTGTGGGTGTGCAGTTTGCTCAGCACTGCAAAGATTGGTTGCTAGGAGAGATAAGACAGCACAAGACATCCTACACCAGGCCATTAAACAGCACTACTTTACTTGCTGCTATTTGTATTGGTTAGGGACAGACTGAATCGGGAGGAGCAACTACATCACTTACAGTGGTAGTGCAAAAGGAAATGGTGCTGGTATAAACTACTCAAGGGAATGTAATTTCTCTTTTGCACAAGACCCCTGTGCAGGCCAGGGATCCTTGGGTGAGAGCCTAACCTCTTACAGCTATCAACTGTGACTGCTGCAATGGCATTCTGTGACAATCTGGGAAAACCTTTAAGTGTAGCCTTTGAGGTACCTTTTACGGGAGCGACCGTGATCGAATGCATCTGTAGATGCCTTTCTAATGCCCAGAGCCTTTCCTTGACCTTATCCCATTCCTTCTGTGGGCCCAGAGGACATCCTGTTTCCCTGTTTGTCTGCCTGATAGCGATGAGACACAGCAGTAGGTTATCTTTACATGAAACAATATGCTTAGGAGTGTGAATATTTTATGATTTGTTTTCTAATCTATAGGATCCAAAACCCGTAAGATCCCATATCCAACAAAGAATCCTTTCACATGGCTGTTTATCTTTGTATCTTGCCCTAACTATACATATGAGGTATGTATTCTCAAAGGAAAAGTTAAGATTTGAGTTTTGCTGAGTACATTTTCTTTCTTCCTTTTTAGAATGTTAAATGTGGAAGGAACTTCTGAGATGGTTTGGCTTGATATATTTCTCCTCCTCCCCTAAATCTAATGAAATCACACAGCAGACAGGAAGCTATCTGTTCTTCCTCTCCTCACTCCAAGCAGTACTTATGGGACTAATCACTAAATTATGGGACTAAATCACTTTCTTCACAGAGTGATTTGCCATTGGAATGGGCTGCCCAGGGAGGTGGTGGAGTCGTCGTCCCTGGAGGTGTTCGAGAGAAGACTGGATGAGGCACTTAGTGCCATGGTCTAGTTGACTGGCCAGGGCTGGGTGATAGGGTGGACTGGATGGTCTTGGGAGTCTTTTCCAACCTGGTTGATTCTATGACTAGTCTTAAACAGACAGCTCTGACCCTGGGCCTGCGATTCAGTATGGCTGCTAGACAAGACAGATCTATTTTAAAGCAGTGCACAGTTTGCAAAGAGGAACAGGAAGATTGCCACTGAACGTGTGTTGTGTCTGGTGGAATAACTTGGGAATAGCACAGTATGCAGGAAGGTAGTGGGCAGATGAACAGAAGGTACTGTGGTAAACAGGAAATAGGCCCAGGTTGTCTTCCCCATTTCCTTAAGTTACACAGTCACTCATCTTGGTGATGACTGCTTTAGAAGCTTGAATCTGTTTATCTCTTCTTATGCCTTAATCAGGACCTAAAATCTGGACTCTGTTCAAAACCGGTTAAAGGCAGCACAACTTGGTGTAAAATCCACTCTTGTACAGGACAGCAGCAGGTTTTAACTTCAGTGGAAATCATAGAATCAACCAGGATGGAAGAGACCTCCAAGATCATCCAGTCCAACCTATCACCCAGCCCTGGCTTCAGACTATAAAGTCTGTATTCCAGACTGTATAAAGTCTATACTCCTAGCACTGACAGAGGCATGAAAAACACAAATTAGGTAGAGAAATGGAGAGGACACTCTGTTGTAATGCTTAGCATTTTGTCAGGATGATAGCTATGTAAGCAAACACCAAGGTTTTATTTGTGATAATAAGGCACTGTTCACCTTTTTGGCTAAAGGTTTCTTGCCCTAACACTAGAAACGGATATGGCTGACCTTGGCTTTTTTATTTACCTGTACTAGGACAAGGTTGGTTTTGATCAATAGAGACATAAATGCAAATGCTGTCACCAGAAATATTTTAAATTTCCTTGGCTAAAACAGGTGGGGACCTGGATCAGTTTCACTATCATGACTCAGTGTGTTCCAGGTAAGTAATGTCTTGGTTCTTCACTTTGAAGTGATGTCAGCAACAAGAACGTGTTGTCAATGTGATAATGAAACGTGTATTTTGCTCCTTTCCTTCCAGTGGGGCTGTTCACCTTCCTTTGCTTCGTTCAGATGACAATTTGGGCAAAGGACAAACATTGCACCTACCTGCGGGAATTCAAGGATTATCCGACTCTTCGAATGCCCATTATTCCCTTTTTGCTATAAGAAAAAAGGCTTAGCTTCAATATTGCACAGGACTTAAACAAGGAACAGATGATAAACCCATCAAATAAGTGAATTAATTGGAAGGACTTTGGTGCACATTGAATCTCTGTTGTTGAGAGAAATTGTGTGCACTTGAGAACTACCAAAAGCCTCTACAGTTCACTGATGTGATTGACTTAGGTTTTCCTCTACTAGTGTATTTAGACCAATGAATTGGAGAGATGGAGAAGTCTGTGCTGGAAAGCAGCTCCAAATTTAGCATGGTATCCTGGAAGACATAAGTGCATTGGAATGAGGACATACCAGCTAACTACTAGAGCTCAGCTCAGCCAGCACAGCCAGCTGACCTGAAGACAGTTGCATGACCTGCTGCCTTTGACTTGGAGAAGAGTGTGCTGCCTGGTGGCTGGTGCTTTGTACCAAATATTACCAAAGAATATGACTGGCTTCTGGAATAAAGAAGTAGGCAACATCTCAAATACCTGATTTGGGTCTAACCGCAAATACCTGATTGGGCTCTAACCTCAAATACCTCATTTGGGTCTAACTGCAAATACCTGATTTGGCTCTAACCTCAAATACCTGATTTTGCTCTAACCTCAAACTCGCCAAAAGAATTTGAAGTAAGAAGTATTTGTAGCAAATACATCCTCTGTTAGTGGTTTTCTTTTTGTTTGGGTTTTTTTTTTCCAGTCTTCTTCATCAGCAAACTGCATACTAGTAATAAGGTTCAGAGGATCTGATCTGTGATCTATCTGTGTTACCTGGTTTATATTTTCATATAACAAGTCCATATGACACCAAAAAAGACTTTTTACTTAGCATTTTATGTCAGCATTTCCTGAATCATTTTTTAAACACACTTTTGTAAATACATGAAGTTGCTGCTAGTCCTCAGAATGCCAACTCCCCTCCCATTTTCAGTGCCAGAGAGAAAAATCAGCTACATTTTGGACTTCCTCTGTTTTCTTAGTCACAAGATGCTCAGTGGGACTTGGGTTTTATGCAAATCTAAGACAAACATCCCCAAACATATATTGCAATCAATCTGAATGACATTGCAAAGAAGCCATTTTAGAACAGGAAGAGAAAGCATAGATACTGTTGTGTTTCATAATTTATTTATCCAAAATGGATGTATAGAAAATATATTGCTACTATTTGTAAGAGTGAAATATGCAATAAATTGTAGACTGTATTTTGAGAGCAGTTGAAATTATTATGGCAACAGAAGCCTACAGCTGGTTGCGTAAGTTTCACGGAATCATAGAATCAGCCTCCCCTGGCACAACTTGAGGCTGTGTCCCCTTGTTCTTTTGCTGGTTGCCTGGCAGAAGAGACCAGCCCCCACCTGGCTACAGCCTCCCTTCAGGTAGTTGTTGACAGCAATGAGGTCTGCCCTGAGCCTCCTCTTCTCCAGGCTGCACACCCCCAGCTCCCTCAGCCTCTCCTCAGAGGGCTGTGTTCCAGGCCTCTCACCAGCTTCGTCACCGTTCTCTGGACACGTTCCAGCATCTCAACATCTCTCTTCAATTGAGGAGCCCAGAACTGGACACAGGGCTCAAGGTGTGACCTGACCAGTGCTGAGTACAGGAGAAGAGTAGCCTCCCTTGTCCTACTGGCCACACTGTTCCTGATCCAGACCAGGATGCCACTGGCTCTGTTAGCAACCTGGGCACACTGCTGGCTCATCTTCAGCTACTTTCCACCAGCACCCCCAGGTCCCTTTCTGCCTGGCTGCTCTCCAGCCATTCTGTCCCCAGCCTGTAGTGCTGCTTCGGGTTGTTGTAGCCAAAATGTAGAGCCCTACACTTGGCCTTGTTAAATCTCATCCCATTGGCTTCTGCCCACCCATCCAGCCTGTCAAGGTCCCTCTGCAGGGCTCTCCTACCCTCCAACAGATCCACACCTGCTCCTGGTGTGTCCATCATATTTTGTACAGTCAAAAGTGAGAATGTCCTTGTATGTATATTTTTTTCTTTTAAACCTATATCAACTGAAGGAAACCCAAAAAAAAAAAAAGTCTAACAAAGGAACAATATATGACCCAGGTTTTATTTCTGTATAACGTATCTTGGGATAAGGTTTCTTAGAAATGATTATATCTGGTAGGTAACTGAAGCAATACATCATTGAGAATTGTTTTCAGTACTGTTGTTTTCTACTAAACTGTGAACTAGGAAAAAAGAGCTAAATGTCAAATGATTTTTCCACTGAGTGCAAGGTGAAGTACATGCAGGGGGAAATTTTCCTTCTGAGAATAAAGACCTATTACCCTATTCACATTATATACCCATTTAAGGTCCAGTCACAGGAAAGAAGAAAAAAAAGGATCTTGATTTATTAGCAAAGATAACTCTTCCCAGGCCTCAGTGAGAAAACAAAACTTCTGACAGATTTGGACCTATTCCCTTTACTTTTCATCTCCATTATGCCATTCTGCTTCCATTTAAGAAACAAAAATCACAGAAACAGTCACAGAACCATTCAGGTTGGAAAAGGCCCTCAGGATCCCCAAGTCCAATCGATATCGCTACTCTATGAGGTGCACCCTAAAACAGATCCCTCATCACCACATCCAAATGACTTTTAAACACATCCGAGGTTGGTGACTCAACCACCTCCCTCAGCAGCCCATTCCAATGCCTGATCACTCTTGCTGGGAAAAAAGAGACAGAATACTGTATAGGAAGCTGTAAGGCAGCCAGGAATGTCCAGCATTCCTGTCAAAGACAGCTTTGCCTATGTGGATCCTCAGATACTTAGGAAAGCAGGCAGGCAAGGCTATTACCCTCTAGCAGGTGGGTGTTGCCAACAGCTTCAGTGGACTCTGCAGGTTTTGTGTGTCTAATTGCTCATAGAAGCACGTGACAGAGACATATAACCACTTAACTAGCTATCATAGCAGCCCTGATACATCACCATCCACTTTTAAATTAAACTTACTCTCAACTGAGCAAGCCTCATGCTGAATGCCGGACTCACTCGGACTGCTGCTCCTGAAGGAAGGGGTTACATGAATTCTGTCATCCAGGAAACACTGCCTTACCACCTTGCAGATGGCACAGGGAATCAGTTACAGATTTTGTGTCTGACCCACCTTGATGAGAAGTCTGGGAATTCTGCCTGGGAAAAGGTGCAAGGTAATTCTCTCCTCTGAAGAGTTTAGTCCTTCAGTTATTTAGCTGCATCCCCCCTTGCACTGCCTAATTCTTGTGAGACAGGCTCTCTCATGGATTTTTTTTATTTACCTGTTCTAAAGCTGTTTGAGACACAGAATATTCAATATGCAAATTTCCCTTACTGGAGATTATTAACCAAAAAAATCTCAGCCAGAGATAAGGAGCAAGTCTGATACTGCAGCACGTTGTAGTGTCTCTCTCTAAACTCCCTGGGAATTCCACACATATGAATTGCTCAGTGGGAGCAGGAACTGGAGATGGGCCAGACTTTGGAGCTTTGATTTTCAGAGCGACCATGTAGCCATCTCCAAACCTGGGAGGCACATGTGGAATTCAAATGAAGACATGGATTCATTATTGATGAAGCAAATTGATTTTCTGCAGCTATGAAAATGATAATGGCATTTGAAAGACGACGCCTAAGATCTAGTTTTACAAGAAGCCCTATATTTGCCCTGCAGAAATATTATGTAGCAAAATAGAGTTGGAATGAGATCTGCTCAAATTGTCTATTCCAGAGCTGCACCCAGAAACAGGTAGAATAGAATCAACCAGGTTGGAAGAGACATCCAAGATCACCCAGCCCTAGCCAGTCAACTAGGCCATGGCACTAAGTGCCTCATCCAGCCTTTTCTTGGAAGTGTTCAAGAAAAGACTGGATGAGGCACTTAGTGCCATGGTCTAGGTCTGTTTGTTTAAACAACAGCTCTTTGGATGGGATTGCTGTATTAAGAATGGTGCATACCCCCCACACAAAGTTTTTCCACTAAAAACACCATTAAGTTACTCTATTTATTTGTATTTTAGCTGCTGAATTGTGCCCAGGCATTTGAAGGTACCCTTTACCACGATGGCTCAGGGAGTACAGTGGGCTTCACTTTCTTCCAGACTTTCAAAATAGAGAACAAGTGCTTGAGACAAAAGCCAGCAGATTAACTTCATCTACTCTGGGATTCTGAATTCTAACCATTTTCACACATGTGAGTTTAGAACCACAGCTGGTCTGTATCTGAGCACACTGACAACAGAGTCCCACACAAGGCGCTGGGACAGAGGGACCAGTTGGTTCATCCTGTAAGGGGAATACTAAGACATGGAAATTCAGATACAGACATGAAAAAGAAAATGTATTTAGAATCAAGTTATTATGTGCTTGGTCCTTAGCACAGAGCTGCTCCCCTGATGAAAGCTGTGTCTTGAGAAAGCATATGCACCTTGAGAAGCACATTAGTGAACGGGAACTTATGTACTTCTTGGCACCAAAGCAGAGAGGAGAGAAGTACAAGGAACTGCAGGTAAGAACGTAATGCTGTCTGCATAGGGCACAGCTGCAAGGAAGGGAATGCAGAATTACTGAGCAAAAATGGAAGCATTTGTGATAACCCATTACAAAAAACAGTCAGGACCCAAAGCAGAAACAAATGTTATGTCAGCAAGTTATGTCAAGTTTGGCTCCCATGTTTTGGTGGACATTAGAGATACTGGAGAAACAAAGATTCTCCTGACTGTAATGCCAGCTTTAAGGCAGAGAGGGACATTTCCAACCAAATCTTCCTTTTCTGGGGCAATAGCTCTTGTGAAAGGAGAATGAGGCTTCCCGAAGGAATTTTCTTACTCACATAAACGTATAGGACACATTTCTCAGCTCAAGAAGCTATTGAAATTACCTTGACATATGTCAGTTAAGGGTCTAGTCCTGCATAAATTGGTTAACTCATTTAAGTAACAATTATTTTTTTTTAATCTCAGAGAAAAAAAAAAAATCATTCAACATTTTGTCTTAAATTATGAGAAAACTTTTTTTTTGGGGGGATGTTTACTACATACAGGCAGAGTGTATGTAAAGACATTAAATGGCCAAGGAACCATGCTATCAAAGGATTTCTTTTTCAGCATACAAAGTAAGGTTTTACAGTATAATCTAGAATCATAGAATCAACCAAGTTTGGAAGAGACCTCCAAGACCATCCAGTCCAACCTAGCACCTAGCCCTATCCAGTCAACTAGACCATGGCTCTAAGTGCCTTGGCCAGGCTTTTCTTAAAGACCTCCAGGGATGGTGACTCCACCATGTCCCTGGGCAGCCCATTCCAATACCAATCACTCTCTCTGTGAAGAACTTCCTCCTAACATCCAGCCTATATCTCCCCCAGCACAACCTGAGACTGTGTCCCCTTGTTCTATTGCTGGTTGCTTGGCAGAAGAGACCAACCCCCTAAATAATTGTTGCAATGATTGTATTTAGAATTCTCCTTGGTAGGCATTTTCCTGCTAACTTCTGTCATTTGATGAGCATTGATATAGTTGAGTCTAAATTGGTATAGTTTGTTCCAAAGGTATTGCAGGCTGCAGGAAGGTAACTATCTTCCTCTGCTTGGCTGAATAAAGCAGCCAAGTGTATGTTGTAAGCTCATCATTTATTTGAGTAGTTATACTCTGGTAAGAAAAGGCAGACTGAAACTAAATATGGATTTAACTTTAATTTATCTGAATTACAGATTTTATCTCAAACCGTTCTTTGTTCAACATCTTTCTTTCATAATCCCTTTGGGTCCATTAGAAACCTACTTATGCCTCACAGTCTATACTTCAAATAGACTGAGACATGGAAGCTGAGGGCAGAAAGCAGCCTGCCAAGGCTGTCCTAAAAGTCCTTGTACTTTAGCACAGTTTTTATGAGCTGTCACATTTGGCAACCACAGAACTACGCTATCATGATACTTAGTAGCAAGACCAGCAGCGGGCAGCCCATCAGCACAATTGCAGCTGAGAGCTTGGGCTTGTTGCCACCACTAGGCACCAGCCAGGTGGTCTGCATACATAGGAAGGCTCAGTTTCGGGATGCTCCATTCAGCAGTCTGTGAGAAAAACTGCCTTTTGCACACAGCAGCGAATGCATGATTCCACAGAATCGCTGACAGCTCTCTTCTGGCAGAGGGAAGGGTTTTAGCACACTCACTTTACAATTGGCACAGGGGCATCCAAAAAAATTGTGGTAATGAGGGAAATTTTAACTACTTGATGGAAAGCCATGAACCAGCCTCAGCTGCAGACTTTTAGTCTGTGCAAGAATTGAAATTATTTTCTTCTGGAATCTTCTTCATGTTTTCTATCTTAGAGATAAAGCATTGTGAAGACAAAAACAAAACCACAACCAGTGCAGTCCTGAGTCATAGCAGCTGCATCTTTAGCCTTCTGTTGTTGGCACCACTGTTTTGCAAGTAGCACTTACACCTAAGAAACTGTATTTGAAGTGCAGTCTTGTACTTAACTTTCCAAATGACAGGAACCACTCCTAGGACTTTAGAACACAGAATGGCCAGGCCTCTGGAAATTCTGGCCCTTGGCACATTATGAATGCAGTTAACCATCGCAAATATTCACTGTTATCTAAGTATAAGTCAAAAGCAAGACTGCTTTTCCCTCTGCTGGAAGCTCTTTCAGGTGTGCATATAAGTGGAGACATTCTCTTCCTATGAGCTGGTCAAGGGCAAACTGAGGGCAGTACCACTGTGTTTTGATGGATGTTTGAAAGGTGGGTCAATATGCTGGAGAGAAAAAAGAAAAGAATCCTAGTTTTGGAATATTAGCATTAAGACAGAGATAGACAGTTTGAATAGGATCTTCCTTTTCTGGGGCAACAGCTCTTGTAAGGGCAGAATGAAGTGTTTCTGATATATGACATTCTAACAACATCTGCCTGCACAGAAGAGGAAGCAATACATTCTCACCTAGTTCAGGTCAGTCCTAGTTAAGAGTGCAAGCCCATTTCACTTTACTCATTTTCTTAAGTATAGGCTAACTTAGCAAGAAATTCTTTGAACAGACTCTCTGACCTTTTTTTGTAAATGGAAGGAAAAAAGGGTATTAAAAAAAGATCAATTTGATCTCAGAGCATGTTGACTAGGAACAGACAAACAAGACACAAGTCACTTCTTTGGTGGTTCTAGTAAGGAGAAGTGGAGAATCATAGAACAGTTGAGATTGAAAGAGGACTCTGAAGGTTATCTCATCCACTCACTCTGCTCAAGCTATTGTTCAAATCACATCAATGGATAAATGGAGATATTCAAGACCCACCTGGATGTGTTCCAGTGTGATTTGGTATAGGTGATCCTGCTCTGGCAGGGGGTGTTGGACTGGATGATCTTTTGAGATCCCTTCCAGCCCCTAACATTCTGCAAATCAAATCTCAACTTCACCTAACAAACCAAGGCACATAAGCTGGAACTGAAACGTAAATGTGTATCAGATCACCTTGTATTAACTTAGGACTTTATGCCAGCTTATGTCCTAAGTTAATACATGTCCTAAGTTAATACTGTGTAAAACAAAGAGNCACCTTGTATTAACTTAGGACTTTATGCCAGCACTGTGTAAAACAAAGACCTAGAAACAGCCAGAGAAAGAGTCCCAAAGTTCTGATCAAAGTACCTTGTGGGACTGGTTATCTTCAGTTTGCAGCTTTTGCTATTGCATTGTCCCACTGTTAGCATTACTGTAACTCATGCACAGAGCTTAGAACAGACTGTGGGAAGTATAAAATACCAGTGGGTGTTAACTGTGGTCTCTCTAAGTGCCAAGAAACTGAAAAAAAAAGCTGCTAGGTCATCGAGACTATGAGCTGGACAGTTCTAGCCTGATAAACAGACTGTCCCAGGAGTATTTTACAGTACTTGCCTATTGTCTGCCAGCCACTACAGCATCTCCAGATGTCGCATTAGCATCTCCAGTCAGCATTTTGAATGTTGCTGTTTTGCCAGCACTGTTCACTTCCAACAGAACAAAGCACTAAATCATGACATTTGTCACATTCTTATTTGCAACTTGCAGATCAGCAGAGACAGGGAGTATGAACTGATCCACAGAATAAAACCTACTGTTATTGAACAATATGCCTCTCTGGGATGGATGCCAACACAGAGTCTGTCCTACCTGCATAAATCTAAATCATAGAATCAACCAGGTTGGAAGAGACCTCCAAGATCATCCAGTCCATCCAATCAAATAGACCACGGCACTAAGTGCCTCAGTCAGGCTTTTCCTGAATACCTCCAGAGATGGCAACTCCACCACCTCCCTGGGCAGCCCATTTCAATGGCAATTGTTCTGTCTGTCAAGAACTTCCTCCTAACATCCAGCCTAGACCACCCCTAGCACAACTTGAGACTGTGTCCCCTTGTTCCATTGCTGGCTGTCCAGGAGAAGGGACTAACCCCCACCTGGCTACAGCCTCCCTTCAGGTAGTTGTAGACAGCAATGAGGTCACCCCTGAGCCTCCTCTTCTCCAGGCTAAACACCTCCAGACTCTCAGAAAAAAAAAAAAAGAAAAGAAAAGAAAAGAAGAAAAAAATCCTATTTCAGGGCATTAATAGCAAAGAAAGTCATCTGATTTTTTAGTTTAATGTTATTGGCCTGTGGCAATTTTAGAACAAGGACAAGAGTAAATCAACAAAAAGAGTAAGCATTCTACAAAGTCAGATACATATTTACATCAAAGAATTTTTTAAATGATCTCTAAAATACAAGTTTTCTGCATGCAGCATTGCACTTCTTATCTTTTGCACCTGGAGGCAGACCCAAGTAGCTCTGACATAACAAACAGAAGTGGAACAACCTAGGAGGATAGTCTGAAGAACAGCAAGTCTCTTATTCATTAAGGATCCCAGCCATATGTACAATCTTTGTATTTCTGCAGCTTAAGTTTGCATGCATTCCAACAGCATAACAGATGCCTTCAATGAATGGGATGAATTGGTGGTAGAAACATATGCCACGGTTAGAAATCACTAACAGTCATTTCAACTGATGAGATAAAAAAACTTTAGCAGGAAAGGTTGCACTATCCTTGCTGGAGTTGCCAGTGGTTTGAGTTCTCATCAAAATGAAGCAGCCCTGATTGCTAAAATGATTGTTATTTCCTAAGGCACAAGGCATATTTTGAGATCAATATAATCTGGAGCCACAGTCAATATCTTTATTGATGATCTGGATGAGGAGATTGAGTCCAGCATGATTACGTTTGCAGATGGCACCAAGCTGGGAGCAGGTGTTGATCTGTTAGAAGGTAGGAGAGCCCTGCAGAGGGACCTGGACAGGCTGGATGGGTGGGCAGAGGTCAGTGGGATGAGACTGAACAAGGCCAAGTGCAGGGCTCTGCACTTAGGCCACAACAACCCCAAGCAATGCTACAGGCTGGGGACAGAGTGGCTGGAGAGCAGCCAGGAGGAAAGGGACCTGGGGGTACTGGTGGATAGTAGGCTGAAGATGAGCCAGCAGTGTGCCCAGGTGGGCAAGAGGGCCAATGGCATCCTGGCCTGTAAAAAGTAATACAGAAACATAATACCCCTCCCAGAAATCAGAGTCCCCAGGAGGGGCTCCCAACCACCCTTCCACCTTCTTTCCACCCCTCTACCTTATCCCA